>CM053583.1:58101005-58128984 GCA_028627135.1 Pseudochirops cupreus | reverse complement strand
GAAGGGAGGGGAGAAAATCTGAAACTCAAGTGATTGTGGAACTGAATCTTGTAAATTAAAAGTAAATGAGTAAATAAAAAAAAATTTTAAAAAAAAAAAAGTTTTTTTTCCTTCTGTCCTGTTTTTTCTTTCACAATGGCGACTAATATGGAAATATGTTTTACATGATTGCACAGATACAACCCAGATCAAATTGCTTTTCATTTTAGAAAGGGGGGGGGGAAAGGAGAGAGGGAGAAATTTGGAACTCAAAATCTTGTAAAAACAAATGCTAAAAAATTGTTTTTACATGCAATTGGGTGAAATATAAAATACTATTAAAATACTTATAGTAGCTTTTTTTGTAGTGACAAATAATTTTAGAAAATAAGGGAATGCCCATCTTTTGTGGAATGGCTGAACAAGCTGTGGCATATTATTGTGATGCAGTATTATTGTGATATGAGAAACAATGAGGTGGGGGAGTTTCACAAAGACATGGCAAGATCTGTATGAACTAAGGCAAAGTGAAGTGAGAAGAACCAGAAGATCATTGTACACAGTAATAGCAGTGTTGTAATGATGATCAACTATGAAAGATTTGGCTACTCTGATCAATGTAGTGATCCAAGACAATTCCAAAGAACTCATGATGGAAGAATTCTATTTACCTCTGGAGAGAGAACTGATTAACTTTGAGTGCAAAATGAAGTACAATTTTTTTCATCTTTTTTTTTGCTTTTTTTGCAATATGGCTAATATAGAAATATGTTTTGTATGATTCCACATCTATAACTGACATCATATTGATTGCCTTTTCTATGGGTGGGGAAGGGTATAGGAGGGGAGGAAAAAATTTGGAACTTAAAATTTAAAAAGAAAAGAATGTTAATAGCTGTGTGACCCTGAGAAAGTCACTTAACCCTAATTATCTAAAATAAAGTTTAAAATAAACAAATCATAAAATTTTAAAATAAAGATAAAAATACAAGGAGGATTAAAAAAAGGAAAATCAAAAAGGTCTGAAAAGGTTTTTTTATCAGGAACAAAAACAAACACTAACAGCAGTCCCAGATACGCTTATACAACAGATAGAAAAGAAAACTAGATAGTTAAAGCAGTAAGATTGGACTAAGTGTAAATAGAAGAAATCCACACAGGAAAGGCAATTATGAGTGCGTTCTGAAGGTATCTGAAGCAAGGAAAGATATCCAAGTTGTGGGGGGAAATCTCAAACCTTATTAATTTTGGAAAAAAGTGACTGATAGAACATCAACCACTATCAACATGTATGTCTACTTTCTCACCTATACAAAGTTTTATGAAAAACATCCCCACATGCATTAAAAGCATCCTTCCAGAGAATATTAGGAAATAGATAAGCTTTTGTAAGCAATATTCCACAGCAGACCTTATTTTTACCATTACACAAATGACTGAAAGATATAGAATATAAGATAACTGCTTATTATGCAAAAACACTGGACACAGTAGAACAAAATTCTACCTTAAAAGCTCTCTTCCTAAAGGTATTACCTATCCAGATATCAAAATCATTCAATATTCCTTGACATACAGAACAAAGAAGACACCTTTGTGCAGTAATCTTCTTATCATAGATATGTGGTCAAGCATAAAACAGGGAGATAGATTCTCACCAAAGGTGTATGCTGTTGGCATGGAGGAGATTCAGCATAGAATCCATGTTGAAGAGGTAAAATCCTCCAGATCTTTTTGTTTATGGATAATATCATGCTGATTGTATGAAGCCTTGGAAAACTAGAGAGCTTCTGGATGTGAACAGGAAAGCATAAGTGGACAAATAATATCTTTGCCTATATTATGACATGCTTCTAAAGATATACATGTCTGTGTAATCATATAAATAAAAGTAAATCAAATTTATTTTCACAATTCTTAAGTTATCATCTATAATGACTCCACTAAAGGTTGAATAAGGAACAGTAAGAGTCACAGACACAATTATTACATTAATAGGACAGAATATGTAATGATACAATGAACCAAAAGTGAACAAATTTACCTCAAAAGTTATACGTGGGGGAAGACAAAAATCCAAAGAGTTCTATTAAAAATAAACACCATTTTTTACATTTTCCTTTTATCAAGCATAATTATGAAGCATGTATTATACAGAACAGAGTAGCACTAGGTTTCATTAGAGCTAATTAGTACTATGACATCCTCCCTCAAGTAAAAATTAGCCTCTGGAGTGTTAAGAGGCAGTTCAAACCTGATTTTAAAAGATATGAAGCTATGGGGTTTTTTGTACACCCTTCTAAACTAAAATATGTAACTTAAGCCTACATTTTGTTATATGGCCAGTATATAGCACCATCATGTGGCCCAAGACGTAACTATTTCATGCTGTAGTTCACTTAAATATACATCATAGTTCAGGGGCAAGATTATATATAGTTCAGTCTTTTGTAAGACATTCTGCATATTTATCAACTTTGAAGATATACTTATTGCTGTCATGTAAAACAGTGATAGTTTTGAAAATATATTTTAAAATGTCCCAAATTGTCCACACTCTCTCCAAAAATGAAAGCTTGTTTAATCATTTAGAAGAAACTATATAAATCTGTTAGTTATGTGCTATTTGGCTTGGGTTAGATGAATTTCAAAATGAAATTATAAAATATAACATTCTCAGTAATGAAGAGATAAATGTTTGCCAAGTTCCAATTTGTTATTTCTGTCTCTGACATACTCAATTCTTAAGCACTGCCAGAATTGAGTCAGAATTAATAAGAGGATTTAATGAAAGGCTCTCATTATCGCATTATAAAATAATCTACTGTGGTCATATTTAATTTAATTTTTATGTACAAATAGACAAGCCAAAGAAAAGTTTCAGGTAAAAATTAAAGGATTCATCAAGTATGTCATTGATGTAACAAATAAAATCTGACCACCCCTTTGTCACTACAATCTTACACAATCATAGAAGATCCTACAATGAATTCAGCTATTTAAAATAGCTCATAAAAGCTCCAGTCCAAAGTTGTGGCATACCAATGGCCTACAACAAAAGAATGTGGGAATGAGAAGGGACCTGAGCTGTCACCTATACCTCCCCCACTCAGTGCATAAATTCCTTCTTTAATATCCTATATTACAGGTGATCATCCATCCTCTCCTTGAACACTCTCAGCCATAATATATTCACTACCTCATAAGGCGGGCCCATTCTATTGTTTGGACTTCTCCAGTTGTTAGAACATTCTTTCTTATGCTAAAAACCAAAATCGTCTCCCTGTATCTTTCATCTATGAGCCCCAGTTTTGTCTAGACAAAACAAGTCTAATGCATCTTCAAGAATGTAATTAAATGACTGTCAGAGTGCTATAAGTCAGTGGTCTATTTTAGAAATTTTAATTATGTACTCTATAAGTAAAAACTTTTTTACCATGAACTCTCAATATATTGTATTTACTTCTTTATAAAAAAATACAATGCACCATTATACTAATAACAATGTATATTATAAGACTTACAAAAAGTAGAAATTGAAAAAGTATGAGATAAAGATGAAAAATTATTTAATGTTAAAATCAAGAGGGAGTCATTAGAGCTTACTGGTTTGAGAACCATCATGATTAGACCTGAACTTTGGGAAAAACACTTAGAAAGCTGTGTGGAGGATAATCTGGAAAAAGTAAAGATTTGAGGCAAGGAGACCTTTTAAGAGATCATTGCCATAGTCCTGATGAATGATGACAAGGGTTTAAACTGGGGTAGGGGCTATGTAAGCAGTAAGAAGGGGATAGATGGAAAACTTGATGTATAGGTAGAAATAACAAGAGTTGGCCTCTAAATGGATAGGTGGTAGAAAGTGGAAAATCAAGGATAATGCCAAGGTTCCAAACCTGGGTGGTTAGAAGGATTGTGTTATCCTTGACAGAAATAAGTAGAAGGATTGTGTTATCCTTGACAGAAGTAAGAAAGTTTAAAAGATATATATATATTTGAGAAAAAATAACAAAATCACAACCTATTCATACCTGCTCATCTTGTACTACTCATTCTTTCCCACTGAAAGATAAAATTGTGGCAGGGGAAATAGTGGGGAATAGAGGGTAGGCATTTAGGAAATGGAGAATTATGCCCTCACAGATGCTACAGGTCCCTGGGTAGGGTTAGGTTATAGCCATCTTGAAGCAACCATATAGGAGACTTGTGGTGAGAGGGGGCAGAATAGGGTAGCATTAAAGAGGGTGAAGTCATTGTGTTGTATGTAATCTAATCCAATATAATCCTCAAAACTGGATATAAGTGTGGGTAGGAAGCAAACCATTTTCCCACTTTCCATCTGGTTGATCACAGATCACTTAGAGTGGACTCATCTTGACTCCTTGGGATCATTCTGTGGCTTCCCCTTTTGAGACCACTGCTAATAGAGGATATTTATATACTAGATGAGGAGTAGGACTAGGTCATCTTTAAAGTTCTTTTTAACCCTGAGATTCTATTTTTCTATGACTTTTTGACCTAGGAAACAAATCTACTTTCTATCTACAGCATGTGACTTACTAATTCCTAACTCTATGTTTTCAATTATCATTCTCGTCTCTTAGAATGTTCTCATCTATCCTCTTCACTGCTTTATGTCCCTGTGTTCTTTCAAAATCTGGTTTAAAATTTCTTCCTCAAAAAAAAATAATACAATAAAATAAGATTTCTTCCTCCCAGAAACTTTCTTGACTGACCCTATACAATTCAAATCACTTTTTTTGTACACTGTCCCCTGAGTACTTGGTAATTGCCATAATCACACAGGTATGCCTTTGAACGGGGAGAATAGTAAGGTAACAGCTATTGCCAACAGCCTTAACAAGCGGATCGGAGCATCTAATTCTGAGACTGCCTATAGAGAGCAATCAATAATACAGACCTCTGGGCTACTTTTTTAAAAAATTTATTTATTTTCTTGTTTACATCATTCATTTCCACGAGATTTTGAGTTACAAACTTTCTCCCCATCTTTCCCCTACCCAACACCTCAAAACAGCCATCCCACGGTATAACCCCTCCCCCAATCTACTCTCTCCTATGTCCTCCCCCCTCACCCCTCTGACTTTCCAGTAGGGCAGGATGGATCTCCCTACCACAGTGTTCTGGGCTACTTTTATTCCTTAATCTGATCCCTATATTATTGGTATAAAATTAATCATATTGAAAGGCTATATAAGGAGGCTCATCTACTTAACATTCACAGGCTGACTAGACCTTTCTTCTCTATTAATCAATCAATCAGAGGTATAAACTAAGTGTGAACAAGGCCTAGTTCTGACTCAATCAAATGATCTGTCCCCTTCTTACTGCTTACATAGCCCCCATCCCAGTTTAAACCCTTGTCATTATCAATCAATTAATCAAAAGCTTTCCAACTAGATACAACAGGAAATGCAATGAGAACAATCTTATCTTCTGGTGCCTGAATAAAAATAAGCTAGTCTGGAACTCAAGCATTCAGTATCTATCCAAAATAGAGGGAAAAAAGTAGTTCCAGGCAAGCCCCTGAAGGGGAATGGCTTTGAAAGAAGTCTCTTTACCCCAACTCCTATGAAAAGGTCTAAAACATTTAAATTTCTCATTAGGGTTCTATCAGTGTCCTCAGAACAGTGGTGATGGCAGCAGTGGCTCCACTTTGCCTTTTTTTTGCGGGGGGGGGGGGAGGGCAATTGGGGTTAAGTGACTTGCCCAAGGTCACACAACTTGTAAGTGTTAAGTGTCTGAGGCTGGATTTGAACTCGGGTCCTCCTCACTCCAGAGCCAGTGCTCTATTCACTGCACCACCTAGCTACCCCTCCACTTTGAACCAAGGACAAAGTAGTCATACAGAAAAAGTCAATGAAAGATTCTACAACAACATAGAAGTAAACTATAACAAAGCTAATGAGAACACTTTGGAGACGAGTAAAAAGATTTCCAGGGGCTGTGAATTACTCTAGTTGACACATATGCTCTAAGTTTTAGCCCTCTTTTAGCCCCTGGATTCTGTATGAACTTGTGGGAGACTGCATCATAGATTTTTCAATGAATGTTTTATACCAACTGTTCTTCATTTACCACATTAGGATATACTCCTTTCTGAAAGCTAATTAAGTCTCACTAATTAATATCAACTGATAATCATTGGGGGAAGCACAACAGTGGCTACATGAACAAAAATATTTATAGCAGCTCTTTTTGTGGTGGCAAAGAATTGGAAATTGAGGGTATGTATACATATCAATTGGGAAATGGCCCAAAAAGTTGTGGTATATGATTGTGATGGAACACTATTGTGCTATAAGAAATGACAAGTAGGATGGCTTCAGAAAACATGGGAATACCTATATGAATTAAGGCAAAGTGGAATAAGTAGAACCAGGAGATCATTGTCCATAATAACAGCAATACTGTAATGATAATCAACCGTGAAAGATTTAGCTATTCTGATCAATACAACGATGTAAGACAATTACAAAGGATTCATGATGAAAAATGCTATGCTCCTCCAAAGAGAGAACTGATATACTCTGAGTGCAAATTGAAGTGTAATTTTATCACTTTTTAAATTTTTCTTGCTTTGCCATATGTCTAGTATGGAAATATGTTTTGCATGATGTCACATGTATAATTGATATCATATTGCTTGCCTTCTCAGTGGGTGGGCAGGGGGTGGGATTGAGTGAGAGAATTTGGAACTCAAAATTTTTTTAAAAAAAGAATGTTAAAAATAAATAATAAAATTTTGAAAGCAATAAAAATAATTATGTCTCTAATATACTGTATGACTAATTATATTTAATGTTAATAAATTCTAACAGTTCCTTACTGCTTCTAGGATCAAATATAAGCTTTTCTGGTTAGTTTTTTAAAACCCCTTACAACCTAGTCCCAACCTATCTTTCCAGTTTTATTATCCATTATTATCCTCCTATGCTATAGTATGGCTAAGGTGGATTTTTTTGTCATTCCTTCAGTGTACAAATAAAATTGACTATATTGTAAACTGAAGAGGAGTGAGGAGTGAGACTAGCCTAACACCAAAGAACTCTTGCTACTAGTAACTTTCTAGACATAAAGGTACAAGAATAACATTTTCTCAAGATTGAGGACACTATCAGAAATAAACAAATGCATTTCTAAACAAAGCTCCCAGTGTCTGAAAGAAGAATAATCATATTTGTTTTTTAAATATTAACTTACAGGTTTCTTGGCTGAAAGTCTGCCACTCACAGTTCCAGTCTGATTCCATGTTGATGCAATACACCCCTTTAGCAATAAAAAGAATCACTTTAATATCAGTATAAATAGTTAAAAACTTGTCTAACCACGTTGTCCACTTGACTCACTAAAAGATACTAGATGTGACCTTTTATGGACTCAAAGGTATTTATGGGCCTAACCACCCCCAAATGCAATTTCTTTGAGAATTAATTAACCTCTAAAGCAAGGTTCATCAATGGGGAGAGAGGGGACAATAACTCATCACCAAATAAGTAATTATTATAAGCATCTGAAGCATGGTGGGAAAGTAATAACTAGCTGAACATATTATAATAAGTCCTAAAGTTGTTGGTAATATGTAAAATACAGATATGCATATTAACAATGTCATGGTTTAAGTTTTAGAGAAATACTAAGCTATCTTCATATATCCCTTTAAAAACTCATAAAGTTAATACTTCTTAAAGTGCCTTCCCTGTTTAAAGAACATAAACCTTACCTGTTTGTATATAAAACACATTGCCAATCTCAATACTCATTTCTTCATCATTAAATTTTCAATTTAGTTACCTTTCTCATGCATGACAGCAGCCCATCCACAAAGGTTGATTTGACCTTATGAATCTAAGTGATTAAAAAATTAAGAGTGATTTTCTCTTTAATTTAGACAAGAAAAAGTTTCAGAGGAAAACTCACATTTTCAATAATAAGACTTCCCCCAATTTCAATAAAAAGGAATAAAAATGAACTTTTCAAAAATCACTAATAAATGACACCAAAATACACTTTAATGTTGGCAAGGATAGTTCATTTAGCCAGGGTGGAGAGAATTGGGGCAGTAAATTCCTTAAAGTCTTATGAACTGGATACCGATAATATTCCAATATAAATTTAAGATCAGAGTACACAATGGCTTACAATTCAAGGACCTGTAATTTCACCAGTGTGGATATTCATAGTCATTGATTATAACACTTAGACACAATGTAACTTGACTCTAACAGAGTGATGTCATTTTGGTCCTCTGAGCACTAAGATGACTAAGGTCCGTTGTCATGGCATATTAGAGAGAGTTCTAGATGTGAAGTCATGAATACCTGTATTCACTTCATCTCTCTGGGTCTCAGGTTCTTTATAAGGTCACATTTGGCTCCATATCTATTATTCTAGTGGAGGGGGTAGTGACTTAGCCAAAGTCACACAGTTTTTAAGTATCAGAGGCTTCATTTGAATTCAGCTCTTTTAACTCTGAGTCCAATTCTCTTTATTAATCTTCTGGCTATTTATAAGAAGGTATATGATACCAAAGAGGGTTCATCACAGTAGTGAAACATACATGACAATGTCAAAACTCTAAAGACATAGTATTAGTGAGGGACCAAGGTGACATTTAAGTGTCTTGAGGCATTTAAACTGTCCCAAGGAATCTCTACTACTAGACCCATCATACTATATTAGATGCTTTGAGATTATATTAAACATAGAGCAAAATTCTCATTTTAAAGGATGTTTTAATGTCAGATACATTTTAAGTACAGCTCAACAAATGTTTTGATCTTTTTTTAGTAAATCAATTTGTTTTTAGTTTTCAACATTTACTTCCATAATTTTTAAAAATTTTCTCCACTTTGCTACCCTCCCCCACCCCCAAGACAACATGCAATCCAGTGTAGGCTCTACATATATGTTTTGACCTTTTAAAAGAAAAAATACTCTATGCCAATTAAATGTTCATCACCCTGATTCTCCCCACCCACTGCTCTCTTCTACCATTAAGCCATTATGCTATCATATTGTTCTATAAAGCCATAGAAGGTAGAAAATCTTCCCTTCCAACTTCTTTAATTCTCAGGCTCCATCTAGCATCTTCCTTGTTAGGTCAGAAAATTGCTCACCTAAGGCTAGTAACCTTCAACCACTCCATTTTCTCAAAAGGATTCTGCAGGCATTTTTTCACTTTCCAGAATAAGTTGGTTCATGAATGGGAACTCTACCCAGTGTGAGAATACAAGAATAAGGAAGGAAAGACATTCTTCACTCCCCATTTAAAGCCATGGAAAGTATCCATCTATGGATTTACTCCCATTTTCCCTGCCTTTGCCTTTCAAACACGTTTTTGTGAAGAGACATAACCTTTAACAGGCTGGAGACAAAAGGGAGAAATGAGTTCCACCTTTCCATGAATGGGTAGATTGTCTTTATACACAAAGCCTGCTTTGCACTCTAGTTCAGGATAAGAAAGCAACAGAATCAACATTCTGTCTGCAAGACAGCAAACTATTACCACCACCACCAGGGAGACCTTTCTATCCTAAAAATTTGGAAAAAAAAAAAACTTACCTGCCTATATTCTAAAATGATCTTGGGTAAAGGATGAAGATCTTGCAAAGCATTTAACTAGAAAATAAAAATAAGTATTAACAATTCCTTCGATTTAATAAACATTTGCTAAGCATCTATTTCATGTGAGTCACTATGTTAAATACTCGGAACAAAAATGAAAAATAACACCATCTCCTCTCTTCAAGGATAAAATAAGAAGTCCAGACAAAGTGTACTAAGAAAATATGAGAGGAAGAGATCACTGTTAATTGGGAGAATCACAGAAAGCTCTACAGAGAACTTATTCTGTGAGCCAGATTGTTAAAGAAAAGGATTTCCAATATTGGGGATGAAGGAAGAGTACCCTCTAGGCACGGCAGGGGAACCATCTGTGTGAATACAGAGGCAAAAGAATGATTTCAACATTTAAACTATTATTTTATAATTGAGCAAAACTTAGGAGTAGATGTTCAGTTGACAGTATTTCCCAAGAATGCAGTTTTGTAATAAATCACTTCCCTATCCTGTTTCTAATCACTCCTCTTCCTTCTCAAAGCATTTTATTGCTCCAGTCAAACTGGACTACTCCCTGTTCCGAGAACACATACTCCACTTTTCTATCTTTATGTTTTTGTTTACACTTTTCCTTATTGCTCTCACTAAACATACTCCCTCTCTCAACTCCAACCATTGAAATTCTACCCATTCCTCAAGACGTGGTTGAAGTATAACACTGTCCAGGAAGCCTTCCCTGAACTTGTTCTCAGACTTCAAATAAGACTTTGTTTACATCTCTATTACGTACTTTTCAGGTCCTATTTTATTTTGTAGTTATTTATGCAATTACTTATATTTATATATTGTTCTCATCACCACCACAAGACTGCTTATTCCTAGAGGGTAGTAGCTTTCTCTTATTAACTATTCATTTCCCTTTCAATTCTCTTTTTAATTTTTTAGAATGCTTTATTTTTTCTAAATTATATATAAAATTTTAACATTCATTTTAAAATAATTTTTGAGTTCCAAATTTCCTCCATCCCTTACCTCCCACCTCCTTGAAAAGGCAAACACTTTGATATTGATTTTACAAGTGCAGTCATGAAAAACACATTTCCATATCAGCCATGTAGCAAAAGAGAACACAGACCAAAAACAAACAAAAAAAAAAAACAGAAAAAAAGAAAGTATAAAAAGTACATATCAGTCTGCATTCAGACTTTATCGGTTCTTTCTCTAGAGGGAGATAGCAATTTTCATCATAAATCCTTCAGAACTGTCATGGATTGTTGCATTGCTGAGAATAGCTAAGTCACTCACAGCTGATCATTATGCAATACTGCTGTTACTGTGTACAATGATCTCCTGACTTCACTTTGCACCCACGGTGGCTATGAATATGCTGGTATAGTTGTGAATCACAAAATGTAACAGGCTCTCCACACGGAGGACAGAACTAAAGCATTTATTTAAATACCAGAAAACCTAGTCCTAAAACCAGAAAGTCAAAGTCATTACAGTAACCACCAAGGTGGTACACATAGTCAATGCAGCCAACCCCCACATTCCCAAGCCTTCAAAACAAAACAGGCTCCCTCAAGCAAGGATCCTCCTTTCTCACTTACTCCCTCAAGCAAGGATCCTCCTCTCCCTCACTCATGGTAGCTCCTGAGCCTCCATGCTGCTCACTCCCAGCAGCTCTGGCTCCCAGCAGTTCTCGTTCCTGGCAGTTCTGGCTGGCTTTCAGAAGTTCTGAACAGCTCTGCCTGGCTCTCAGAAGTTCTCAGCAGTTCTGGCTGGCTCTCAGAAGTTCTCAGTTCAGTTCTCAGAAGAAGTTCTGGCTCTCTAGCTTGGGCTTTTCCTTATATAAGGTATTAGGTCCTCCCTGTTCTGGACCTCCCTGTTATATCAGTAAGTTCATCCCACTGAGGGATTCACAAGTTCTGGATCTTAATACTTGACATAAGCATGAACTTGAAACAAGGTGCTAAGTACCTGTTTCCTTGCCAATACAAGGGGCATGGAAGAACTTCAAATCCCATTACCATTACAATGTCTTCCCAGACTTTTCTGAAAGCATCCTGCTTGTCATTTCTTATAGCACAATAGCATGCCAACACAATCACATACCACCTCTTGTTCAACCATTCCCCAACTGATGGGCATCCCCTCAATTTCCAATTCTTTGACACCACAAAAAGAGCTGCTATAAATATTTTTGTACACATAGGACCTTTTCCTTTGATCTGTTTGGGGTATAGACCTAGTAATTGTATTGTTGGGCTAAAAGAGTATTCACAGTTTTATAGAATTTTGAGCATAGTTCCAAATTGCTCTCCATACTGGTTGGTTCAGTTCACCACTCCACCAATAGGGAATTAGTGTCCCAATTTTTCCACATCTCCTCCAACATTTATCATTTTTCTTTTCTGTCATATTAGCCAATCTGATAGGTATAAATTGGTTGCTCAGAGTTGTTTTAATTCGCATTTCTCTAATCTATAGTGTTTTTGAGCATTTTTTCCTTTGTCTATAAATACCTTTGATTTCTTCTGAAAATTGCCTGCTTATATCTTTTGATCATTTATCAACTGGAGAATGACTCATATTCTTATAAATTTGTCTCAGTTCCCTATATATTTGAGAATTGAGGTCTTTATCAGAAAAACTTGCTATAAATTTTTCCCCCCAGTTTCTTGCTTTCCTTCTAATCTTAGCTACATTGGTTTTGTTTGCGTACAAACTTTTTAATTTAATGTGATCAAAATTATCTATTTTACATCCCATAATGCTCTATATCTCTTGTTTGGTAATAAATTTTTTCCTTCTTTATTTTTCAGATCTATGGAAATGGGAAGAACTTAGGACCAAAGAACATATAGAGAGTATTACAAAATATAAAATAATTTTGATAATATAAAAAAAGTTTTTGCACAAACAAAACCAATACAACCAAAATTAAAAGGAAAGCAGAAAATGGGGGGGAGGAAGGAATTTGCAACAAGTATCTCTGATAAAAACATAGTTTCTCAAATATATAGAAAACTGAGTCAAATTTATAAAAATATAAGTCACTCCCCAACTGATAAATGATCAAAGGATATGAATAGGCAGTTTTCAAAGATATCAAAGCTATCTATAGTCATATGGAAAAATGCTCTGAATCATTATTGATTAGAGAAATGCAAATTAAAACAATTCTGAGGTACCACTTCACACTATCGGATGAGCTAATACAACGAAAAAAATTTTGATGGTAGAGGGGATGTGGGAAAACTGGGACACTTACGCACTGTTCATGGAGCTGTAAAATGATCCACACATTCCAGAGAGCAATCTGAAACTATGCCCAAAGGACTAAAAAACTATGCATACTATTTTTTGTTGTTATTTTTTATATTTTGTTATATTCTTTAAGCTATTTTTTGTCTATAAGGATAAGATTTTACATTTGTATCTATTAATTTTAATTTTATTACACTGTCCCACATTCTAGCCTTTAGAGATATTTATTTTTGAATACTTAACGTCAAACAAATGAGTTAGCTTTGAGGCATCTGAAAATTTGATGAACATGTCACATATCCCTTTATCCAAGCCATTAATAAAAATGTTGAAAAATACCAAAATTAAAAAAAAACAAACCGTGAATACCCTTTGATCCAGCAATACCACTGCTACATATAGATGTGTACAAAAATATTTATAGCAGCCCTTTTTGTGGTGGCTAAGAATTAGACACTGAAGAGATGCCCAACAATTGGGGAATAGCTAAACAAGCTGTGGTATATGATTATGATGGAATACTACTGTGCTACAGGAATTGACAAGCAGGATAATTTCAGAAAAGTCTGAAACAACTTGCATGAATTGATGCAAAGTGAAGTGAACAGAAGCAGGAGAACATTGTACACAGTAACTGCAATACTGTATGATGAAGGACTGTGAATGACTTAGCTGTTCTTACAAATACAATGATCCAAGACAATCCCAAAGGACTAGCAGTGAAGCATACCATCCACTTCTAGAGAAAGAACTGATGACACTGTTTGAAAATAGACTACAGTATGCTATTTTTCACTTTCATTCTTTTTCTTTTATGCTAGGCTTCTTGTAGAAAATTACTAATATGGAAATGTTTTACATGATTACACATGTATAACCTATAACTTATTGATTACCATCTCAGGGAGAGGGAATGGAGGGTTAGTATTTGGAACTTAATCTTTAAAAAAAAATGCTAAAAATTTGTTTCAACATGTAATTGGGAGAAAATAAATTAATGAGAAAGAGTAGAGACTATTCAAGAAAATGTAATCATTGCCTTATTGTTGACTATAACAGCTTCAGCTGATGTGGGGTATATTGTCTAATTAAAGAATTAGTCAAATTTTTAAAAACTTTTTAAAATAAAAAGTTGTTTAAATAAATTTTTCTTTTATCCAAAGATCTGACAGGTAATTATGTTCCTATAATTTGCTTTGTACTTACATATATATAGTTCCTGATTTTGTCTTGGCAGGTAGACTCCCAAGTATTTTATATTATCTGCAGTTATTTTAAATGGAATTTCTCTTTCAATCTCTTGCTGCTGGACTTTGGTGGTAATATATAGAAATGTTAATGATTTATGTGGATTTATTTTATATCTGCAATTTTGCTAAAGTTGTTTTATATATTTATAGCAACTAGTTTTTTAGTTGATTCTCTAGGATTCTTTAAATATACCAGCATATCATCTGCAAAGAGTAATGGTTTTGTTTCCTCGTCACCTTTTCTAATTCCTGCTACTGGTTTCTCTTCTCTTATTGCTATAGCTAGCATTTCTAGGACAATACTGAATAATAGTAGCAATAAGGGACATCCTTACTTCATCCCTGATCTTATTGGGAAGGCTTTTAGCTTATCCCCATTATGGATAATGTTTATTGATTGTTTTGGACAGATACTACTTATAATTTTAAGGGAAGCTCCATTTATTCTTATGCTTTCTAGTGTTTTTAATAGGAAGGTATGTTTTATTTTGTCAGAAGATTTTTCTGTGTCTATTGAGATAATGATACGACTTTTTATTGGGACTGTATAAAAACTATACTAATAGTTTTTCTAATATTGAACTGGTCCTGCATTCCTGGCATAAATCCCACCTGGTCATTGTGTATGATTCTTGTAATATATTGTTGTAATATCCTTGCAAGGTTGTAAATTTAAATTTTTGAATCAATATTCATCAGAGAAATTGCTCTGTAGTTTTCTTTCTCTATTTTAGCTCTTTCTGGTTTAGATATCAGCACCATATTTATGTTGTAAAAGGAATTTGGTAGGATTCCTTCTTTGCCTATTTTTCCAAATACTTTACAGAGTATTTGAATAAATTGTTATCTAAATGTTTGGTAGAATTTACTTATAAATTCTGGTCCTTGGGATTTTTTTCTTAGGAATTCATTGATGCCTTGTTCAATTTCTTTTTCTAAGATGGGGTTATTTAAGTATTCTGTTTCCTCTTTTGTTAATCTAGGCAATTTATATTTTTGTGAATATTCATCCACTTCACTTCGGTTGTTAGATTCACTAGTATATAATTAGGCAAAAACAGCTCCCAATAATTGCTCTAATTTTATCTCTACTAATGATGAATATACCCTCTTCATTTCTGACAATAGTGATTTGGTTTTCTTCTTCCTTTTTAAAAATCAAATTGACCAATGATTGGTCTATTTTATTGATTTTTTCACAAAACCAGCTCCTAGTTTTCTTTATTTGCTCAAGGGTTTTCTTACTTTTAATTTTATTAATTTCTCCTCTGATTTTTAGGACTCCCAATTTGTTATTTAATTGGGGATTTTTAATTTGTTCTTTTTCTAGTTTTTTAATTGCATGCCCAATTTATTGATCTGTTTTTTCTTTATTTTATTGATATAAACAGAGACATACATTTTCCCCTAAGTACTGCTTTCACTGCATCTTCTTTAAATTCTCAATTAGAAGTAAGGTTTAAAATGCAAATAGCCAACTTTCAATTAAGGTAATGACATTAAAGATGTTAAAGAAGACCAGTTCTCCATATAAACATCAGGAAATATAAGAAACAGATTCCAAAAAAAAAAAGCCAATAAGGAGAAAAAAACAACATACAGAATTGAGTTCCTCTATCAGTCTATGATAACATGCATATATGTATGGTAGAGAGGTCATACCAGAAAGTTAAATCTCAGGTAAACACATAAACCAAATGAGACAGGAATATCAGGGAAGACAGTAAAAGCTCCCAGAAGTAGACCTGAAGTCATCTAGCTCTCTGAGGTGGGGGCAAAAGGAGTAGAAAAAAATTATCATGAGCTACAGTAATCAAGTACCCCCTAACCTTTTATATAGAAGCAATGGACAGAACCAGTCTCTATTAGCCAAAAGTACAGGGAGACAGGGACAACTCAGAATTTGGCCACCAGAAAATTGGGAGTAATACAGCAGTGAAGCTGTGCAGGAGAACTAAGACCAGCATTTTCTCCAGTATCCCAGTAAGAAATGTCAAGGCCACGACAGGAACTCAAAGTAGCTGCTGACTAAGGATCATGAAAAAGGAAAAAAGAGACAAATGGAGGCCTAAACTTAAAAGTGGGTCACTAGGGCTGTCTGAAACAAAAGTCAAGAACTGAGGCAGAGGACAGGGCCTAATATCAACCACCCCATCCAGGTTAGCTACAGAATCAATACTATAGTATGAGACAGGACCAAACAAGGTCTATCCATATATCCAAGATTGCTAGGGTAGAATGGCCTGAACATAAAATTACAATCCAAGAACTAAAGCTGAAAATATGAGTAAGTAATAGAAAACACCAAACACGATGAAAAAATACTATGATTAAAAGAAGACCGAAAGGTAAACTCATACAGCATATACAAGTGGACCCTCAGAGAAAAAAAAATGGCTTACCATATGAACTCCAATAATAAATGGAAGAGATTAAAAGATTAAAAAATAATATTAAAAATTAAATTGGAGTTCAGGAGGGAAAATGTAAAGGAAAAAAACAGCATAGAACTAAAATTAGAACATGTTGCAAAAGCAGTACACTCCCTGAAAAACAGAGAGAAACAAACAGAAATCAATAGCTCCATAAAACAAGAAATAGTAAAATAAATTTAAAAGACTGAAAAAATAGAAGAAAATATAAGGTATCAAAACCAATGACCTACAAAAAAAGATCAAGGAGAGATAATTTAGGAATTCCTGAAAAGGATGACCAAACAAAAACTTAAATATCATATTTCAAGAAATCATAAAAAAGAAACGTCTATTAGAGCCAGAGGACCCAATAAAAATAGAAAAAGAAATTTAACCCATCAGCTCATGAATGAAGCCCCAAAATAAAAACATTGTCTAAAGTCAAACCCAAAATATAAAAGTTCCAAATCAAAGAAAAAACAGTGAAGGCAGTCAGAAATAAATGATTTAAGTTCCAATGAACCACAGGCAGTATCATATAAGACTTAATAGCAATTACAACATGAGGGGGAAAATCTTGGAATATGATATTCCAAAAGACAAAAGATAAAGACTTGCAACCAAGACTAACTTATCATATAAAACTGAGCATAATTTTTTAAATGAACTTTTAATAAAACATCAAAATGGGGGATTTAAAATGAGAAGAGTAGAACTAAATAGTGTCCAAAATGTGGGGGGGTCGGGGGAAAGACACCAAGAAACACCTAGAAAGGTAAATAAATTTGAACAACGGAAAAGACATAAATTATGATGAAATGTTCCTTCTTAATCCTAATGTCTTCAAGTTTTACAGAAAAATAAGATAAACACAGGGCCTGTGTATGATTTTGTTCCATTTTTTGATTTGTCTTAGGAGAGGAAATGAAGAAGAATTAAAGGGAAAAAAGGAGGAAGAAGAGAGCAATTTACTATTTTATATAAATGGCGTGTGAGAGAAGAGTACACAAACGTGAAGGCAGCGGTGAGAGGAGGGTGAATAAAGAAAGATTTAACATATGCACAGACACAAAACAAAAAGAATGCTTGGGATGGAATTACATTACTCTCTCAAGAGAGAAAGAAGTAAAGGCAGAGACAGGAGCCAAAGCAAAGGGGAAATAAGAAAGAATAGAATCAGGGAGGGCATAGTTACAAATGAAGCAAATTTCGACTGTAGAGGGCTGATCACAAAGTAGGGGATGAATTAAAAACAAAGAAGGAAGGCACAAGAAACAGCGACTAGGTCTGGTCTTGGTGAAAGAAGGAGGGGCAGAGAAGTAGGGACAAACCACTCAAATACAGGTCAATATGATTAATCAAATTCCTGCTCTTTCTCCATTCCCCTTTATTCTTTTCAGTGAGCAGGGCTGCCAAAAAAGAGGAAAACAAGTAAGAGGTTAGTTATGTAGAAAGGAAATTCACAATTAATAACTACAAAAAGGAAAGTGAATTGGATACAAATATCCATTAAATGAAGACATATGCAGGAGAATAGATTAGAAAGCAAAATCCAAGAATAAGTTGCTTATAGGAAAAACATTTTAAACAAGAATTTACATAGAGTTCACTTGAGAGCCTAGAGCAGAATTTATGATGTTTCAAGTGAACACAAAAAGCAAAGTTAGCAAGACAATGGTAAAAAGAGACATGCTAAAAAATAAGCAGAAACTACACTATACTTAAGGGCACTACAAATAACGAAATAATATCAATATCTAAATCTATACACATAGGTATGTATATATTATATATACATATATATATGTAATATATATATATGCTTGGGTGTGTGTGTGTGTGTGTGTGTATACATATATATACATATATATACACCAAATGGCATAGCATCTACGCAGCTGAGAGAAAACTAATCAAACTATAAGAAGAAATAAAAATTAAACTATAATAGCTGTGTGCCTATACAAATCTAATAAAAATAGGGGCAGCTAGGTGGCGCAGTGAATACAGCAAGGGTCCTAAAGTCAGGAGGACCTGAGTTCAAATTCGGCCTCAGACACTTAACACTTACTAGCTGTGTGACCTTGGGCAAGTCACTTAATTGCCCTGCCTTCCCCCCTCCAAAAAGGAAAAAAAATCTAATAAAAATAAGAAAGATGTTAAAGATCTGAATGGAATTTTCAAAAAATTATATATAGTAATACAATTGCATATGGGAGGCCTCTGGAGATTAGTGCATGAGAATAGAAAGGAATATATCTATTTTTCAGCTGTGTATGGCATGTTTACAAAAATTGACCACATACTAAAACATAAAAATTTCATAAACAAATATAGAAAAGCAGAATTAATGATCACAACACAATAAAATTATATTCAAAAATGGCCTTTGGGAATGAGTCAACCTTACTCTCATTGGATTTGGCTTAAGGAGGGAATGACATACATACTCAACTGGGTATATTACCTACAGGAAAATGCGGGGAAGGGGATAAGAGAGGGAGATGATAAAAGGGAGGGCAGATTGGGGGAGGGGATAGTCAGAAGCAAACACTTTTGGAAAGGAACAGGGTCAAAGGAGAAAACAGAATAAATGGGGGACAGGCTAGGATGGAGAGAAATATAGTTAGTCTTTCACAATATAACTACTATGGAAATGTTTTGCATAACTAGACATGTATAATCTATATTGAATTGCTTGGCTTCTCAAAGAAGGGAAGAAGAGAGAGAATTTGGAACTCAAAGCCTTAAAAAACAAATGTTAAAAAATTGTTTTAACATACAACTGGGAAATTAGATATACAGGCAATGGAGTATAGAAATTCATTTTGCTCCACAAGAAAGTAAGAGGTAAAGAGGTAGGGGAGGGAATGGGAGGGGGAATAGAAGAGAGGCAGACTGAGGGAAGAAGCAATCAGATGATTACTTGGGATAGGGATGGGGGGGGAGGGGTAGAAAATCTGGAACTCAAAATCTTGTGGAAATGAATGCTGAAAACTAAAAATAAATAAATAAATTCTGGAAAAGTAAATAAATAAAAACCAAAAAATGGTTTTTGAAGAAAGGATTCAAAGTAATTTAAGCCTGAAAAATTGGTGGGTCAAACAATAAATCACTGAAACAACAGATAATTTTATTGAAGTAAAGAGTGACAATGAAGCAAAATATAAAAGCATGTGGGATGCATGGGAGAAAAGTATATCTACCAACATTTTCATCAGTGAAAAAAAAATAAACATATTACTTAATAAGATAAACAACTATAAAATTAGAAAAGCAACAAGCCAAAAACCAATCAAATACAAAAAATAAAAATCCTGAAAATCAAAGAAGAGATCAACAAACTTGAAAACAACAACAACAAAAAAGAATAGAATTGATAAACCAGAAACTGTTTTAAAAAAAAACAAACACAACTGAATAAAATGCTAGCAAAGAGGTCATTATATCATGGTAAGAGAATTATACACTATGACCATCTTGGATTTATTACAGGAATGCACATTTGTATTCATATTAAGAAAACAGTAAGCATAATGATCATATAATTAAAAAACAGTCATTGTAACAAAAAAATTAAAATGTAAAGCAATAAATCAGCTATTCCTTAAAATGGCAAATAATATTTGTCTAAAATCAAGTGTGAGTTTATCTGTTATGGAGAAATGGTAACAGCAAGAACATGCACTGACACAACTATTATTTGATATGTTACTAGAAATGCTAGCTTAATCAACAAAATAAGAAAATAATAGATAGAGAAAACAGAGGCAAAGAAGAAATGAGATAACCAATTTTTTAGATGGTGAGTCAACAAAAAATTAATTGAAATAATAACTATTGAAGCAGTCAACACAAATCATGAGCCTTTCTGGGTATTACAAATAGGAGCCAAAAAGAAGAGAAAGAGAAAAAAATTCCATCCAAAATTACTAGAAAATATATCAAACACACATATAGGAATTTTAAGAATATGACTACAAAGCACTTTCTACAGAAAAAAAGACAGACATAAATATCAGAAAAGATGCTTATTGATTAAGACTGGGTTGTCACAATGTAATAAAAGTGACAGTACTACCTAAATGAAAGTACAAATTCAGTGACATACAGAATTAAACTTCCAAAAAGTTCCCTTATAATAAAATTTATCTGGAGAAAAGAAGTTCAAGAATCTCAAAGGAAATCATGAAAAACGTGACAAGGAAGTGGTCCTAGCCGTTCAAAATCTCATTGTATACTACAAAGCAGTTATAATCAAAACTTTGGGATACCTAGTAAAATAGAAAAGTGGATCAGTAGAACTAAACACACAAATACTCAAAAAAAAATTAACATAGTAGCATAGTGATTGAAAAACCTAAGGATTTCACAACTCACTATTTGAAAAAACGATAGGGAAAGCTGGAACAACAATTAAAAACATAAAACTCTGAAGAAGTAACCAATGCCAAAGCAAGGGGACAACAACAAAAAATGCAACCAAACTTGGGTCAAATACATTGGATAATGTTGATATCAGATATAAAAGTTCAATTACACATTTTCGTTCTGTTAAGTGACAATCAACAATAAATGTAGCAAGTGACGTACCATTAGGTATATTGCATAACTGTTTCCATGGCATGTAATTTTCAAGGGGTAAAAAGATATTTGGTTGATTGGAAAGTATATGCTTTATTAAAATAAAGTATATCAATAAAATAAGATATATGACATGTTATAAAATAATTTCTATCAGTAATATACCTGTCCTCTAATATGGAAGAACCAAAGATCATACACAAAACAGAAAGGTAGCCTAATTATTCACCATCAAATCAGCCCTAGAGTGCACAAAGATAATCATTTCTTAACATACAATAAAGCCATTATAATCACTCTTGAAAGTGATTTACATTGAGATTTTGAGCATTCTGTTTAAAAGGGAAACATGTAGAGCAGATGAAGTTGTGTGATTTTTTCTGGAACTACCTAGTGACTGGGAGTTTAAAAAAACAACAACAAACCATCTTCCCAAGTCGAAGGATTGGCAAAGACAAGGAAAGCACTATTCTGACCGTCTATGTGGGACTCTTATTATGAAATGAGTTTCCGGGATCATTAAGCTACACTCTATTTTGACCTCCACTTTATACAGAGATTTTCACTGGCCTATGACAAGCTGCTTGTCTTCTACTATGCCCATGGAAAAATGGAAATAAATAAAATTTCACTAGCCTCCGTCTTTTTTTCTTTTCTCCTTCACCAGAAAAGCATTCCAATATGGCAATGAAAAAGGCTTAGTGAATAGAAAGTTCCTCCCATTCCCAGTCACTTCCTAAGACAACAGCACAAAGAAATAAATGTAATTGGCAAGAAGCCTGCTGTTCTGTTGCAAAAGAAAAGGAGCTCAGTGTTCAGACAACTTATCCCCAGCAGCAAGACCACCAACGAATGAATGACTGTGGGAGTACCTTTTATTATCTACATTTTCCTTAATTAATAACTGAGAGGGCAATTTAAGGATGGAAAAGGCTTTTCTTTACTGCTCTGAAAAGAGAAGAGAAAAACAGATTGTTTTGTTTTCTCAAAAATCCTAGTTGAATCTATGGGTCTGTAAGCTAACTATGGAATTTGTTGTGCTAAAAGAGCGACAAAAGAAAGGCTTTTAAGTAAAGCAGCACAGTCTAATGGAAAGGTGCTCAACTAGGAGTCAGGAATCCCAGCTCTGCCATTTTCTAGCTCTGACTTTGGGCAAGTCATTTAACCTAGCTAAGATGGGTGTGGGGAGATGATGGAAGGTGGTCAAGATGGCAGACAAAGATACAGTCTAGAATCAGCTCTACCTTTATCATTCCAAGTCAAAAATAAATACAATAGAAAGAGCAAGAACAAGATGGGAAAAATAAATTCTTGGAAAAAAAAAATAGGAAGGTGGAGGCAAGATGGCAGAACAGAAGCAGGATCTTTTCTAAGCTCCTCTATGAATTCTGTCACTGGACTTTAAAAAGTGAATCTAAACAGATTTTAGAGTGACAGAATCCATTGGTTGGAAGACAAAGCATGGCGGATTCCCAGCCCAGGAAAGTACCCATGTAGGTCTGGGCAGAGGGAGCACAGAGCATGAGAGGGCTGTACCAGCACAGACCTGAGAGTAGACTACAGTGGAGTGAGAAGGAGCCCCAGCCAATGGACTCATCCACCCCAAGGGCAATTCACACCCATCACACCACAAGATGGAGGATGGGTCAGAGCTGGGTAAGAGAAAGAACAGGGCCCACAGCAGTGACAGCAGGTTCTCCTGGGGCTATCACCCCACAGCCTGGACATTTAAAAATCACCTATCGGAACTTCCAGGAGCAAAGATGGCAGAGCAAACCCTAGCTGCTCTGATTCCCCATCCCTGAGCCAGAAAACCCAGAGATAAATGTCCCACCCAGAGTAAAATCCTGAAATAATGAAAATAGCCTCAGGTTTGGGAGTCACTGAGGAAAGGTGCACCTGAGGCAGTACAAAGTCTGAAATGAAGGGTAGGAGGCGTCCCAACAAGCCCCACCTCAGCTGACCAGCAGGAACTCCCTAAGCCCAGGGGGGTGGGGCCAGCAAACACTAACATCAGGTGTGCCTTAGCACCACCAGGGGAATCTGCAAACACCAGTGCTGCTGGCCTCCAACAGCTAAGCCTGCCTGAGCTGTAGTCCAGGGGAACAGAGGCACAAACCTGAAGTGACCAGACCACCCCTCCTCCCTGGTTACTCTGTGAGCCTCAGGGTAACTCAGAGGAAACACTGAGAGTCCTGGCCTTGGCCTCAGTCTAGACACCCAGAGGCTACAGCACAAAAAGTCAACAACCATGCCCTTAGCTCCCAGCCTGAGAAGCAAAGTCAAGTAATAGGTAATCACAATGGGTAAGAAGGAAGCTGAGAAATCAAAAGCAAGAAAAACAATCCGATCTCATTATAGCAAGCAAGAACAACCAAACACAGAGGACAACATAGACTCTATACTCACACCTGAGACCACAGAAGGAAATATGAACTGATCTCAAGCCCAAAGAGCATTCTTAGAGAGCTCAAGAAAGATTTTAAAAGCCAAATTAGAGGGGTAGAAGATAATTTTAAATCTACAGTGACGAAATTGGGAAAAAATCTCACTGAAGAAAGCAAATCCTTAAAAAATAAAATTTGTGAACTGGGACAGGAGGTTCAAAATCTAACTGGAGAAAATACCTCCCTAAAAATGAAAACTGAAGATATGGAAAAGGAGTTTCAAAAACTAACAGAGGAAAAAGATTCACGAAAAATTAGAATCAGTCAAATTGAAGCTAAGGATTTTATGATGCATCAAGAGTCAGTCAAAAAAACCATGAAGATTGAAAAATTAGAAGAAAGTGTAAAATATCTCACTGTAAAAACAACTGACCTGGAGAATAGATCCAGGAGAACTAGAACCTAAGAACTATCAGTTTACTAGAAAGCCATGATGAAAAAAGCAGCCTGGACAACATCCTCCAAGAGATTGTCAAAGAAAACTGTCCTGAGGTCCTAGAATCAGAGGGTAAAATAGTTATCGAAAGAATTCACTGATCTCCTCCCTGAAAGAGATCCCAAATTGAAAACTCCAAGAAATATAGTAGTCAAATTCCAGAATCACAAGGTCAAGAAGAAAATACTGCAAGCAGCCAAAAAGAAACAATTCAAATATAGTGGAACTATAGTCAGGATTACACAGGACCTAGCAGCTTCTACATTAAAAGATCAGAGGGATTGTAATTTGATATTTCAGAAGGCAAAAGAGCTAGGACTACAACTAACTGCAACCAACTACCTGACAAAACTGAGCACAATCTTTCAACCAAGGAGATGGTCATTTAATGAAATAAGGGGCTTCCAGTCTTTCCTGATGAAAAAGCCAGAGCTCAACGGAAAATTTGATCTCCAATTACAATACTCAAGAAAGACATAAAAAAAGGTAAACAGGGACAATACACACACACACACACACACACACACACACACACACACACTCACGCACATACATACACAACTTGGGATTCAATAAGAGCAAACTGTTTACATCCCTATATGAGAAGCTGATACCTGTCAATATTGAAATTTATATAATTATCGCGACATTTAAAAGGGATATACATAGATAAATGAATTAATCTGATTATAAAAAATACTCATTAAGGGACACAAAAGGACTGTAATGGGAGAAAAGGAAAGGATGAAGCAGAAAAAGGTAAATTATATCACATAAAGAGGCATAAAAACAAACTATAGTGGAAGGGAAAGAGGGAGGGAGATAAACATCATATGAACTTTATTCTCATTGGTTCTGGTTCAAAGAGGGATCAACATAATCAGCTAAGTTTAAGATTCTAACATGAAAAGACACAAAAACTCATTATAATAGAGGGAAAGGAGGAAGAGGAGCACCATATGACATTTACTTTCATTGGTTTGGGTTCAAGGAGGGAATAACATATGCCATTAAGCATAAAAATCCATTGTGCCCTACAGGCAGTAAGAGGGGTAAGTGGGGGATAAAAAGGGAGGGATGGTTGAAAGAGAGGGAAATAGTAGTAAGGGGAAAGGGTAGGTAAAGAGGGGGAGCACAGGGAGGGAATACTGAGAGAGGCGATGGTCAAAAGGAAAACTCTTGAGGAAAAGGGAGAAGAAAGAAACAAAAACATAAACAGGAGAGGGAACAGGATGGAGGGAAAGACGCAGATAGTAATCATAACTGTGAACGTGAATGGGATGAACTCTCCCATAAAACAGACGAAGATAACAGAACAGATTAAAAACCACAATGCTACAAATGCTGTCTATAAGAAACACATTTGAAACAAGGGGATACGTATAGGGTAAAGGTAAAAGGCTGAAGTAGAACATATTATGCTTCAGCTAAAGTAAAAAAAGCAGAGGTAGCAATCCTTATCTCAGATAAGCCAAAAGCAAAAATAGATTTAATTAAAAGAGATAGGGAAGGAAAACTATACCCTGTTAAAAGACACCATTGAGAATAAAGCAGTATCATTACTTAACATATATGCACCAAGTGGTATAGCATCCAAATTCCTACAGGAGAAGTTAAGGGAATCAGAGGAAGAAACAGACAGCAAAAGTATACTAGTGGGGGACCTCAATCTCCCCCTCTCTGAACTTAATAAATCTATCATCAAAATAAACAAGAAAGAAGTTAAGGAACTGAATAGAATCTTAGAGAGGCTACATATGATAGGTCTCTGGAGAAAACTGAATAGGGATAAAAAGGAATATACTTTCTTCTTAGCAGTACATGGCACATACACAAAAATCAACCACGTACTACAGCATAAAAACCTCACAATTCAGTGCAGAAAAGCAGAAATATTAAATGCATCATTCTCAGATCACGATACAATAAAAATGATAAGCAATAAAGGGCCATGGAAAGACAAACTAAACACTACTTGGAAACCAAATAATTTAATCCTAAAGAATGAGCAGATCAAACAAGAAATTACAGAAATAATCAATAACTTCATTAAGAGAATGACAATAATGAGACAACATACAAAAACTTGTGGGATGCAGCAAAGGCAGTTTTTAGGGGAAGTTTTATATCCTTGAATGCAAACATGAATAAATTAGAGAAAATGGAGGTCAATGAATTGGGCATGCAATTGAAAAAGCTAGAAAAAGAACAAATTGAAAATCCCCAATTAAATACTAAATTAGAAATAATGAAAACCAAAGGAGAGATTAATAAAATTGAAATTAAGAAAACTATTGAATTATTAATAAATAAAACTAAGAGGTGCTTTTATGAAAAAACCAATAAAAATGATAGACTTTTAGTCAATATGATAAAAAAAAGAAAGAACACCAAATTACAAATATCAAAAATGAAAAGGGTCAATCTACCTCTAATGAAGAGGGAATTAAAACAGTAATTAGGAATTATTTTGCCCAATTGTATGCACATAAATTTGACAATCTTAGTGAAATGGATGGATATTTACAAAAATATAAGTTGCCCAGATTAACTGAAGAGGAAGTAAATTACTTAAATAAACCCATCTCAGAAAAAAAAAATCAAACAAGCCATCAGTGAATTCCCTAGGAAAAAACCTCCAGGGTCAGATGGATTTACTAGAAACTCTATCAAATATTTAAAGAACAATTGATTCCAATACTCTAAAACTATTTGGGAAAATTGGTGAAGAAGGAGTCTGCCAAATTCTTTTTATGACACAAATACGGTACTGATACAATTTTTCCCATGAATATATATATGCAAAAATTTCAATTAAATATTAGTAAAAAGACTACAGCTACTTATTACAAGAATAATACACTTTGATTAGGTAGGATTTATCCCAGGAATGCAAGGATGGTTCAATATTAGGAAAACCATCAGTATAACTGATCATATCAACAATAAAACTAGCAGAACCCATATGATTATCTCAATAGATGCAGAAAAGGCATTCGACAAAATACAAAATCCATTCATATTTTTTAAAAAACCACTAGAAAGTATAGGAAAAAATAGAGTCTTTCTTAAAATAATAGGTAGCATCTATTCAAAGCAATATTATATGTAATAGGAACAGCAATATTATATGTAATAGGAACAAGCTAGAAGCATTTCCAATAAGATCAGGGGTGAAACAAGGATGTCTACTATCAACCTTCTTATTGAATCTGGTACCAGAAATGTTAGCAGTAGCAATTAGAGAAGAAAAAGAAATCGAAGGAATCAAATTAGGGAAAGAAGAGACTAAGCTATCATTCTTTGCAGAAGAAATGATGATATATTTAGAGAATCCTAGATAATCAAGTAGAAAACTACTTGAGACAAGAAATAAATTTGGCAAAGTTGCAGGATATAAAATAAACCCACGTAAATCCTAGGCATTCCTATATATTTCTTTTTTTTTAATTAATTAATTTATTTTCTTGTTTACATCACTCATTTCCACAAGATTTTGAGTTACAAATTCTCTCCCCATCTTTCTCCTACCCATCATGCCAAAACAAAGATCCCACTGTATAGCCCCTCCCCCCAAACTGCTCTCTCCTATGTCCTCCTCCATCACCCCTCTGACTTTCCAGTAGGGTAGGATGGGTCTCCCTACCCCAGTGCCTGTATATCTTAATTCCCAAATGCATGTAGTTAATAACAATAATAATATAAGTACATATATATTTTTACCATTTGATTATAGAGTTTTAAATTCTAGATTCTTTCCCTTCCTCCCTCATCACCCACCCCTACTGGAAAGACAAGCAATTCAATACAGGCCACACATGTGTAATTACGCAGAACATCTCCACAGCGGACATATTGTGAGAGACTGATTATATGTCCCTCCTTCCTATCCTGCCCCCCCCTTGTTTTATTCTCTACCCTGTCCCTGTTCCTTTACAGAAGTGTGTACGTCCAGCAACATTCCCCCCTACCCCGCCCTCCCCTCCATCATCCCACCTCTCATCCCCATCCCCCCTA
>CM053583.1:58082981-58100505 GCA_028627135.1 Pseudochirops cupreus | reverse complement strand
TGGGCCTCTTTTGCCATTTGAGTTAATCTGTTTTTTAAGGTGTTATTTTCTTCAGTCAGATTGTTGACTCTTTTTTCATGATTTTCTTGCATCATTCTCATTTCTCTTCCCAATTTTTCCTCCACTTCTCTTATTTGGTTTTCAAAATCCTTCTTAAGCTGATCTATGGCTTTTAGGAAGTCTTCATGTTTCTTGGAAGCTTTTGGTGTGGGAGTTCTGACTGTGTTGTCTTCCTCCCATTCCATACTTTGATCTTTCTTGTCCCCAAAGAAGGATTCTAGAGTTTGGTTGCTGTTCTTTCTTTGCTTCCTTTGCCTGCTCATGTTGCCAGCGAATTACTGATTTTTTTTAGCTCTGTGGAACTCTGCTTCCAGGGGGAAAGCTCTGTCCCAAATCGCTGGCGTTTTTGCAGCTGCCGGAGCTATTAGGAGGCTGCTGCAGCCCCCACCATCTTTGGCTCACTGAAAACGCACCCCAGGACCACCACCCAAGACCACAATCTGGATCCAGGCAGCTCAACGCAAGAGCACTTAGCCTCTGACCGATTGCTTGGCCCCCCTGCAGTCTGCAGGCAGGGAGCTCTGAAGTAGCCACATGGAGGCAGCTGCAGGGCCGCCGCTTCTGCCGCTTCCTTGCCCTGGAGGCAGTTTGGCCGGACTGCTTTTCTCCCCCAAATTTAGCTGCGTTTCCACTGACCTTTCAGTTAGTCCTTGTTTCTTATGGCTACATAATTCTGGAAACTGCCACAGCTGCCACTGATCCACTCTCCTGAAGGCTCCAGCTGCGGCTTGTCCTGGCTACCGCAGAACCAAGCCATGATTACAGGCTGGGCTGGTTTTGGCTCCCAGCATGCTGTGATGAGCCCTTCCTGGCAAGCTGCCTTCAGTGGGAGATGTGTTTTCCTGTATTTTTATGTGAGTTTTGGAGCGCTAAAATTTGTTTAGAAATATATTTCATGGGTATTTGAGGTGGCTATGTGCGAGCTGCAAAACTTTGCTGCTTCTACGCCACCATTTTGGCTCCGCCCCCATTCCTATATATTTCTAACAAAATCCAGCAGCAAGAGATAGAAAGAAAAATCCTAATTAAAGTTACTGTAGACATTATACAGTATTTGAGAATCTACCTGCGAAAACAAACCCAGGACCTATATGAATACAATTACAAAATATTTTTCACACAAATAAAGTCAGATCTAACTAACTGGAAAAACATCAATTGCTCATGGCTGTTTTGAGCTAATATAATAAAAATGACAATTTTACCTAAATTAAATTATATATTTAGTGCCATAGCAATCAATCTACCAAAAAGTTACCTTATAGAGCTAGAAAAAATAATAACAAAATTTATTTGGAAGAAAAAAACGTCCAGAATATCAAGGAAATTAATGAAAAGAAATGCTAGGGAATGTGGTCTAGCCATACCAGATTTTAATCTGTATTATATATAAAGCACAGTCATCAAAACTACTTGGTGCTGGCTGAGGAATAGAGTAGTGGATCAATGGAATAGACTGGGTACATGAGACTTAGCAGTCAATAACTATAGTAATCTACTGTTTGATAAACTCAAAGACCCCAGTTTTTGGGATAAGAACTAACTATTTGACAAAAACTGCTGGGAAAACTGGAATATAATATGGCAGAAACTGGGCATAGACCATTACCTAACACCATATACCAAAATCAAGTCTAAATGGGCGCAAAATCTAGGTATAAAGGTTGATACTGTAAGCAATCTGGGAAAGCAAGGAACAGTTTACCTGTCAGATATATGAAGAAGGGAAGACTTTATGACCAAACAAGAATTAGAGAGCATTATAAAATGCAAAATGGGTAATTTTGATTACATTAAATTGAAAAGTTTCCATACAAACAAAGCCAATGTAACCAAGATTAAGAGGGAAGTAGGAAATTAGGAATGAATTTTTATACCAGTGTCTCTGATAAAGGCCTCATTTCTAAAATATACAGAGAATAGAGTCAAATCTATAAGAATACAAGTCATTCCCTAATTGATAAACTGTCAAAGGATATTAACAGGCAGTTTTCAGAGGAAGAAATTAAAGATATCTAGAAGCATATGAAAATATGCTCTAAATCACTATTGATTAGAGAAATGCAAATCAAAACAACTCTGAGGTACCACATCTCACTGGCCAGATTGGCTAAGATGACAAAACAGGAAAATGACAAATGCTGGAGAAGATATGGAAAAGTTGGAACACTAATGCATTGTTGGTGCAGTTGTGAACTGATTCAACCATTCTGGAGAGCAATCTGGAACTATACCCAAAGGGCTATAAATAATTGCATACCCTCTGACCCAGCAATACCACTTCTAGGGTTGAATCCCAAAGAGGTCATAGAAGTGGGAAGAAGACCCGTAGGTACAAAAATATTTACAGCAGCTCTTTTGGTGGTGTCAAAGAATTGGAAATCAAGGGAATGCCCATCAATTGAGGAATGGCTAAACAAGTTGTGGTATATGAATGTGATGGAATACTATTGTGCTACAAGAAATGAGGAGCAGACGGACTTCATATTTACCTGGAGAGATTTATACAAACTGATGCTGAGTGAGAAGAACAGAATCAGAAAAAATTTGTACATAATTACAGACACAACTTATGTGTGATGACCAACTTTGACAGACTGGACTCTTCTCAGCAATGCAGGATTATAAGACAACTCCAAAAGACTTGTGATGGAGAGAGATGTCTACATTCAGAGAAAGAACTAGAAAGAACAGAATTTGAATGCAGATTGAAGCAAACTACCTGCTCTCATTCTTTTTCTTGTTTGGTTCTATTTCCTCTTTCCCATTGTTCATTCCATCTGTTAAAATCCTTCTTTATAACCTTACTAATGTCTAATGTGAAAGTATTTACAGAGCCTATACTGGATTGCATGCTATAATGGGCAGGGGGGGAGGAGAGAGAGGGGGAAAAAAATTTGAAACTCAAGGGATTGTGGAACTGAATCTTGTAAACTAAAAGTAAACAAATAAATAAAGACAAAAAAAGAAAAAGAAAAAAAAGAAAGTATTTGCAGATCCTATACTTGATTGTATGCCGCCAAGTAGGGGAGGGAATGGGGGGAAGAAGGAAGGGGAGAAAATTTGAAACTCAAGGGATTGTGGAACTGAATCTTGTAAACTAAAAGTAAACAAACAAATTAATAAAGACAAAAAAAGAATAAGATTAAACTTAAAAAAATAAAAAATAAAGTTCACCTCACCAGACTGTTCTTGGCACTTCCAGAGTGCCTTGTCCCTCAGCCAATATCCAGGCTGACTCAGAGCCCAGAACACCTCTTCCCTTAGAGCTGTTGGAGAGTTAGGTATCAGCTCTTATAGTTAATTTCTTGGCAACATCCCAGCTGGATTCTTGTCCTCTTGGTGAAATGAGATCCGTGAACTGGCCCAATCCTGAGGCTCTAGCTGGAGAAAAGATAATGGCTACAAAGAAGGATGGTGCTCAGATAGAGAACAGGCCTATTTACAAAAGCCTCTTCAAGTTTCCCTTCCTTAGTGTTCTGACCAACCCTCCTCATACCCCTCAATTTACTGACGTTCACAAATCTGATCATCATCAGTGTGAAGGAAAGATGAAAGAAACTTCTGGTTGTGAAGAAGGAAGGGGTCCAGTAGTACGAAGCTTATTACAAGTACCTAATAGAGACAGAAATATAGGGCAGCTAACAAGAAGACTCAAAAAAATATGAAGAGTCCCAACTACACAGGCTTCTTGGCACAGGACTATCACTTTCATATTCTTGAAAACTATGTCCAACTTAATGTAGCCCAAGATCACATTAGTATTTTTGGCTGTCATATCACATTGCTGAGCTGGCCTTCCACTGAACCCTTAAGATGTTTTTCAGAACTTCTATGTATATATTGCCTTACTCATTTTTATTTGTGAAGGTTATTCTTTGTACCCAAGTACAAGATTATATATATATATATATATATATATATATATATATATATCTTTACTAAATTTCATCTTGTTAGGTTTACTCCAGTGCTCTAGTGTATCACAATCCTTTTGGAATCTAATTGTCATTGACTGTATTAACTATCCCTCTCAGCTTTATGTCATTGGCCAGTTTGATGATCATACCACCTATTCCTCAATCCTTTGTCCCACTCATTGATAAAAATGTTCAACAGCAAGGAACCCATCACAGATAAATAAGACATCTAGTAAGAGAGAACACTTTAATGAACTCAAGTCACCTGGCCCAAAAGAACCCATTTGTAGATGTTAAAAGAACCGATAGATGCGTTTGCTGAGCTACTTACTATCAGAGCTATTTGAAAGTTCACTGAGAAATTGGAGAGACACCAAAGAACTACAAAAGATCAAATGCAACCTTAATTTTTTTTAAAAAAAGGAAGAAAATAGAACCAGTGAATTTCACTTTGGTTCCTGGGGAAATACAATATATGTATTATATTATATTTTACATATAATAAATATAATACTAAAGAAATGATCAGAGAGCATCAATCCATCAAGAAATCAATTAACAAGCATTTATTAAAAAATAGTGCCATACACTATGCCAGATGCCAGGGATATCAATGCAAAAAAACAAAAAATCCCTACTCTTGGGGAGTTTGTATTCTAAGAGAAGAAACATGTATATATAGAATAAATATATACAAGAAGAATATTAAATATAGTAAATATAATATAGCTAGGTAATGAAAGCACTATAAGTTGAAGTGAAATAAAGAAAAGCTTTGTGTACAAGATGATGCTCATACTGCACCTTGAAAGAAGAAAGAACTGGAAAGTCAGAGGGGTGATGGGGGAGGATATAGGAGAGAACAGATTGGGGGAGGGAGTATACAATGGGATCATTGTTTTGGGGTGGTGGGTAGGGGAAAAACGGGGAGAAAATTTGTAAATCAAAATCTCATGGAAATGAATGATGTAAACTAAAAATAAACAAAAAGTTCAGAAAATTTTTAAAAAAAAAGAAAGAAAAGAGAGATTCTGTGAGACAGATAAGCATTCCAGGCATGAGGGGTGGTCAATGAAAAGGCATGAATGGAGACAGGATATGAAGTGCTATGTGTGGAAAAAGAAAAACAAGGCCATTTGGAAGATACATGTGAGGTTGTAAGAATAAGTTAGGGTCAGATAGCCAAGTTGCTTTCAAAGTCAGGGGAGTGTATATTTTTACAAAGAGTAATATGGAACCAATTAGAGTTTACTGAATAACAGAATGATATGGTCTGATCTGTGCTTGAAAAAAATCACTTTGGCAGTTGTGTGAAGGGGGCCTGGAGTGAATCTCAGAGACTAATTAGGAAACCAGTTCAACCATCTAGGCAAGAGGTGATAAGGAAGTGGTGGTCATGTGAGTAAAGAGAAGGAAAAGGATGCAAAAGATGTTGCAGAGATAAAAAAAAAAAGCAGTATCTGAAAAATGACTGGTTATTAGGGGAAAGGGAGAACAAATAGTTGAGGATAGCACTGGGGTTACAAACATGGGAGACTACAAAGATGGTGGTAACTTCAACAGAAATAGCAAATGGTGAATATGAAGAATTCAGGAGCAGGGAAAGACACGTAAACTAATACAAAGTGAAAGAAGCAGAACCAGCAAAGAAAAAACCTCTCTCTCTCTTCACTCTCTTTCTATCGCTCTCTCTCTCTCTCTCTCTCTCTCTCTCTCTCTCTCTCTCTCTCTCTCTCATTAATGACTATAACCATGTAAACGGAAAATAAGACCAAATCAAAATTGAATGCTATGAAAGTATGACCAAGCTTTGCCCCAAAGAAGAGTTTCTGCAAAAATGGACAACTATAGGTATGGAGTACTAAAGTAATGGTGGATCTGGTTGATGTGTCTGATATTTTGCTCAATTACTTTTTCTGTTTTAATTTTTTTCATTTAAAAAATACAGCTCTCCAGGAAGGGCGGGGGAGAAACCTATTTAAAAATAAAGATGATATAAAAGCAAACAATATCATTTAAAATTTATATTAAGAAAAAGAAAAAATTCTAGAAGTGATGAACAAAATTAAGATCTATTTTTATAGACTAACAAAATCAATAAACAATTTGCTAATCTGACTTTAAGAATAGAAAAATCAAATTACCAAAATAAAAAGGTAAAAGGGTGAATTCATAAGTGAATAAATAGAATGATCAGAACGTATTATACTCAAAGTATATGCCAGCAAAACTGAGACATACATGATTATCTACAAAATTATAAAATACCCAAATTAATAAAACAAGAAACTGAGATACTGAATACCTCAGTCTCAGAAAAATTAAACTGAGTAAACTATAGAGAAAAAAAGTCCTTGGTCAGATGAATCTACAAGTGAATTCTATTAAATGTTTAAAGACGAGTTAATATCTATGTTACAAAAATTATTCTAAAAATTGTGGCCGAAGTCATGCTGCCAAACTCCATTTATGAGACAAACAAGGTCTTTATAAACTAAACCTGGGAGGAACAAATGAAAGAAAGAGAACTAGAGACAAATTTCAATAATGGATAATGTAAAAACTTCAAATAAAAGGCTAAATAGATCACAGAAAGAATAATTATTGGAATCTACTCCTACTTTTACCAAGATAACCAGTACAATTTCCAGTTCTTTGCCATCTGTCTTTACGTCACACTATGTCTCCTAGGAAGAAGTGTCCTTTCTCCTCCCAAGGTTAATACTTCCACTTCTCCCTTTGATGCTGTCCCCTACCTACTCCTTACTGAGCTTTCCCCAGTGATCATTCCTTTTCTCCGTCATATTCAATTATTTTTCTACTAGCACTTTTCTTGTTTCATACAAGAATGACTATGCTGTCCACCTCATCTTTAAAATTCCTTTACTTTGGGACAGCTAAGTGGCACAGTGAATAGAGCACTGGCCTAGAGTCAGGAGGACCTGAGTTCAAATCTGGCCTCAGATACATTACTTACTAGTTGTGTGACCTTGGGCAAGTCACTTAACCCCAATGCCCCCCTGCAAAAAAAAACTCCTTTATTTGAACCTACCGTTTATCCTCATGGTATTCTATTCTACTTTCTCTCTATCTTACTGTTGTGTTTCAAGAAAAAAGTTTTCTCATCTTAGTCTTACTCCCTAACCTTATACATTCTTTTTACCCATTTAATTCTCAACTCCTTTATACCCTACCACTACTAAAACTACTCTCTCTAAAGTTACCAATTATCTTTTTAAAATTTAATTTATATTTTTCTTACATTTGAAATTCTCAACCATCTCCCTCCTTCACTCTCTCCCTGACCCACACTACAGAAGGCCACCACATGATGTGTGTGTGTGTGTGTGTGTGTGTGTGTGTGTGTGTTTGTTTGTGTAAAACCATACTATGTATACTTCTATTTATCAGATCTTCCTCTGGAGGTGGATAACATCTTCCTTCATAGGTCCTTTGTAGTTGATTTGAGTATGTATAATACTCAAAATAACTTAGTCATTCACAGTTATTCTCCAAACAATATTGCTATCACTGAACACAATGTTCTCTTTGTTTTGCTCATTTCACTCTTCATTTTTTCATGCATGTCTTTCCATGTTTTTCTAAAATCAACCAGCTGATCATTTCTTATAGCAGAGTAGCGTTCCATCACAATCATATACCAAAACTTTTTTAGTCATTCCTCAACTGATGAACATCCTCTCAATTTCCAGTTCTTTGCCATCACAAAGAAAGCTACTATAAATATTTTAGAACATATAGGTTCTTCTCCTTTTTTTCCCTGAATACCCTGGGAAACATAACTAATAGTGGTATTTCTGGGACAAAGAGTATGCACAGTTTTGTAATTCTTTGGGCATAATTCAGATTGCTCTCCAGAATGGTTGGATAAGTTCACAACTCCACCAACAGGACGTTAGTGTCCCAATTTTTCCACATCCCCTCCAACATCTGCCATTTTCCCCTTCTATCATTTTAGTCAACCTGATAAGTGCAAGATGATATTTCTAAGTCGTTTTAATTTCCATTTCTCTAATAAATTACTTAAATAATTTTTTTCATATGACTACATATAGCTTTGATTTCTTCCTGATGTCATGAATTATCTTCCAGAAATAAGGACAAACAACAATAACCCTATGCCCTCCTATTGTTTGTGGAAGAATCTGGGAGAGCCAGGTAATTTCCTGTGTTATTCCACCATCTTCCCAGAATTTTCTCCTAATTATCTCTTAATTACTAAATCCATTACCCTTTTCTCATTCTTTATCTTCCCTGACATCCTCAGAACTTTTGACATCATTGACCCTCCTATGTTACCCTTTAATCCCACATATTCTCTTCTTACTTGAAATTGGACACACTGTTCTTTTTTGGTTCCTTCTACCTGTCTTACTTCTCCTTTTCAGTCTCTTTTGCTTACTCATTATCCATATCCTACTACCTAATGTGGGCCTTCTTCAACGTATTATCCTGAGCCCTTTCTTTCTATATTCTCTCCCTGGGTATCTCATGGACTCCAAAAGATTATCTTTACAATGTAGCCAACTCCCAAATCTACATATTCAGCCCTAATTTCCTGAACTCTAGTCTTACATTACCAACTTTCTGTTAGACATTGTCACCTGCCTGTCCTGTTGGGTATCTCAAATTCAATATGCTAAAATGAAACTGATTATGTTCCTCCCTAAACTTGCCCCTCCTCCAAACTTTCCTGTTTCTATCAAAGGCACTGCTACTCCGGTGTCCTAAATACAAATGAATACAAGTGGACCAGGATGAAAATCTCTGAATTCTCCCTAGCTCATTCCCCTCAGCACTCACAATCAGTCAATCCCCAAATATTACCAAGTCTGTCCTTACATCTCTGTAATCCACCCCCTTCTTATATAGCCAATATCCTAGTTCTCAACTTTATCATCTCATAGATGGAAAAATAATCTAATTGGTTGCCATGGTGAAGTACAAGCCCTGGGAAGCCCCTTCTTCCCCAACCCTCCTTGAATTTTCCCATATGGTCAAGTCTCTGGCTATCAGACATCAACCCATACCAGTAATCCTCTTAACTGGTCTTTCATTGTAGCTTACACCCAATCTCCCAATTCTCAGCTATCTCTAACCTAGCTCAGCCCTTCATTGTCTGTTACCTCCAGATAGCCTGGGCTACTTCCCACCCTTGATCCCATCTAGACCCCATTCTCCCTGGCCAAGAGGTCCGGGTCCCTGGCATTTACCTAGGGCAGCTGGTCCTTCTCTGTTACCTCCCAATCACTCCCAGAGTACTTGTCCACTCCTAGATCCTTCCCACAGCAATCTTTCTGTATATAAGATCCATCTTGCCTCCATTAAGGTGCTTAGATTCCTTACGAGTTTGGCCAATATGGAAGATTTTTAGAATCACACTCACCCTGACTGGTATTCTAATAAACCTTGCCTTTCACTGAAAGAAGGCTTGGATTGAGTTAATTCGAGGCAGGCCCCACGCATCACTATTTTGAGTTCCCAGTACCCCTAAACATCAACAGTACTACTTCCAGTATCTCCTCTCTCCTTTTCCTCCCTCCACAAAGCTATAAAATAATCACTGTTATTCCCATTTTCAAAAACCTTCAATAGCTTCCTTTTTCCTTGAGGATAAATTGTACAAACTCTCCGGTACTGCATTTAAGGACCTCCACAATCTATTTACCTTTGCAATCTCATTTCACATATTACCCTTTCACCACTCCATGTTCCAGTTCAATTGGGCTACCAACTATATTCTTCCATACAATTACACAAGATTTTCCCCCATGCCTAGAAGGTATTTCTTCCTTAAGTCTACCTCTCAGAATCCTTACCTTCCTTAAAGGCTCACCTGAGATGTCACCTTCTCTTTGAAACCTTTCCTAATCCTACATGATATGTCCTTATCCAAATTATTTTATTTTACTTAAATGGATTATACGCTGTATCCCCTCAGAAGAACGTCAACTCTGTGAAGGCAAGAGGTGTTTGTTTTCGTATTTGCATCCCTTACGTGACAGCCAGGCAGCTAGGTCACAGTGGACAGCACTGGGCTTGGAATCAGAAAGACTCATCTTTCTCAGTTCAAATCCAGGCTCAGATACGTGCTAGCTGGGTGACCCTGGGCAAGTCTTTTAGCCCTGTTTGCCTAACTTCTTCATCTGTAAAATGGGCTAGGAAAGGAAATGGCAAACCACTCCAGTATCTTTGCCAAGAAAACCCCCAAATGGAGTCATAAATGATGAGGTGCAAGCTCTAGGAGCCCCCTTGAGCTCTCCTTGAATCTTTGAGGTACAGGCTCTGGGAAACCCCTTGAAGTCTGATTAAATCTTCCCACTTGATGAGGCATTTGAAGAGGCCCCAAGTTTTTCATTGTGGCTGGGTCCAAACTTCTGTTACTAGCCTAGCCCTCCATTGTCCATCTACTTCCCACCCTTGAGCCTATCAAAGTGTCAATCCACCCTTGCACTGACCTCATTAACTCCTCCTGAAGAACCTCCCCAAACTCCTCCTCTAGACCACCCCTAGATTCCTCTGTACATAAGACCCCATCTTCCCTCCATGTGGTGCGCACAGAATTACCTAGCACAGACTTACTCTGTGTCAGACTTAACTCTGGCCTGCTTGCCCAATGTAAGCATCACAGATACTTAGGTTCCCTAAGAGTCTACCCCATAAGGCAAACTTTTAATGAACTATTAATAAACTTTACTTTTCTTTGGCTGAGAAGACTTGAGTTGAATTCATTAGGCATGTTGGTATTTGGGGGTCTCCAGAGCAACCCTAACCCTCTTTATTGGTAACCTCTTCACAAAGACTCTAAATACCAACACAACTAAAAAGACTGAACAACCACACAACAACAACCCTTATGGGACAAGTGTGTTATGTCCTTATTTCCCATCAGTAGCATTTCTTTTGGACTTCACCAAGCCCCCACCTTGGGTACTTTCTCCACCTAACCCCACCTCCTTTGGGTGTTATCTTCCTATATTAGATTAGAAAGTACTTGAAGGCAGAGGCTGACTTTCTTTTTATTTGTATCCTCAAGGTTTAGAATCAGGGAGGGGGGGTAGGAAGTAGTAGACGCTTAATAAATGTTTATCAGCTAATGATGTTTAGTAAGTGTTTGATGACCTGAATTGTTGACTGGCTTCAAATCCCCATGATTCCCTTCTCCCTCCTCTGGAAGTACTCAAACTTGTCAAATGTTCCTTCTAAAATGTAAAATGTACCCAGAAAAGAAACTAATACTGGAGACTGGGGCCAACAAAGAGAAGATACAATGAGATTATTATTTCCTTTGTTCTGGATCCTAGACTTCTACTAGAGAATGTTGAAACCCCAGTAGTGAAGGCTGTCTTGTCACATTTACAAATCACATTGAGGCTATAGTCAACTAAAACTCTCAACATATATACAAATACCCCACTTTTATGGTTGTACAATTCATTTCTTGAACCTAAATGCAGCACATTACATTTATCCACGTTAAATTCCATTTTTTTAGATTCAGTCTGCCTGGAACAAAAAAGCCAAAAAACAAAAGAACGATTTTTCACTCCTCACCGTGGTTTCCGATGTTGATGGATGTTTCTGTAGCTCAGTTTTGGGGACAGTCTTACTTTTGCACAGCAAGTGCAGCTTTAACTTGTCAAATAATACCTGCATGAAAGTAATATTTGAGATGATGAAAACCATTCAAAATTAAATAAACTAAATATTACTACAATAGTAACTAATTTATACTGGTTACAAGAGGTGCAAATAATGAAAAAGGAACTAACAAAAGGAGAATGATGGTTGACAAATTATAAAAATAATTAAATTCTATATTTTTAAAAAGCTTTGAAATAAATGAATTTCAATATAAAAATTAATAATGGATAAAATTTTCATATCATTAATGTGACAGATAATGTTTAAAACATGACAAAAACTTAATTTTTAAGTAAGAAATGTACTTCCCAACAAATACTATTCTGTATAAAGCATCAAGATACAGATTTACCTCTCGAAGCTGATTATTACTAGTAACAAGAAACTGCTCTCCGGCAGCAATATGGGCTTCTTTTTCCAATTCCTTTAAACGAAACTGCAAAAATAATGTGACAAATTAATTTCACTAATAACTTTCTCAGTTTTAAAGGATTTCATAAGATAACAGGAATCTTAATAATATAAAATAATCTCCAATCAAAATTCATATTTTAAAATCTTTAATTCTTAAAATTTCTTATTTATTTGGGTTTCTCTCTTAAATAACAACACAGGCTAGAGAAAAACAATGTTGTTAGTTCATGTGTCCCCCTCACCTATGTAAACCACAAGCTCTGCATGCCTTAGTGAATTAAGTTGGGAATAAAAAAAAAATCACTTAGTAGCTAATCTTATGGGTCTCCCAGAATTTACCTACTCTGGACCTTGAAAAAGAAAAACACCATACAATGAGAGATCAATATTCAAAGCTTTTCAAGCTTACTAGAATATATCAGATGTAGAATTCCACTGGCATAGTCATCAATAACCTAGAGCTCCTTTCAATGCCATAATGAGGCATTACCTTATACACAGATAAACAGAGCCAAGACAAATTTTAGATGTTATGAAGAATTTTTACTAGCACATTACTCAAAAGACCTGAGTTTAAGTCCTAGCTCTCCTACTTATAGTCCATGCGACCTTAAACAAGGTACTTTCCCTGGTATAAAACAAGAAGGTTGGTCTAGATGATGGCTAAAGTCCTTTTTGAACTCCAACATTCCATAATTCTGCAAATGTCACTTAACAAAAGAATTTCTCACTAAAAATAAAGTTAGAAATACCAATGAAGTTAACAAGTAAAGTCATCAACACAATTTTCAAGGACGTTTGAAAATTTGAATAATAATAATAATAATAGTTAGTGATTGTTATCCTTCATTCTTGAAGAGGACCAAAACAACATCACTGGAGTCAAGGTTCACTGTGTCTGACTGTGGCTGATCAGACCAATACAATCTCAGAAGGCTGGACTACAGGCTGGGCACAAATACTTCATATAAACATTTGAAGGGGAGATATCTCCAAATTTGCATATCTCATGTTCCTTTTGAGCTACTGCAACACCATTTTTGATGCAGGCACACCATGTGTGGTCCTTTGCTGGTGTCTCCCATGTGAAGCAATCAATTCCAAAGTTCTTCAGAGAGAAATTATAAGAGATGTACTTCTTCTTCTGACCTCCATGTGAGCACTTGCCTTGTGTGAGTTCTCCATAAAATGGTCTCATAGGAAAACATGCATTTGACATTTGAACAATGTGGACAGTCCATCACAGTTGTTGCTCTCTGCAGCAGAGTTTGAATGTCTGGCAGTTCAGCTCAAGAAAAGATCTCAGTGTTCAGTACCTCACCTTGCCAGGTGATCTTCAGAATCTTACTAAGACAATTCAAATGGAAGCAATTCAGTTTGTTGCTAGAGTACTGTCCATACAGCCTGGAACATTTCAGTCACTTTTTGTGTGAGCAGTGGATCCCCTGCCTTGTAAGCCTGAGCTTTGCCACATGAAAGGAGATTAATGGCATTCAAAACCTCTTCTTCAGTTGGAAGTGTGATTAGAGAGGAATTGATTTCAACCTGGGGTATATGTTCAATGGCTTCAGCATTGATTGATGATAGTCTGTTGAGAACACCATGGAAGTGTTCACCCCATCTCTCTAGAATCATGTCCTTATCACTAATCAATGTAGTTCATATTTTCACCTCTCTTGCTATCCCAAGCACTTGGCATAGTGCCCAGCACATAAACATTGATTGGTTGATTGAAGAAAGAAAGATTATTATCAAGAAGAATGGGTAATGGGATTAAGGGAAGGTTTTATTTAGATGATATTTGACTTGGGTTCTAAAGATAGGAAGAAATGTGATAAACAGAGGGAAGAAGGAGAGAATTAAAGGTCTGGGTTTTTTTTTTTTGAAAGACTTTAATTCCATTTCTAAGCTGATGGAAATTATTCTCAAATACACTCCACAGATCTCTTTGTTTCACTTTCTTCTTCATTTCACTGCTTCCTGCCTTCTTCCTTCCCTCTCCTTGAGGCATATAGGGCATAACCTAATTCTGTACCACAATGGCCGTCATTCTCCTATCAACAACAGTAGTAGTGGGATGTGCAAGATTCTAGTCTAGTTCTTGCTATTAGGTTCAAACTGCTTTGTTCCAAGTGAATAGAGGGAAACTCTAGCTCTTGCCTTACTGGGCTATATGGACCTTCTAAGTGTCTGGAATGGAAGGAGATACTCAAAGTTACCCTGAAGAGAGTGGGGATAAGAAGGCAGAAAATCATTCAAGTTCTTTTCTTCTTATTTTAAACCTAAGGAAGTACAACTTGCAAGTGGAAAAACCCAATTTTAAATGAAAAAATCATCCTAACACCAAAAGTAACCACAAAAATCCTAACTTACTCCAAGAAGTTTTGATGTTTTCTTCATTTCTTCTTTGTTCACTTGAATTTTATGGGTTTCCATCACTGAAATTCACACAACAAAATAGATATTCATATTCATTAACAAATAACTCTTGAAGTAATCAGTTTAACTCAATGTTATAGGCAGGAATGGATCTATCTACACATATTCCACATAACACTGAATTGGCCAAAATTTTACAAATAATATCTATCCAAGTCCTTCATTTGGTCAAATACCTGAGATACAAATCGTACAGCTAGTCATAATCGGAGCTAGTGTTTGTGTCTCACTGTTGTTAACTCCCTTAAACATTAAGTTGCTAATTAGATTGATCTTTAGACTAATATCACTTGGAAATCGATTAATCTAAAAAAATGTTTTCTTCCAACCTAGTGGCCTAAAACAGTATGGGTGTTTCTGTATAAGCATACATCTTTACAGTCAGTATGTAGTGGCCAATAAGGAATCAGTGGTTAGAAAACCTTTCACCCACCCCCAAAGACATACTTGCTGAAGTTCAGTTCCAGACTATGCGCCTCTATACATACATACATATATATATATATATATATATATATATATATGTATATGTAGTGTGAACAAGAGTAAAGCAAATGAAGGTCAAGGAGGTAGAGAGAGAAAATGAAGCCTTGCAATAATTCTGTAAGAAACAAAGACAGTTCCATTGTGCTCCCTAGTGGAAAAGAGGGACATAAACAGTTGGGGAATAAGGAAAGAGAAACTAGATCACTGGAGTTAAAGATATATGTTTAAGAGATAGTTTAGGACTTGAAATGCAGAATTCTGGTTCTGATTCAAGGCATATGAAACACTGACCACATCACTATACTTCCTCTGAGTCTCAGTTTCCTCATATATACAATGAGAATAAACAATACCTGTACTACTAATTTTACAAGGTAGTTGCAAAGAAAGTATTTTGTAAACTTTAAAGTGCTATTGAAATTATATTCTTATTGCAAATATAGGAAGATGCCTCTTTTCCTGGCCACAATACAGCAGGATAGTCATAGATCATGTATAGGGGTGGGAAACCTGTGGGCTCAAGGCTGTAGGTCCTTAATAAAGGGATTTGTCCTGTAAAACTTGAACTCAGTCAAAAGGCTGTACCCAAGGACCTAGAAGGCCACATGTGGCCTTAAGGTCACACGTTACCCACCCCTGGACCAAGATCAACATACTGTGGTGGTTTTTTTACATTTCTGTCAGCTGTCCAAACAAATCAGAGGCTATAAAAGAGAATTATGGATCATAGAATACCAGAACATGAAGAGATTTTTTAACACAGAATGTCAAAGTAGGAAGAAAACTTAACGGGCAGGGACTTCGGGAGAGTGGGTCACCAGCAGCTGCAGTGGTTTCCAGAAATATCAACCCATAAATGCCAAAGACAAAGTAAAAGGTCAGTGTGGAGTTTGGGAACAGGGGGACCAAAAGTGCAGTATGGCTTCTGCCCCCCGGAAGGAGAAGTAGCTGAGGCGCGGCGGCCGTGCAGCCACTGCTGCATGGCTGCTTCAGAGTTCCTGGTCTGAAGATCATAGGGGGACCAAGTGACCATTCTGAGGGGTAATCGCTCTTGCTTTAACCTGCTTGGATCTGGATCGCTGTCTTGGGTGGAGGTCCTGGAGTGTGTGATCAGGTGCCAGGGACTGTGGAGGCTTCAGAGAGGGCATCCAACCAATAGCTCAGGCAGCTGCAAAAAGCCCAGTGATTTGGGACAAAGCTCTCCTCTCTGGAAGCAGAGTTCTACTATGGCAAAAAGCTCAAAAGTCAAGTAATTGAGGGGCAACATGAGCAAGCAAAGGAAGCAAAGGAAGCACAGCAATCCAATTTTAGATTCCTTTTTTGGGGACAAAAAGAATCAAAGCATGGAATGGGAGGAATACAACACAGTCAGAACTCCTGCATCAAAAGCTTCCAAGAAAAATATGAACTTAGGAGCTTAAGAAGAATTTTGAAAACCAAATAAAAGAAGTGGAGGAAAAATTGGGAGGAGAAATGAGAATGATGCAAGAAAAATCATAAAAAGAGAACCAACAACTTGACTGAAGAAAATAACACCTGAAAAAATAGACTAACTCAAATGGCAAAAGAGGCTCCAAAAGCCAATGAGGAGAAGAATGCCTTAAAAAGCCAAATTTGCCAGATGGAAAAAGAATCTCAAAAGCTCACTGAAGAGAATAATTCCTTCAGAATTACACTGGAACAAATGGAAGCTAATGACTTTATGAGAAATCAAGATACTACTAAACAGATTCAAACAAATGAAAAAATAGAAGGCAATGTGAAATATCTCATTGGAAAAACCACTGACCTAGAAAATCGATCCAGGAGAGACAATTTTAAAATTATTGGATTACCTGAAATACATAATCAAAAAAAAAGAACTTAGAAATCATCCCTCAAGAAATTCTCAAGGAAAATTGCCCTGATGTTTTAGAACCAGAGGGCAAAATAGAACTTGAAAGAATTCACCGATCACCTCTTGAAAAAGATCCCAAAAAGAAAACTCCTAGGAATATTATAGCAAGGTTCCTGAGTTCCCAGATCAAGGAGAAAATATTACAAGCAGCCAAGAAGAAACAATTTAAATATTGTGGAAACACAATGAGGATAACACAGGATCTGGCAGCTTCTACACTGAGGGATCAAAGGGCTTGGAATATGATATTATGGAGATCAAAGGAGCTGTGATTAAAACCAAGAATCACCTACCCAGCAAAAATGAGTATAATGTTTCAGGGGAAAATATGGTCATTCAATGAGGTGGACGACTTTCAAGCATTCTTGATGAAAAAACCAGAGTTGAATAGAAAATTTGACGTTCAAATACAAGAAGCAAGAGAAGCATGAGAAGGTAAACAGAGAAAAGAAATCATAAGGAACTTATCAAAGTTGAACTATTTACATTCTTACATGGAAAAATGATAACTGTAACTTATGAAACTTTTCTCAGGATGAGGATAGCTGATGGGAATATAAATGCATATATATTTATACATACATATATATATATATATGTCTATATAGGAGGGTATATGGGCATATGAATACATATGTGAGTG
>CM053583.1:58063725-58082481 GCA_028627135.1 Pseudochirops cupreus | reverse complement strand
AATGTAATTTATACTAGAGATAGAAAAATAATTTATCATTATTAAAACAACACAATCACACAAACAACAAAAACTGCATGTTTATATCATTTCAAAAATTGATTAAATGTGCCATATGTCTCTGTTAAAGAAACAAAAACCTACTAAGACAGTCATGAAAGTGCTCTTTAATATGATCAAAAATAGAGATCTAAAATCGGGAACTAGCATTGTTTTCAATGGAGAAATACTGGAAACTTTCCCATTTCTCACTACAACCTGACATAGTACTTACATATGCAAGCAATAGTAATAAGATGATAGAGAAATGAAATATATAAATAGGAGCAAACAGTGTTAAGACAAACCTGTTTTTGCAAATGATATAACACTTTCCTTTGGAAAATACCAGAGAATCAGTGAACAAAGTAATCATTATGCTTAAATTAGCAGAATTCAAAATAAAACCACAAAAATCATCAAGACTTTCCAAATCAGATTGACAAAAACCAGGATGAAATGATATAAAGGGAAAATACATTGAAAATAATTAGAAAATGCTTACAATATGCATTAATTGCCCGTGGTATAGCTAAGGCATAGGTAAATACAGCTACAAAATAATTTATGGAAATCAATCAATAAACATTTCTGAAGCGTCTCCTGGGTGCCAGCCACTGTACTAAGTGCAAGGGATAGAGAAGAGGGCAAACACAGTTCTTGCTCTCAAGGAATTTATCATCTAACGGAGGAGGCCACACACCAACAAAGAATACAAAGAAATGGAGAGATTCATAGTTTATGATTAGATTGCAGGATATAATTTTTTTAAAAGTTGTTCCTTACAGATTTAGTGCCATACAAATCCCACTACAAAGATGTTCCTTTTCAGAACTAGATAAAATAACAACATTAATTTGGAAAGACAAAATAACTAATTTGTTTTGCTTGGCTATACTTATTTGTTACATGAATTGTGCTTTTCCTTTTTTTTTATTTGGGCGGAGAGCAAATTTCAGGACCATGTGGGAGCTAGCAATAATGTTGCCAAAAGGAAAAAGAGAAGAAATAAAAGAGTGCCATAGAAGCATTTTAAAATATAATTAAGAGAACAGAAGGGAGAAACAGACAAGCAAGATATCTTTGAAAGCAACATTTTGAATTTATTGTATTTTTTTTTAAAGCAAACAGAATTTGATGAGAGGTTTGTGGCTTTGCATATAAATCTCTTTTTCTGTTCTGCTCTGTATGTAGAAATGTTCTATTTTTTTTTTTAGTTTGGTGTTTGTTAAATTCAAAAAAGAAAAATTGAAGGCCTAGAATATAAAGGGAAATAATTTTTTAAAGTAACAGTGAATTTTTTTTTTAAGTTTTGAGTTCCAAATTCTCTCCCTCCCCTCTTCCCTCCCTGAGAGGGCAAACAATCAGATATAGGTTATACATGTGTATATGGAAGGGAAATTTTACACACACGTACACACACACACATATATTTACATACACACATGTATACATGTACGTGTGTATATATATACATATATATATGTACGTATGTGTGTATGTATGTATGCATGCATGTATAAAGAGAGAGAGAGAAGAGTTTTCCATTCAGAAAAAAAATAACTTAAGGGAGGAGGGGCTTGCATTACTAGATCTTGAATTATAAATAATAATCATAAAAACTGTTTGGTACTTGTTAAAAAATACATCAATGCCACAGAGTTGGAAAGGAAGACAGAGAAGCAAATGTACACAGCAACCCAGACATTGATAAATACAAGATCAAACTGACTAATGGAAGCATTCTGTGTTTGACAAGAACTTATGGAAAAGCTAGAAAGCATTTTGGTAGAAACCAGGTTTAGATCAATATCTTACATCATGTACTACAATGAGCTCCAAATGAATAAGAGTCTTAAACATAAAAGGTTACATTATGAAATTAAAGGTCAATGAAAGGAAATCCCTCCAAAAGCCTCAAGTCACATCTCTCTCTCACATATGCTTTCTGCAGTTCACTAGTTCATAGGTTTCCTCATCCAATCAGGAATTTCATTTTCCTCTGAAGCATCACAGGTCTGTCCTTCAGGAAAATTGCCCTAGGCTCTAGTAGAAGTGCCTGCTATGGCACACACTTTCATAGCAATGATGTTTTCATCAAAATGCACTGTGATAGCAGAGGAAGGATGTTATCTTCATTACAAAAAGAGGAAAAGAAAACTTAAGCCTTGACTCTTCACCATGAATTAGTGACATATTAGGAAACAATGCAGAGAGCTTGCTTTTTTTTTTTTTTTACAGAGTTCATATTTTTGCTCTTAAAATGAATGAACCCTGGCATGGCCTATACATTTCATTCCTCTTAATGATTTATATAATTGGTTGGCTATTTATGATTTAGTATCAATCGTGGTGGTAGTCCAATTTGTTCACTAATTATAAATTCAATTTTAGAGCTATACAATATTTATTTCTCTTTTGAATAATTGCATAAAAGTATAAAGTACTAAGTGATCAGATGAAAGAAATACTGCCTTTTCTGAGGAGTGCTTTAGCTGCACCCTAGAAATTTTGTTACATTGTTTCATTATAATTTCCTTTCACATAATTATCACCTTTTTTCTATGATTTGTGTTTTGACCCAGTCAGTGTTTAGGATTTCATTGTTAAGACTTCATTTGAATCTATATCTTTGGTTTGTGATCCTTGAAATAATGATTATTTTTATTGTGTTATTAGCTATAAAGGATGTATTCAGTATTTCTGCCTTTTTACATTTGTTTGCAAGATTTCTGTGCCTTAATATGTGGTCAAGTTTCATAAAAGTTCCATATAGTGCTGAGAAATAGATATATTCTTATATAGTTCCATTTAGAAGGTACCATGAGTCTTTCAGCTCTTGTTTCTCCCACAATTTTTCTGTTCTATGTTTTCCTTTTAAAAAAAACTTTCTATAGACATCCAAAACTGAAAGAAGGATGTTGAAATCTTTTATTAGTATTCTGCTACTGTCTTTGTATCCTCTTAGTTCAGTTAATATTTGCTTTATGAATTTGGTTGTTATGCATTTAATACTGATATGTGTTTAATACTGATATTGGTTTGTTGTATATGGCTCCTTTCAGCATAATGTACTTTCCTTGACTTTTTATTTTTTGAATTTTTGTTTTTGCTTTGCCAGATAGCATGATTGCAACTCCTGCTCTTTTTTTCTATTCACTTGATGCAAAGTAAATTCTTTTTCCAGCCCTTCAATTTTATTCTATTTTTCTTTGTTTTATAAATGTGGTTTTTTTTTTTGGTAAGTGAGACATTGTGGGGTTTTGTTTCCTTACTCAATCTGCCCCCCCTTTTTTGTTTTATTGAATTGTTTGATCCATTTACATTTAAAGTTATAAGAGGTTGGTTTGCATTTTCCTCCATTTTTCTTTAATATGATGGTTTTCAAGGAATTATTTTTTTTCTCTTCGTCTGTAAACAAAGTACAATGCCTCTTCAGTTAGTTTAACTTAATCTTTTTTTTAAGGTGGCCCTATCCCCACTGGTTCTCCCCCCAAATTTTATTTATTTTTTTCTTTAGAGTTTTGCTTATTAGTTCCCTTTTCTTTAAAGCATTTTTCTGTCTAATTCTCCCCCTTTTTTTCCCTCTCATTCAAATTGAATCCTCCTCCCTCTCTTCCGCTTTATCTAGTCCTGTTTATTAGTTTTTAAAATTTTATTTTCTGCATCCTTTTTCAGAGGAGACTTTTCTCCCTCACTCTCTTCATTAACTATCCTCCCTTTTTGTCTTCTCTAGACTCTCCATTTTCTGGTTCATGGCCCCTATACTTACCTACTTCCTCTCTAGTCCCTGCACTCCTCATTCATTCAGAACTTCCTAGATAACCATTCTGGGTTCTCCCCTCTAAGAAATTTCTGCCACTAACTTGTAGAGCTTGGTTCCTGTAAGGTATGATTGAATTCTGTTTCCAGAGAAGTTATAATTCATACTGATGGCTAATAAAACTGCTTGTAGAGGGCAGTGGGGGATATTGGCCATCTAAAAATCAGCATATCTACTACTTTTCTTTGTTCTGAAAAGGCCTCTTCCTGTACATCAAAAGAACTGCCAGGCCAGGTCTCATTCACAAAGGATGAGGATGGTCCATAAACCCAGACCCAGTTTTAGATAGTGGGACTTTTATCACTGATATCCTGGAATCTTCAAACTCATATATTGTCAAGTTTCTTGGCAATCGAAGAAAATCTTTTCTCATGCTACTGATGTAGACTAGGGGAGGAGATTAGAAGCATTTTGAGGCTTTCCTTTAGTTAAGCATAAGGAACAATGAAGATGAGAAGGGAGGGGGAAATTGAAATATGGAAATGAGATATAATCAAGGGGTGGGGTTTAGTGAACCCTGGAATGCTGACCAATGTGAGTCAAGGTGGGAAATTTGAATCTGGATGAATTATAAAAGGGCTTTTGTAACTAGTATAATACATGCTTTGTAACATGTGCTTGTGCCTAGCCTTTTTGATCAGGGGTTAGAGGCCAAGTCACCTGTCTGAAATGATGTGAAATAAAAAAATCTTTTTTTCTAAATTCACTCATCACCAGGTGGAATTCTTGGTAAGAAGATTATTTCTAACAGTTCCCTCACTTTCCATTGTGCCTCACTCCTAGAAAATTCAGTTTCTACATGTGATAGGACACTGCTCCATGTTGGTCTCCCCTCCCTCTGCATCCCCAGTTATGCAGCTCGCCACTGACCTTTTCCCTCATTCCCAGACATCTTATTTTCTCCCTTTATCTCAAAATTTTCCTTGGGTTCATACTGCCTCTACCCCATCCAATTCCTTAGGTTAGGTGTCAGTTGCCCCCAGTGTTGAGGTTTGGGATTTAGGGGTGCTCAAGACCCCAAAATACAAACACTCTGGGTCCTGCTGAATGAATTTGACTCAAGCCTTCTCTCAGCCAAAGTAAAGCAAAGTTTATTAAAGATTCACCATAATGGGTAGACTCTTAAGGAGCCTAAGTATTTGTGAAGCTTGTATTGACAAGTAGGCCAGAATAATCTGACAGAGTCTGCACTAGATTAATCTCAGCCCCTTCATGGAGGCAAGATGGATCTTACATACAGAAAGGTCTTGGGAGGTTTTAGGGGTGGTCTAGAGGAGGAGTTTGGGGAGGGTCTTCAGGAAGAGTCTAAGGAAGATCTTTAATGGAACTGAGGTCAGATTCCAGGAATGGGATTAAAGGTGGGAAATTGAAGGCTACCTGGAGATGACAGACTAGAGGGCTAGGCTAGTTTAAGGGTAACAGATTTGGGTATATTTTGATAGGATCAAGGGTGAAAAGTAGTTGGACAATGGAGGACTAGATTAGGTTTAGAGTAACAGATTTGGGCCTAGCAAAAATGAAAGGTTTGTGGCCTCAGTCAAATGCCTCATCAAGTGAGAAGATTCATTCAGAGTTCATGGGGTTTCCCAGAGTCTATACTCCATCACCAGGAGCTCTGATTCCACCACCTGAGGTGATATGAGTGATCTCTCTAAGCACCAAATCCCCACAGACAATAAGCAATACAAGGTCTCCATCTCCCTTCACAGAACATCTCTCTTCATTTATAGGAGCATTCATTAGGGGCACCTTCTACCACCAAAATAAGGCCTCCCTCCTTTTTTAATCCCAATCCCCACCTCCTTACCTATTCCCTTATACATTCTCTTCTTCCTGAGAAACCAGAGCACATCACACACTCCCCTCTATCCGTGAACTCCCACATTTTATAATTTAGTCCCACAAAAAAATTGATTCATCTGTAGGCTGTGTGCCACAAGTTTCAGTTCATAATGCTCTAGCCTCACTTCTCTTCCATCAACTCCACTTGTCGTCCAAGTTCATCCCAGTATCCTTGTGTACATTTAGAAAGAAGTCTTGTAATAGTCTCTCTGTTGTCTTGCTTTCCTTTGCTATTGTAGTCATTTACTCCTCTTGCATTTTTATTGTCAGAGATGAACTCTCTAGAACACATTATTCTATTCCTTTCTGTATTTTTTTGTGGGTGCAGAGTAATCTTGTGTTATTCAGATTTCCTCTTCTTTGTGTTTGAAGGTCTTTCTCTGGGTTGCTTGCAGAATTTTTTTTTCCCCCGCAGTAGAATTGTTCAATTTAACTATTAGGTATCTTGAAGTTTACAGCTTTGGGTTGGTTGTTTTTTTCCCCCAGGAGGTAATCTCTGTATTCTTTTGGTTTTAGCATTTTGTTTTATGTGCTCAGAAATTTTGGGCAGTTTTCCTATATTATTTCTTGCATTATGGTGTTCAGGTTTTTTGATATATCATATTCTTCTTAAATTGTCTTTATACATCATATATTCAAGATCAATATGTTTTGCTTATATAGAAAATATGTTTTCTTTTAATGTTATTGCTTTTTGCTTCTTTTCTTCCAAATTGTTCTTTGTTTCTGTGTTCTTGCATTCCCAATTAGTTACCCTCTTTTTTGCTTCTTTGGTCAGACTTGCCGCTGTGGACTCAAGTTTTTTATTCTGCCAGTTACCACAAATTCTGCCTTCACACTTTTCATTTATCTTTTAAACCACTCAGGAATAACGTGTTGTAGTTTTATGCTCTCCTTAATATCCACCGTGTCTGCTACCTTATCAGACGTTCAGTCATTTACCTTTGTTTTAAATTATTTATCATAGATGTCTGGATTTGTTTACTAGATCTGCATGCCGTATTTCCTTCTGTTGGATATGTTTTTCTTGTTCATTTATTGCTCGTGTCCAAGGTCTTTGAGTTTTCTTCCTCTTAAGATCCTTGGTAATTTCAGTCTCTTTTTCCCTTATATTCCCTTTTTGCTAACATTTTTTTTTACTTTCTCCTCTCTCTGTTTTCCCTGGGACCTGGATTTCAGAGTCTCGTCTCACACTGGATAGTTTCTAGTTTCTCAGTTTCAGTATCTGCCCCAAGTGAGTTTTGGGGGAATTGAACTAACTCCATTCTGATGCCAAGCTCTTTCTCTCAGGTTCAGTGTAGTATTACACAGGCCCCAGACTCCTCCACACACTTGGTGTCCTGAACTTTCCCTCTGTTCCTCAGCTATTTGGCTCACAGAATACTGCCACATTGCTGCTAATGACAGCGTGGACAAATTTCTGCCATTTGGAGTTTGGATATCTATGACACTGGGAGGAAAATAGGGGTCAGGGTATAGAGCTGAGCTCTATGCAAGCTCAGACATGTGTCCTTTACCTTTTTCTCTGTTCCTCTGCTTTCCTGCAGAGCTCTGTTTTAGTACAGAATACTTCCGTGGTGTTAGCCATTATGATTTCTGCAAACATCTGCATTTTGGAGTTTGAATCTCCTCAGCCCTGGAGAGGAGATGAAGATGGGTGTCTGAGATTGCATTGTGTTGCAAGTTCATGGATTAGGTCAACTAGTTCAGCCTCACTGTCAGGAGCAGAAAGTGGAAGAAGGATCCTTAGTGAACTTGAATTAGTCGTTTGTTCATGGAATTTTTACCTTCTTGTAGTTCTTGGTGTCCTAGACCAGGACTTCTTAAACTTTTTCCACTTGTGACTCCTTTCAGCAGCATTTGTTGGCACATGTGGCACAAGGGCATGTGCACTGCAAAGTGTGCTTGCTTTGTGTTCAAAAGCAAGGCTGCAGTGAAGTTGTACAATGTAACATGGGCAAACATTACCAGAAACACCTTGGATTTACATGTTTGATTTTGAATTAATTTTTGGTTGTCACACATTCAGAAACCTTTTACTGTTGCCAAATTTTTTGCACCCCCCATAAGGGGTTTTGACCCACAGTTTTAAAAACATTGTCCTGGACCATAAAGACATGTGAAATTGCTTTATCTCTGGCATGTAATTTCTATTTTGGAGAGGATCAAGAGGTCATTGAGGATGAGGGAAAACATCTAGTCCACAGTCTTATTTATAATTCGACCCCAGAAATACTACTTTCTAGTGGGAGGTGGGGGGAGGAGGAAGAGGAAGATAGGATTTCCAGAGAAGAGTCTAGAGAGGGCAACGCATCTGAACTGAGCCTTAAGGGATGGGTAAGATGTTAATTAACATAAGAATTTAAAGCTAGAAGGAGCCATATAAATCATCTAGTCCAAGACCGAGAGCAGAGATGAGGAGGACAGTGAACATGCCCAGTGATCATGTATGAGTGGCACACACATGGGCCATACACACAGAGGAGGGAGCATCCATCCTGGGCTTGAATGGGCAGAAGCCAGAACAGTTAAAGTGAAGGAAACATTGGGGAAAATGCTGTTGATAGACCAGAGATAGGAGCAGTTGAAGGTAGAAGAGCTGGTCCAGGAAGGGCCTGGAGAGAAGGCAACACATTCTCTCTGCAGTGGGGATACCAGGAGCAGCAATTCCATTGGATGAGTGTTTGGATTCCTTCAGACAGACAGACAGACAGATGACAGACCCACAGGTGGGGAGGCTAGGTGGCACAGTGAATAGAGCACCAGCCCTGGAGTCAGGAGGACCTGAGTTCAAATCCAGCCTCAGACACTTAACACTAGCCATGTGACCTTGGGCAAGTCACTTAACCCCAATTGCCCTACCTTCCCCCCTCCAAAAAGCAAAAAAACAAACAAACCCCCAAAACCCACCTGAAGTCTAGCAAAGGGACATTATTTATCTAAGGTTATTCACTTAACTCTGGTCTTTGGTTAATAACTAGAAGATCTGGGATTGTACTCCAAGTTCTCTGACTAGATATTCACTGTTCTTTCATTAAGCCAGGCTATGAGGCAGAGTCAGGAAGGGCATTTTAGACATGGATCACAGTGCTAGCAAAGTCACACAGACATCCATTACTATATGGTTTTTTGTCTTGATTTTAAGCCAATGCTGTAACAGTTTTCTTGGAAGAAATAAGAGTAAAAATATTAGAGATACTGAATAGAAATGAAATATCTATTAGAACACAAACTACAGAAAGGAAATACGGTGCCAGTCTTTAAAGAGATGAGCCAAAGCGATATGGGAGGCGACAGCCTCATCAGTTCATTTTACCTTGATGTTACAGAATCTGATTGAAATTTTAATAAAAGGACTTATTAAAACCAAACTTGGTAGAAAAAAAATACAAGCATATCTCTGTCCAAGAATACTGTGGCAAATTAACTTGTCAAACCTTGTTACTATTCTTTCTGTGGGTATAGCTGGTTTTTTGGTTTTTATTTCTCATATGGAGAATGTTTAGTGCATTGAAATAGGAATGACCTTTAGCTATCTGTTATCCTTTCTTAAGGACAGACATAACTAGAATTTAATTGTAGTATCTCCTAGTGCCTAAAATTGGATAGTAGGGGTGGTGATGGAGAATTTGAAGGGACAGGGCCAGTGATAAGATATAAAAGGGTACTCAGTTCGCAGACATAAGAACCACTTTTTACAAGGGCCTCTCTCAACAAAGAACAGAGCCTTTAACCATATTTTTCATAGGATTTAAAGGTGAAAAGGATCTTTAAGGTTATCTAGACGAGAGGTATCAAACTGAGACAGAGAGGACCACTATTCCATACATAAGGATCCCTGTGGTGTACATATTGACTTAGTTTTAAAATGTAATGTTATCTATATATTTTTAAAATTATATATTTTTCCAATTACATGTAAAAACAATTAACATTTATTTTTTTTGTCTTTTTTTTTTAGCTTTTCCAGTTTTTTTTGTTTTTTTTAAAATGACTTGTTTATTTACTTTTAATTTACAATATTTGGTTCCACATTCACTTGAGTTTCAGATTTTCTCCCCTCCCTTCCCCCCCCGCCATGGTGGCGTGCAGTCATGTATAGGATCTGCAAATACTTTCACATTGTACAATAGTCTGGTTGTATAGAAGGGTTGTAACTAATGAGTGGTCACTGGGAAAAGAAAAAAAGAAGCAAAACCAGACATGAAAGAGAATGATAGCATTAACATTTATTTTTTAGAATTTAGAGTTCCAAAGTCTCTCTCTCCCTCTTTCCTCGACCTTCCCCCCTTGAAAATGAAAGCAACTACATAAAGAATATGTGCAGTCATGCAAAGAGTATTTCCATATTAGCCATGTTGTAAAAGAAAACACATACTGATTAATCAATCAATAAAACCAAAGCAAATACAGAAAGTTGAAAAGAAGTATGCTTCAGTCTTCCTTCAGATGCCATCAGTTCTTTCTTTGGAGGTAGATAGCATTTTTTCATTATAAGACCTTCTGAACTGTCTTGAATTGTTGTTTTACTGAGATTAACCAAGTCATTCACAGTTGATCATTGTATGGCATTGCTGGTGCTATGTACTATGTTCTCCTGGTTCTTCTCACTTTACTTTGCATCAGTTCATGTAATTCTTTCTAGTTTTTTGTTTAAAAAAAGCATCTTGCTCATTTTTATAGCACAGTAGCATTCCAGTGCAATCATATACCATACCTTGTTCAACTATTCCCCAACTTATGGGCATCCCTTCAATTTCCAATTCTTTGTCACCACAAAAATAGCTGCTTTAAATATTTTTTTTTTACATAGAATCGTTTCCTTTTTCTTTGATCTCTTTTGGGTACAGACCTAGTAGTTGAGTGGTTTATTTAATATCCTGTAGATATTAGATAATATAATTAGTAAAATCAGATGGAATAAGACAGCATATATGTTATTACTCATTCTTGCTGTGTGACTGACCATAATCACTTTTCTAGTCAAATGTGTAATTATTGATATTTTTATATAATTTCTGGCATGTAAGTCATTGTTCTATGTATGTTCTATCTTTATACCATGCCTCCTTCCATTGCCTTCAGACACTAATATTTTTGATCTATAGTTTTCTCATCTATATAATAGTGAAAATACTTGTACTTCCTACCTTATAAATAGAATACATGTGAAAGTACTTCATAACCATAAAGTATTTAGCTTGTAAAGTATTATGTAGAACTTTAGAGTTGAAGAGACCTTAGAAATTATCCAATCTAATCTAATCTATTTATCTTTACAGATGGGGAAAATGTATCTCAGAGAGGGGAACATACTTGCCTGAGGTCACACAGAATTACTGGGAGAGTCAGGAACTAGATATCAAGTCTCCCAACTCCTAGTCCTGCTTTTTTTTCTCCTCTTTTTTTCCCCCTTTATCTCCCTTTTCTTTTTTCTTTCTCCTTTTACCTTTGCAGCATGCTAATCACAGTTTATTATAACTTCCATGTTTCCAATAACAATCCTTCCCGAATTAGCTTTATTCCAACTATTGCTTATGAACAGGGGAAATTTGGCTTCATGTTTGTAGTTTGATCCAGATGGAAAGTAGGCAAAATCTTCCTTCCACTCCAATAATGACTGACTTCAGTCAGAAAGTGCAGTGGCCAAGTGCTGGCTGAGATTCCAGATGAAAGTTGTTTAATTATTTTAAATCAGAATTTATTTTTGATTGTAGTCTTGATGAAGGAAAAGCCTTTTTATTTCCCTTTCCCTGTTGACTTGCCATCCATGTTCCTTGCCAAATCAGGAAGAGAAATGTTGAAAGACTTTGAGCTTCATAAAATAAAAGCTCTAGGTTCATCATTCAGAGTTAATTGTTATTAATTGCTATTCTCATTATGGATAGAATTCTTATTGATAATAAGAAAGAATAAGGAAAAAGGCATATTTACCCTTTCAACCAAACTGGAGTCCCGTAAGAGACTCATTGCTTTACAAATTATGGCTGAGCTCTAAGCTCTACAGAAACATTTGTTCAAATGAGCAGTCCGACTGCACCAGAATTCTTTAGGAAGAAAATAACTTAATGGATAGTATACTATGATGCCCAAAGTTTTACAGGAAAATTTGGGTCCAGAATTCATTGACATTGTGTCTGAACTACCTTCCCAGAGGGAGAGTCAGTGAGAGTTCAACCCAGACAGTTGAACATGTACCTGCCAGCCAGCTACTGTCCAAGTCTAAAAGGAGCCACAGAGTCTCTGCAGTGTAGCACAAGCCCAAAGCGCAGGGCTGATCTTAGCCAGAGGAGTAATCTGTGATAAAATATTCTGCAACGGGGAACTCTGGTCTGTGCAAATGTACAAAAGTCATGTTGGGAAGAATTTTTTACAGTCTTTCTAACTTTAATGTATAATTTATTATTGGTACCTTTCCCTTTTATTATAATGATGGCTAGGAAATAATAGATACTTTGTTACACAGATTTTTAAAATGTTTTCCTTGGGATGCTCTTATGAAAGCTTTAGGAATAGCATGCTGAGGACAGGCATAGTTTGAGGATATTGCAGGTTCAGTTCAAGGCCACTGCAATAAAGTGAATATCACAATAACCAGAGTCATATGAATTTTTTCATTTCCCAGAACATATAAAAATTAAATTTACACTATCCTGCCGTCTATTAAGTGTGCAATAGTATTATGTTTAAAAAAATCCCATGCGTATACCTTAATTAAAAAATACTTTTTTGCTAAAAAGCATCATCTGAGTCTAAGCATCATCTGAGCTTTCAGTGAATTGTCATCTTTTTTGCTGGTGGAGTCTTGCCTCAATGTTGATGGATACTGATTGATCAGGATGGTGATTGCTGAAGGTTGGAGTGGCTGTGGCAGTTTCCTAAAATAAGGCAATAATGAAGTTTCCATGTCAATTGACTCTTCCTTTCACTTCAACACTTAGAGGCCATTGTAGGATTATTAATTGGCCTAATTTCAATATTCTTGTATCTCAGGGAATAGGGAAGCCAGAGGAAAAGAGATACTGGGAAAGAACACACAATATTTGTTGACTAAGTTTGCAGTTTTATATGGGTGTGGTTTGTGGCGCCCCAAAGCAATTATAATAGTAACATTAAGAATCACTGATCACAGATCACCATAACATATATAATAATAATGAGAAAGTTTAAAATATTATGAGAATTATCAAAATGTGACACAAAGACACAATGTGAGCATATGCTGTTGGGAAAATAGTGCCTATAGACTCACTTGATGCAGGGTTGCCACAAACATTCAATTTGTAAAAAATACGCTGTCTGCAAAGCACGATAAAGTGGAGCACAATAAAATGAGGTATGCCTGTACTGAAAATTGCTTCCCTTGTAGGAAGCTGATAGAATTCAGCTTCTAATGGGAATTTTAATTTTACTGTTGAGAATAACTTGAACCTTACCACTTAGGTCCTCCAAGTCCAGATTTTCTCAGATGTAAAAAGGGGATAATAATACTCCAGCTACTAACCTCATGGTGGTGTTGGCAAGAAGTTGGAGATGCTTAAACAAAGACTGGAAGGCAAATTGTAAGGGATTGTTGTAGAGGGGATGTATCAGGATATGGGAATGAACTTGAGGACCTTCCAGATTTCTTCCAGTTCTAAGATTCTATTCCATGGTTGTTACTATTATTTCCTAGTACTGTTAATTATTTTTTCATGTGTGTTTGCCTTATTTCCTCACCTAATTTATAAATTCCTCAAGATTAGAAACCATGCCTTAGTTCCCCTAAATTCTGACTATAGTACAATGGCTTATACATGCAAATCATGCAGTAATTATTTGTGGATTGGTAGTTTTATTGGCAACATTGTCCTTCATAACATATATATTTATATATACACACAATGTATATGTATGTATGTATATAATATGTACACACAAATATATGTATATATGTATAAAACATATATATATATATATATATATATATATATATATATATATCTCCATGGCATATTTTAGATTATTCTGAAGAACAAATCTATCTCCATTTTCAAGAAATTTGTAGTCTAATTACAGAGAATGCATAAATTCAAAGAGAGTAAAAATGTATGAGTGATATAAACTCCTCTCAGAGTTTATAGGGAGGAAAGATCACTTCTGGCTGAGAGGAATTAGAGAAGACTGATTTATCCTTTATGACTCCATGTGAAGTGGTCTTTCCAGCCAACTCCATATTTTTCTGCCATATCCCCTCATCTTGTTATTATCTACAAACACTCCTTTCTTCATGTCACTTTCCTAATCAACAGTTTTCAGTGATTCTTTATTACCAATAGGATAAAGTCAGAACTCCTTACTCTATTCTTCAAAGTCCTTCCGGTTTGGGCCTGAATCTACATTTCTTTTTCATATGATGACCACCTATTGGGTATCCTTTCTAGATAACAGGGATCTGGTACAATTCAGAAAGCAATTCTAATTCTAGTAGATGTTGTGAACCTATGAAAACCATCTTCTGTTACATATGGAAGAAATGTTCTATTTCCAAACACTGTGGCAACTGCTGAAGTACTGCCCCTTCTAACCTTAGCCAGGTTCTCCTCTTATTTCTTCACTCGTTCATACTACATGTTGTTTTTTCCAGCATGCAACAACTTGCTTCCTCAGTCAAACTGACTTATTCATTGTCATCAGAACATATGTTGAGTTTTTCTTCCTTCTTATCTTAGTTTACATTCCTGTTCTCACCTGGAATGCTCTACATCCTCCTCTCAGTTAAAATCTTACATACTCCTTAGAGAACCTTCAAGCTTCACTTCCTCCACAGTCTTCCCTTCCCATCCTGTCTGGAAGTGATCTTTTCCTTATTTAAAGTCCCATTGCATTTTTTGCCATAATACTCAATTGGTAGAGTAGTTTAGCTAAAAGTACACTAGATTTGGAAGCCAATGACATGGGTTTGCATTTTGCTCCCTCACTTAGGAACCATGAGTTGTTCAAGTCAGTAGGCTTTTGTTTCCCCATCTGTCAAATGCAGATAATTTTTGTACTACCTTCCACACGGAGTAATTGTGAAGAAAGTGTTGTGTATGCTTAGAGCATTTATAGGAATTTGAACAGCTATTATTGTTATATCTTAAAATACTTCGCACAGTGGGAGAGCCTCAAATACAATTCTTGATTTTACTGAAGATTGGCCCTCTTCCTGATTTATTTGAAAGTTATAGTGGAAAGAGCACTAGACTTGAAGTAAAAATATTTGCATTCAAATCTCAACTTTACCACTTACTAGCAGTATAGCTTTGGGCAGATTACACTTAATCTGAGACACCTAACCTGTCTGAACTGAAATTTCTTTTTTTTTTTTAATTTTTAAATTTTTTAAATTAATTTTTAAATTAAAAAAAATTTTTTTTGTACTGCAATTTCTTCATATGTTGTTCAGTAAGGATAATGATTAAGACTACCTTATAAGATTCATAGGATCATAATAGTCTCCAACTAAGAGAAATAGCATGAAGGGGGTTGAAGTTCCATGGTTCATAAAAGAATCTCTTAGATTGCTCTCTCAAAGGTGAGCATGAAGCCAGGAGAGTTCTGAGTCCGGTGTAGCTGGGAACCATTAATAGTTGGATGTAGTTATACTATACTGAGATTCAGAATGGCAATCAGAAGTCTCAGATGCAGGAGTTTTGAACTGAACACTGTAGTAGCTGCATCTGACTGAAGTGGTGACAGCAATGATAGCAGATGAGCGGAAGAGAGATATTGAGAGTAGAAAAGATGGTGGTAAGCAAAGTTAGATTATGTCAACATGGTTGGGCTGGCTTCTCTACTAAGGTAGATGGGACAACTATGATCATAATATGGGGAATGTCCCACTGCTGGTGAACCTTTTTTCTTTACTAAGACTCCAGGCAGCTAGTGAAGCTCCATTTCCCCCTTTTCTATCTTGCTTTTTTTTCTTTGAAGTTGTATACTTTTGCTGTTTTAATTAATGTCAAAGGGGACCCATTTGATAAAAAAGGATCACTCAATTGTTTTTGAGCCATATGCCTTCTTACTTGTGAACAGAAAGGCTAAAAGAGAGAGTAAGTTTTTGGTGTTAGTATCAGAGATACAGAAAGAACTTAGGTTCAGGCCACAGTCTGAGTACAGAGTTTTCTCTATGTTGGAGAATGATATAAATCTAGAATTGTTACAGTTTTGATTATTAATCTTTTCAATAAACTTCCCCAAAATTAAAGCTAAATTAGATACTTTGTTTTTACTTTTAACTTTGGCTGAAAATCAGTCAGAGTAACAGTTTGTTGTCTGGGTCAAGGCTGTGCTATCAGTTTGGGTTTTTTTTTTTTTTTACTCAGTTAGCATTTCCCTCTTTTCCACACGACAGAGAAAGCTCTTTATAGGAGCATGAGTTGAAGGCAGTGTTATTGGGGAATAGAAACTGCCTGATGAGAGGAAAAAAGGTGTGACTGAGCTTGGCTGGTAATTTCCATATGCTGAAGGTGGAGGCCACAAGAGGGAGAAGTCCTTCACATTCTGCCTCTAAACCTATACCCAGAGAGGCACAGGAGATTAGTATAGTGTAACAGAGCTTGAGCACTGGAAGGTACCTTTATATGATCATCAAGCCTTATATCTTCATCTTCTAGTTGAGGAAACTGAGGTCCAGAGAGGTTAAGTGACTTACCTAAGGTCTGTCAGGTAATAAGGAACAGGGAAGGCTTCACAACCAGCTCCTCAGGCTCCAGACCTAGGGCTCTTCCCACTCTACTATTCTGTGAGTTAAACACTTTGTAAGCAGCCAAGTAACATGGAATTGTGATTTGTTATTTTGATTAGCTACCATATACTTCTAGTTCTCTTTCATATGTATCCATCTTATTTCCTCATTAGGTTGTTAGCTACTTGAAGTTTGGAAATAAAGTCTAAGATATTTATATATCTTATTTCAGCTTCTAATACAGTATGTGTGTATACATATGTATGTATAGGTATATGAATATATGTGTATATGAATACACACACAAATAAAATACCCAGTAAAAAATATTTGTTGATTGATGTATTGGTCCTTTAGTATTGTCACCTGTAGTATTAATTACATTGATCACATATTAGAATATTCACTCATTCAGCAGTTATTAAGCATTAAATGACTTCTATGTATGGAACTGATAGATATTATATAAAACACTATAGGTATAGTAGTCTGTATATCATAGAGTACAAAGCCTTCATGGAGCTTAGATTCTAGGAAGGTATAAGATATAGATATAGATTATTATAGCACATAATATTACATTTTAAGTCCTTGAGTGAAATGGAACTAGAGTGCAACATGAGGTCGAAGGGATAAGAAGATTGTTATCAATTGAGAAGAAAGAGGAATTGAACAGATGAAGAAGAGGAGGGTAAACACTACAAGTATTTTTAATAGCATGAGCAAAGGCACAAAAGTGGGAAGATGTAGGGTGATCTCAGGGAACAGAGTTGACTGGTTTGACTTGAAAATAGAGTACATGGAAGGGAAGACTATGAGATAATATTAGCAGGATGAGATTATTCTGAGTAGTATCTTTGAGACCAATTTTTTTGATCCTTTTTAAAAGCCATCCTTGGTTTAGTTCAGAGAACAGTGCTTTATTTTGGGGGCTAGGCCTAGACATCCTGATACAGTATATCACATCTGGGGAAGAAAGCACTTAAGTAAACTCATCTGATCTAATAATATATTAGATACTGTTGCTAAGAATTACTAGATCTACTTGCCTTATTATGAAGCATTCTGAATAAAAATGACATAAAACTCTTAACGGAAGGTAAAGATATAGCACAAAAGCATTAGTTAGCAGTACTTCCTGGTTGTATAATGTCCTTCTTCCTAACAATAACTGAAGAGTATCACCATATAATGGGAAATTATCCTTAGACTGCTTTCATATAAGGCTCATGGTGATGTCATTACTTCCCTATTCTAGAAAGACTAATGGCAGAGAATTATGTTTTTCAATCACACCTGTCCAGCTGTTCACTCTTTGTTCAATGAACATGAAATGCAACTTGTGCCGTTTGGGAAGGAATGTTGTTTGCTGTACTTTGAATTTCTCTAAAGAAAGATTGAATTTAATGATAGGAAAGACAGAAGGATAGGAAACAGCATATTGTCTGAATTCAGAAATGACTCTAGCTGAAGAGATATAATAAGGGTAAGATGTGATACAAAGAGACATAAAGAGGTAAGACCCAAACAAACATATAGACAAGAAATAACAAAATGGAATTTAATCTAAACAAATACAAGGTAGTACATTCTTTCCATGGTGGTGCCAAGGACCTTGATGACAGATAATCTAGTTTGAAAGCTTGCTCAAAGGGGGACAACTAAGGTGGCAAAAGCATTGGAAACCATGCAATAGCCCTACTACTTCATTTTCCTCACTATCCATTCACTTTTCCCCCCCTTTTATTTTATTTTATTTTATTTTAATTTTATTTTTTTAACAGCTGCAAACTCTTTATTTCAACAATATTCCTCCCTTCCTGCCCCCCACTAAAAGAGAAAAGACAACCAAAATATAATTTTTAATTACATAAAAAAGAACACTATGTGCCTTTAAGTTATAGATCTATTATAAAAGTACAAAACTCTTATTCAGCACAAACACTTTTCTGACTGGAAGACAACTACTTCTTTTTTTAGATTTATTAAAGCCCCTCATTGTTAGTCCTTTCTTCATGGGCTTAGGAATGAGTCTTAGTATTACCTTAGAGGTCACATCTTGTTAGTTCAAATAGAAAATTTATTTTTTTTAAAAGCAAGGTTTTATGATATAATTTTTAAAAATTAGTCCCCTCCCCAGCATTCCCACCCGTAACCTTTTTACTGAACATTCTTACATAACAAATAGTATTTTTTAAAATTTTTTAAATTTAAGTTTTATTATAGTTTGCATCATTCATTTCCACAAGATTTTGGGTTACATATTTTCTCCCCGTCTTTCCCCCACCCACCGCCCCAAAACAGCCATCCCAGTGTGTCCCCCCTCCCCAGTCTATTCTCTCCT
>CM053583.1:58045037-58063225 GCA_028627135.1 Pseudochirops cupreus | reverse complement strand
GGTTGCTGTTCTTACTTTGCTTCTTATGCTTATTCTTACTCATGGTTGGTCAGTCTGTGATTTTTTAAAAAAATCTCAGTGGGGCTCTGGTTCCAGAAGGGAAAGCTCTGTCCCAAATCGCTGGGGTCCTCCCAGCTGCCTGACAAAATTGTTCTTATCAGTATTGATGTCCGCTCCCTCCCCCCGCCCCCCCAAAAAACCCAAAATTTCTCTTCATCCTCAGCAACTGAGGTTGGTATGTAAACTGAAAGTATTTTCATAGTGGTAATTTTTCAAATACTTAAAATCACATTTATAATATGACATGACCAAATATCGCATAGACTAATGTTTCTTGTTGCTTTGGGCATACAATAGTACTAACTCTGCCAGTTCCTTTCTTTGACTCTCAAAGGCAAAGAATTTTTTTCCATTTAGCTGCAGCTTCATTATTTTTTCTGTTTTCCTTTATAATGAGAATGTGAAGGTTGATATGACTCAGTTTTCTCTAGCAATATGTCTACTAAACGGTCATTGTATAAGTGTCTCATATTGACAACAGTCAAATTAAAATTTTAGCCTTCTAAAAATGGTTATTCTTAGCATCCTTCACTGTCACTTTGCCTTTATTACTGCAGGAGGAGAAGGGGGCCACACAAGGCTGAGGACCATTTTGTACTTCTCTTTTTATTCCGTGGGTTGCCATGGCCAAAAAGTTTATTGCCAAGGGCCAACCTGCTGGTGATAAGCTTCTCCATACTTAGTTGTGTTGATTCTCAGAAGAGAGGTATAGCTTCCAAAAATAAGGAATTGAGTCTGTTGTTATTCTTCAGTCATCATTCCTCATTTGAAATATTTTGCTCATTTCTGGGCATCACAGTTTAAGGAAGTCTCTAATGAGCTGAAGAACATTAAGAGGAAGGCAAGTAGAATGGAGAAAGGGGTTTGAATCCATGCCATGTGATAATCAGTTGAAAGAATTAGGAATATTTACCGAGAAAAAGACTCAGTGGGAAAAAGAGAGATCTCTTCAGATATTTGAACGACTGTCATTTGAAAGAAGAATTAGACCTGTTCAGTTATTCTTATTATTTCTTAGTCCCCAGAAAGCTGAATAAATAGCAATGGATGAAAGTTGTAAAGATGTAAGTTTAGGCTTTATGTCAGGAAAAACCCTCCCAGAAATTAGAGCTGTCCAAAAGTAGAACAGGATGCCTTCAGAAGTATGAGGTTCCTCTTCCTTGGAGAATGTTGAGGGCAGAAACTATGTATCTCTGCAGGCACTTACAGAAGGGTTCAGTATAGTAGGAATTTATTAGAAGAAATAAATATACTTCTAAAAACTTTCTATGTTGAATCAATGAACAGCTATTGAAGAAAGTAGTCTTATACTCCACCTAATGTTTTGTTTATAGTTTTTTTCCTTCCAATTCTTTTTTTATGGTACTTTAAATAAACCCAATATTTGGACCTCTTGAGTCGCTAATATATAACCCTGTCAGTCATTCACACTAAAATTCCTGTTTATTACTATTTGCGATCACTCCAGACAGAGCTGACACTTTAAACATGTCTTTCTGAACTGGAAAACGCTGCTACAAATGAAGAATTTCCTATAAATAGAAATTGATTGCATTTGCCACAGATGGATTCTTCTGAGTTCTGGCAAGGTTATTGTCTGGGTTTTCAGGGAAAGGCAGTTTTGTTTAGATATGTAATATAACCATTTATCTTTTTATTATCATTCTTTCAACTGAGTATTGTACATGCTGAGACTATATATGTATGTGTATATATATATATATATTTGTATGTATAGATTTATATATGTGTGTTTATATATACATACATATATTATACATATATATATATATTATATATGATTCTGGTATTCATGCTTAAATTTGTCTAATAATATACTTACTCTACCTTTATCCTGGGGATTTAATTAACAGAGTTCTAGGAGTTAAATCATATTTAAAATGAATATTTGGTTATATTTCTTCCATACCGTATTGCTTCCATAAAAGTATTCCTCTGATGCTTCATGGTGGTGTGGAGGTGATCTAGGAGGCAACAATACTAGAGGAGTATAAACACTGCCAGCTCAACAGAATGTGCTGTGTAATGGACTGTGTGACTATTGTCACAAGGACTACATAGATGAGTATAGGGATGCTCATTATCAGATTATTGGCTGTTGGGGGGTTAATTTTTTGGCAATAGCAGCTTATGAAAATTACCTATTAAGGTATGAAGTTGGAGGTGGGGGGAGTTCTGAAACTGATAAAATCTCAGCTCTTTAACAGGTCATGTTAGTATTAGTAGAAGTGTGTCTGTGATTCTTCATAACCAGAAAAGGGAAACAAAACATTGTGAGAAGTCAATGGTTAAGCATTCCTTATTTGAGAAGTATCTTCATAGATGCAAATAATAGTAATAGACAATATTATTGACTTTCTGCTAAATCCCAACTGACTTTCCACAGTCATCCTTGAGACTCTTAGTTGAGAATTAATAAATATATCCTGGTGATTCATCCCTGCAGTGGGGTGAATAGCTTTGGAGCCAGTGGGGAGCCAAGAAGCATGGGAGGAACAAGAGCATCTTAGTTCTTTCCTATCACTTTAGGGCAGTGGGTCAATGAGGAAAATGAAGGAGCAGCATTAGTGTTCCATATTTTCCATCCAGGGGGCTATACATACTTAACAATCTCAGTCATTTAGCCAATAAGCATTTATTAAGTGCTTATTATATACCAGGAACTATGCTAAGCTCTGGGGATGCAATGAAAGGCAAACAATCCCTGCCTTGCGGGAGCTCACAATCTAGTGGGTGAGACAACAAGCAAACAAATATATAAAAATGAGCCTTATGTAGATAAATAGGAAATAATTAGGGGAAGGAATGCACTAGAATTGAGGGAGTTGGGAAGGAGAGGGTACGATTTTATTTAGAATGTGAAGGAAGACAGGAGTCAGAGATGAGAAGAGAGAACATTCCAGGGATGGAAAACAGACAGAGAAAATGCCTGACACTGAGAGGTGGAGTTTTTGTTCACAGAATGACTGGGAGACCTGGGGTCACTGAATCAAAGATTACATGGGAGGGGTAAAGTATAAGAAGACTGGAAAGGTGGGCTAGGTTATGAAGGCCTTTAAATGCCAAGCGAGATTTTTTATTTGACCCTGGAGATGATAAGGAGCCAATGGAATTTATTGAGTATGGAGATGACATGGTCAGACATGTGCTTTAGGAAAATCACTTTGGTGGCTGAATGGAGGTTGGACTAGAGTGGGATGAGATTTGTTGCAGGCAGACCCCCCATCAGGCTATTGCAGTAGTTCAGGTATGAGGTGATGAGGCCTGCACCAGAATGGTGGCAGTGTCAACAGAGAAAGGGGGTATATTAGAGAGATGTGGCAAAGGTGTGAGACTGACAGGCCTTGACAAAAGATTGGATATTAGGGGTGTGTGAAATGAGGAGTTGAGGTTGACACTACGCTGTGAGCCTGAGGAATTGGGAGGAGAGTGGTGCCCTTTGTAGTAATGAGGAAATTTGGAAGAAGGGAGGTTTGGGGGAAAGATAATGAATGTAGTTTTGGATATGTTGGATTTAAGATATTTACTGAACATCTGGTTTAAGATGTCTGAATGGCTGTTGGAGATGTAAGGCTGGAGGTAAGCAGAGAGGTTAGGACAGGATAGGTAGATTGGAGAATCATCAGCCTTGGGATTATTAAACACATGGTAGCTGTTAAGCTAAGTATAGTATAGAGATGGAAGAGTGCAAGGAGAATGAGGATTGAGAAAAACCACTGGATTTGTCAGTTAGAAGAGCATTGGTAACTTTAGAAAGAGGAGTTTTGTTGGAATGATAAGGTCAGAAGTCAGATTGTAGGGGGCTAATCTGGTGGGGGTGGGTATTTCAAATGCTGTTGCCACCTACAAGCACAGAAACAGGAAGGTAGATGCAATATGTGAACCTCTTTCTTATTTTTTTAAATTTTTTAAAAAAAATATATTTATTTATTTATTTTCTTGTTTACATCATTCATTTCCACGAGATTTTGAGTTACAAATTTTCTCCCCATCTTTCCCCTACCCAATACCTCAAAACAGCCATCCTACTGTATAACCCCTCCTCCAATTTTCTCTCTCCTATGTCCTCCCCCTCGCCCCTCTGACTTTCCAGTAGGGCAGGGTGGGTCTCCCTACCACAGTGTCTGTGTATCTTAATTCCCAGTGGGATGTAGTTAATAATAATGGCAATTATATATATATATACATATATATATATATATACACATACATATATGTATATATGTATACACACACACACACACACACACACATATATATATATATACATATATATTTTTAACATTTGATTATAGAACTTTAAATTCTAGATTCTTTCCCTTCCTCCCTTGTCACCCACCCCCACTGGAAGGACAAGCAATTAAATACAGGTAGTACATGTGTAATTACGCAGAACATCTCCACAGTGGGCATATTGTGAGAGACTGATGATATCTCCCTCCTTCCTATCCCACCCCACCTTGTTCTATTTTCTACCTGTCCCTGTCCCTGTCCCTGTCCCTTTACTGAAGCTCTTTTTTAGAGTTGTTACAGCAGTGTAGAAAACAGAAGCTGTGAGTCACCCTGCACCATTCCAACAGGTTTAAGTAGCTGTGAAAAGGCTTCTTGATCATGGATGATGGCGAATGTTCTCTTACACACATCCTGCCATTCAAATTCAGTACATTTACCAAGTGTTCTCATGTGTAGGGCCCTGTGATAGGCAGTAAGCAGAATACAGAGATGAGTAAGACAGGGTCCCTACACTCAATAAGCTAGCAATCCAGTAAGAGGGGCAAAATATAGACACAAATAACTGTAGTATGTGATATGAACAAGATGCCAGAAGGGTTGTTGAATAAAGAGAAAATCAAAGCTAATTTTTGTAGAATATTTTTCTGACCAATGGTGGAGGGTAATGCCCTTCTTCTATGTGAGATCTTTTTAGTATCAGAGTTTTGTGATCCGCTCTCTCTAGTCTACTACCATGCTTTATAGTATAGATTAACTATATGATGAATCTGTGGATCTGATTTTGTTATTCCTTTACTCAAAAATATTTAATAACGGGGGCAGCTGGGTAGCTCAGTGAATAGAGCACCAGTCCTGGAGTCAGGATGCCCTGAATTCAAATCTGATCTCAGACACTTGACACTTACTAGTGGTGTGACCTTGGGCAAGTCACTTAATTCCAACTGGCCTGCCTTCTCTTCTCCAAAAACAACCAAACTAACAAAAGTTTTAATAACTACTTATTAGCCACTGAGTAGAGTCTATGTCATTTTTTTTCTCCTGGGACTTAGGGCTCTCCAGAATTTGACACTGTCTTGCCTTTTCAACTAATTCTCCTATCACTCTCCTCCATGCATTCCATACTCCAGAGAAAATGGACACAGCATTCCACCCCCTCTTAACATGACCAGTGCTTTCTACCTCTCTATCTGTGATTGTGTTGCTCCCTATGCCTGGAATGTTTTCTTCCCCCTTGTTGCCTATCGAATTCTTACCCATACTTTAAAGCCCAACATAATGCCACCTCTTACTGTCAGTAATCTCCCTCAGACCCTACATAGCATTTTATTTTGTAACTCTTTAATAGAGTCAGCATACAACAGTGTTAATCATATTGATGTTTGTCTCTTCTCCTCCTCCTAATATGTAAGCTCTGTGACAGCAGGAATCAACCACATCTTTCCTAAACTTTATATTTCCTCCAAAAATTAACATAGCACTTTGTACACTGTAGGAATGTAATAGATGTTAAGTTCATGTTCTTGATTTTATTTTTTGCCCTTATATCCTTCACACTTTTAAGATATTACATGAAAATACAGTGATAAAAATTAAGGCTAGTTTAAATTAGATTCTGGATATGAGCTTTTGCAATAGGCAGTGGTATGTTTTTATACATTTGAATAGTGATTCTAGGTATTTGAATGTTCATGAAACTGGAAAAAAAGAAACAATAATTTTTTTATACTCAAGCATTCAAGATGATCTTAGCTTACTTTATGTTTTATTTCTTATTATTTTGATTATATAGCATACATAAACACTGAAGTGTGATTTGGTGAGGCTAACAATATAAACTGATATGTTTTAAAAGATTTGGTATCATCCTCTATGTCAGTGGTTCTCAACCTTCCTAATGCCGCAACCCTTTAATACAGTTCCTCATGTTGGGGTGACCCCCAACCATAAAATTATTTTCGTTGCTACTTCATAACTATAATTTTTCTACTGTTATGAATCTATCTGATATGCAGGATGTATTTTCATTGTTACAAATTGAACATAACCCACAGGTTGAGAACCACTGCAAGTAATACAGCACTCTCACTGAGCTTGCTTGTTTCGTGATGGCTATAATAAGAAGTCCCTAGATAGGCCAACTTTGTTTGTAAACAGAAGGTTGTATTCAAACCATTTTTGATATTAGATCAAGGAAGACATTGCTCTTTTTATTACTGCTATATGGCTGTAGTGCCTAGATGTGGGAGAATTTGTCTTCTCAAAGCTTGGGGAGCTCTTTCCTCCTTAGCTAGTGCAAGTCATTGGGATGTTGCTGCAGATTTGATGGAGCAAGCAGGCTTATTGGTCCTGCAGGATTGTTTCTCATACCATCAGTGACCTGCTCTATGGTGATTTCAGCACAAATCAGCATTGAGGAGAGCTTGTATGCAGCAAAAAATAAGGCACCAGGGGGCCAATCCAAATGCACACCAACTTGCCCTGGCATCTCTGTCTTCTATCATCTTGGAGGAATTCTCATTGTTGTCTTACAACATTGAAAGTATGACCAAAGTGCAGTATTAACATCATAGTTCTTTGGAGGTGCTCACTCTGCAGTGAATATAAATCAGCCCTGCTGTATATTCTATTTTAGTTCTCCTAGTGACTTTGCCAGTATTCATGTTTCAGTATCTGTATCTTTAGCTGTGGCCTTAAGGGAACTTGTTGATTATGGGTGATGATGAATATTCTGTAATATTAATGCCCATTAATGATGATGCTGTTTCACATTTCCCCCTCTTTTGACTGTGTCCTGTTTTTCTAGCTGAAGTCTCTATTCACTGCAACTATGAAGGTTCAGCACTAGCAAAAGATTTTCCACATATTTTAAAAGTACAAAAACAGTTTAATGAATGAATAAGTGAAAGGGCATTTATTAATTTGCTTACCACATGCAAAGTATTGTGCTAAATGTGTGGAATACAAATAGAAAAGCAAGACAGTGTCTATTTTCAAGGAACTCTCATTCTAAGAGAGGGAGATGACACCTGGAGGAGGTTTCAGCAGCAATTTAGATCTAAAGGCCTCAGAGAAGATGACAATGCACTTTCTTTAATATTATTTCCACTGATAAGACTATATTCACTGCTGATGGGGAACCGTTTGACAATCCTTAAGGTCTTTGGTGTGAGAAATTTCTTTTTCTAATCTTCAGTGATGAGGAGACAGGAGCTGCAGCTCTTGGAGAAGGAGTTGCCAGTTCTCCCCTCCCCAAGGAGAGAATGCTTACTGCAGGCTAGAAGAAGGATTGGTGTTTTGAGGGCAGTGCTCTATGTCAGTGGTTCTCAACCTTCTTAATGCCGTGACCCTTTAATACAGTTCCTCATGTTGGGGTGACCCCCAACCATAAAATTATTTTCATTGCTACTTCATAACTATAATTTTTCTACTGTTATGAATCTATCTGATATGCAGGATGTATTTTCATTGTTACAAATTGAACATAACCCACAGGTTGAGAACCACTGCAAGTAATACAGCACTCTCACTGAGCTTGCTTGTTTCATGATGGCTATAATAAGAAGTCCCTAGAGGGTCCTGGGTTTTCTTCACCGAAGTCTGAGGGGACGTGGTGTTCAAAGTAGTGGTGGTGATGATTTAGCTTGCCTCACACATGCCACTTCCTGTCCTTCCATTAGGGTGCCTTGGTGCTTCTGCTAGATTTACTTGTCAGTTCTGTGGGTAGTAGTTGGTCAGCAGTTAGGAGGAACAACTGCCTCTTGCTCCACAGGAGTTGCTCCCCTGTATAATAATTGCTTAATATTCTTATCCTTCTCATAAAATGAAATATTTTATAGACAATGTCCGCTTGGAAATACTGTTTCTTGGGATCTTGGCCTAGGTCTAGCACAATTTCTTTTCCAGTCAAGAGTTCTGCTGCAATATATCTGGCAAATGGTCATCTAGTTGCTGAGTGACTGAAGAATTTCTTCCTCCTTGAACCAACCCATTTCATTTTTGAAGAGTCTTAGAAAGTTTTTCCTCATGTTACTCCAAATTCTAGATTCTTTTGACTTGGATATCCAAAAGGATTCTCTTGCTTCCTTGGATGGAGAAAAGCATATAACAGAGAGGTCATATATGGGTAGCTTTCATGTGAAAGCAATCATTCTCAGACATTCTCATCCATGGAGCACTTAGGCATCTGTAAAATGAAGGAAGTTTAGATGACAGCTAAGCTTTTTTAGCTCTAAGTTCTATGATCCTATGATAGATAGTGCAAAAATTATTAACCCATTTTTACAGATAAGGAAACTGAGACTTAGCAAGGTTAAGTGACTTGCCCAAATTCATCATATTGTCAGAACTGGGATTTGACCCTGGTTTTCTGAAACTCTACTGCACTCATGCAGTAGAAAACAAAAAGAAAAGAAAACAAAGACAAAGAAAAGAAAAACAAAACTAGAAAAGGACATGGAAAAAGGAACGGGAAGAGTAGAACTAAATTTATGTCAGGTATGAGCTTTTTCAAGGAGGTTTTCTTTTTCTCCCATCTTCTAATTACCTCTTTTGTTTGCTTCACTTGGTTTGTAATTTCATGTGATTTCATGTGGTCCATGATTTCAGTGGTAATAGCAGTGCCCTCAAACAACAATTGGTGACTTTCCAGGAATGGTCACTGAAAAAACAACCCTGGCTCTTTTAGCTCTGTATTGGAATCTCAGTTAAGACACCAGCACGTCCTGTACTTCTGATTTTGACCAGACTGTAAACTTTGCCAGCACCATCTATAGTCAACTGTGAGTCATGGACCCCTTTTGCAAGCCATTTTTCTACTTGAACAAGAGAATATTTAACTAAGTTTCAAAGGGAATGACCTGCTTATTCAATTAAAAATTTATTGGGAACCTATTGTGTGCCCAGCTTTTAACTTAGGGTTATGGGGGCGGTGTGGGAGACACAAAATAACATTATCTTATATAGTCTATGATCTGGAAGCTCAGAATCATAGTGGAAGGAACCTCAGAGGCTCCCTGGTTTAACCTCCCAACCAGTGCAGGAATCTCTTCTCTTACGATACCTGCCAAATTGTCATCCAGCTTTTGCCTCAATGTCTTCATTCCACTACTTTTGTGAAAATGCTCTTTTTTTATGTTGAATGAAAACTTCCATCCTTCTCAATTCTATCTATTTCACTTTCTACCACAGCACAAAATAAATTACCACTTTGTCCTCTGTGTTGATAGTCCTTCCAGCTTTCAGTTACTCTCTATTGGCTATTGAATTGAGATCAGATATCTTTGACTGACATCTAAGGCCTCCACAATTTGGGCTCTGCCTTCTTTTCCAGCATTACCTCATACCATGCTCTTTCATATATTCTCTGTTCTAGGCAAACTGGATTACTCACTAACTATCCCCCAAACATATCCTCTCATTTCGTGTCTCTGGGCCTTCATTCCTGTTTCCCCTGCACTTGAAGGGGCTTTTCTATCATTATCACATTTTTACATTCTACCAGCCTTCAAGGTCCAGCTCTAATGCAACTTTAACTGTAAAATCTTTGCTGCTTCTCCCAAATGGAAATAATTTTTCCTTCATCTGATCAAATAGGAGTTTGTATTTCTCTTATGTACTTATATAATATCTTATCATATAATATAAATCACTTCTAAGTTTCATGATGTTATCTTATGTATTTATTTCCTTGAGGGCAGCAACAATGCCTTATTTATGTTTATATTTTGCTCATCACCTTGTACAATGCATGACCTACAAATAATATGTCCTTAGTAAGTATTGAATAAGCAAATGAATGAATTTTTAATAATTTTTAAGAAAGATCTCATGCTCTGTCTAGGCCTTATCAACTCTAGGCTAAATAGGCACTGTTTCTTTAACCAATCCTCATATGGCATGGTTTATTGACCCATTACCTTATTTATCCTCCTCTAGAGTAACTAGTTTGTCAACCTCCCACTTCAAGTATGGTGCCCAGAAATGAAGATGTTGTTCCAGATTTAGTCTGACTATTCTAGAGAACAGAAGGACTATTATTTCAATTATCTCTATATTCTGTTTCTAATAATGTAACATTATCTTTTCAAGTAATTATATAACATTGTTGGCTCATATTAAATTTATGATTACCTCAAAATTCTTTAGATCTTTTTCACATGAAATGTTGCCATGGCAGATCAATAGGAATTGATACTTCTTATTTCTTATCGTCAATGAATGAATGTTGGCTTCTGGTGATTGCCATATTATTTTCCAAAAGCTCACCAACTATTTGTTTAGTAGTTTGTTCTAAAGGTTTTCCAGAGTTTTACTGCGCACTTGCAGTATGCTTTTGTCCCCAAAAGTCAACCTTTCTACTTTTTGGAAAATTGAGATAATATTTGTACTCTCTTTTCTTTTGATATCTCACCTTCAAAATTTCACTAAGATGACTCTAATGTTTCACAAGTGATTAAAACAAAAATCAGAATCAACACCAAATCAAAAGAAAGTAATGACAGAGGAGGGAATGACAATGTTTTGTGCAATTTCAGTTTGTGCAATCTAACTGCTAACTCTAAAAAATAGGAAATGGGTATAATGGTGACTATCCCCATTTTTAGTGAGATGTATAACTGATATAAAAGTTTCCACAGTAAAGCCAAAAGATACTAGAAATCATATCAGCAAAAAAGCATCTGCCTTTTTATCAGAATGACATGGCAACCACCACATTACAAATTTATAATACAAGATTATATGTAAAACTCTATACTTCATAATAGGTGGTTGCAATCAATATCTCCTTATAAGATAGTGAAAAGCTGCTGGAAATGAAAATGAACCTGTATAAAACTTGACAATGAGATTAAGCTAAGTCATATTATTCTCAAAGTATTATAGTTAAAACTGAATTGAGGATGATGTATAGACAATAAAATAGAACAGATTTCTAGCATTTCTCTAGTCATCAGTTTTCATCACAGAAGAAAGTGGAATCTCCCACATTTGGATCCTAATACCTGGGTAACTGATGTGAAAATGACAGAGTGGCTAGATCTAATTAAATACTTGCAGAAGAAATATGTTCTTGAGGCAGCACAATGTTAACATAGAGATTTTCAAGATATTACAAACTGGGTAAGTTGTAAAGAATGGAAAAGATCATCTATGGTATTTTTTTTAAATCAAAAAGGTAGCTCTGAAAACATCATCAGGTACTGTCTCATGTCTACAGTGCATGTTTCTTGGGTATCTGATGAAAATATAAGAAGAGAATAGACTTTTGCAAATAATTTTCAGTATTAGATCACATTCATGGTCACACAACTAACTAAGAGGTGAAAAGGATATAAAATCTCTCTATGTTTATCATTTATTATTTATTTATTAAAAGAAAACATTTAGCTTGATATAGGCAGAAGAGTCTTAAAGGCTTTCTTCCATCAAAACATTTTCCATTCATATTTAAGAGAATCTTAGATCATTTCATAAATCTTTCTCTCAGAACAAACCATTAATATAGGTAGGAATGTAGAATACCTGTTGTATAACATATGTAGCTGAAATAGTCTCTGAAAGACCTTCTTTCATCAAAGACGAAGCCTTGACTAGAACAATTTCCTAGCCTAGCCAATTGAGGAGAGTACTGAGCACCACTATAGGACACTATATATCTAGTGAAGGGAGGTAGAGTCACATATACTCTTCTCAACTGTTTTTCTGCTATCAGCATACCAAGCAACACACATAGGCACATCTACATTAGGAATATTTCTCTTTAAGAAGTATAAACAATATAGAAGCCTGCTAACTGGGGGTTTCCCAAAGGGTTCTGTCCTGGGACCTTTTCTTTCTCCTTCTGTATAATTTCTCTCAATGACCTCATCAACTCCCATGGATTCAGTTATTAACTCTATATAGATGATTCACAAATCTGCTTATCTAGCCCTAACCTCTCTTCTAACCCCTAGTTTCTCATCTCCAACTACCTATTATACATATCAAACTGGATGTCCCTTACACATCTTAAAATCAACATGTCCAAAACAACCCATTATATTTTCCCCCAAACATTCCCTTCTTCCTGACTTCCCTATTACTGTTGAGGGTACCACCATTCTCCCAGACTCACAACCTAGGAGTCATCCTGTACTTCTCACTCTTAACCCACTATATCCAATCTATTGCCAAGACATATTGATTTTTACTGTTGTAATAGTGCTCCCAAATGCTCCATTGTCTCCTCTTAAATTGACAATACCTTGATTCAGGCTACTATCACCTCACGCTGTTGCAATAGCCAGGTTGGTCTCCTTGCTTCAAGTTTCTCCCCACTATAGTTCATCTTCCATCAGCTGTCAAAGTAATCTTCTGAAGCACAGGTCTGACCCTGTCTCCCAGGCAATAAACTCCAGTGATCCCATTCACCTCCAGGATCTAATATAAAATCCTCTTCTGGGCTATTAAAGTCTTTCATAATATATCCCCTCTAACTTTCCAGTCTTCTTTTACCTTATACCACTCTATCCATCATATAGTCTTTGATCTGGTGTTACTGCTTCTTTGCTCTTCTCTGAACAAGATATTCCATCTCCCTAGCTCTTGCCATTTTCACTGGTTGCTCCTATGCCTAGAATTCTCTCTTTCCTCATTTCCAGTTACTGAATTCTTTGGATTCCACAAGAAGTCTTTCTTGATCCCTTTCCTTGAATTCTCATTATTATCTCCAATTTATCTTGTAATGTATCTTGATTATGTGTAGTTGTCTGCGTGTTTTTGTCCCCATTAGAGTGTGAGCTCCTTGAAAACATGGAGTGTTGTTTGCCTTTCTTTGTATCCCTAGTACTTTGCATGATGGCTAGAACATAGTAGGTGTTTAATAAATGCTTATTGACTGACCTTTTCTGAGTAGTAGGTGCTTACTTGAAGCTTACTCTTGTTCTGTGAATAGTCCAAATAGCCCATAAGCGTAAAAGTTTAAAAGACCAAAAAGACCAACTTGACTAAATATACTGGCAATAATTACAAACCTTCCTCCTCTTTGTTATTCCCAGTATCTTTACCTTTTGCCATGGCTTCCAAGTGTAACCAAGATGTAGTGTAAGTGACTTACCTGCTTTCTTTTTTCAGGTCTCAGGAGTTGCTGTCCCTAGCTGTGGTGCTGATCATTTCTATAGCAATAATGCTAAGAGATTTCTTAACAGATACAGCCTCAAATATTGCTTAACTATTTTAAGTACTAATATCAATCAAAGCAAAAACAATAGGGAGACACATGTGTGTCAGATATGTTCACTAGAGTTAGAGAAGGTCCTGAACAGTGTTCAAATGAAAGAAGGAATTCCTTGTGTTTGACAGAGTTCTTTAATTTTTCCTCTTTGTAGATCATATTGTATGAATTGCACCAATCCCTGGAACACTATAGGGTTTTCTCAGTGAGTTTCATAGCTACTCACTGATAGGGTTGTTTTGAAGATCAAATGAGATAATATATGCAAAACACTTCATGAACCTTAAAATACTAGACAAGTGTTAGCTATTATTATTTTATGTGATTGGATTGGCAGTTCATTGAGCTGGCCATCATATGGGTATTTTGAACAGGATTTGATGATTGGCAATGAGTAATTGTGTAATTGTGTAATAGTGCTACTGGAGCTATAAGACATTTAGGAAATTTAATAGCATTTTCAGTGATCCCAAGCTACTTCTTGTTTTTTATTTTTAAAAAGCACATCTTTTAATACCAGTATTCTCTAGTAATACTAAATAGCTGTGGATTATAGAATATTGTGTTCTCAGCAAAATTAGAATTGCTGAGGGGACAGAACCAAGATGGTGGAGTAAAAGCAGGGACTCATTTGAGCCCTCTTCCAAAACTTTCCAAATACCTGTAAAAAAAATGACTCAATAAATTCTAGAGCAACAGAACCCATAAAAAGACAGAGTGAAACAAATTTCCAGCCCAAGAGAACCTGGATGGTTGATGGGAAAGGTTTGTTGCATCAGGGTGAGAGAGGACTGCAGTCCATTGTGGGCTGTGCCAGCATAGACCATGCCCCAGCAAACCCAGAGCAGGCCTCAGTGGACTGAATCACTAGCAGCTGAGGTGGTTTCCAGCCTTTTCAGCCCACAAATGCCAAAGACAACTTAGAAAGTCAGTAGCAAAGGTCTGTCAGACCTAAGTGAGAGGGGAGTACAGACTAGCTCCAGCCCTAGCACAGCCCTGGGGTGGCAGCTGGGGCAGCAGTGGCAGTGGCTGGTTTCAGAGCTCTCAGCCCACAGATGGTAAGGGGATTGAACAACTAGTCAGAGGGAGATTACAGGAGTCTCTTTCCTGGCACTATGGAAGAACTCTCTTGCTTTGCCCATACTTGGATCTAGGTAACAGTCCTGGGTGGCAGTCCTGGGGTGAAGAGGAGCACTGGCATAGCAGAGCTCGTGGCAGCAGTAGAGAGGGAATGCTCCTCACAGTTCCAGGGCAAAAAAGAGCATTTGTGACTCCCAAGCTAATAGCAGAGTGTATGGCCACAGGAACAGAGTAATGACCAAATCAAAGGAACTTGTTTCTTCAAGCTCATCTGGGAGTGATTCTGACAGTAAAATCAACAAAAAGGCAAAGAGGAAAAAGCAAGCTCTTCCAGAAAAACGCATAAAGAAGTGAAAGACAGGAGAAAGTTCTAAAGCACCAGCTTCATCCAAGCAAAGCAGCAGCTGAGATGATCATATGTTTTAGATTGGAAAAATGAGATATGTCAGTGTTCGGGACTTTAAAGGAAAAGTCCTAATTGATAGTAGAGAATACTGGATGGATCAGGAAGGTGAAATGAAACCTGGTAAAAAAGGTATTTCTTTAAATCCAAAACAATGGATCCAGCTGAAGGAACAGATTTCTGATATTGATGATGCAGTAAGAAAACTGTAAAATCAGAGCCATATGAAACCTGTACTATTTTAGTTGTTTTAACAAGTCTTTTTACAATGGCTTTTGTTTTCTAAACTATTTGTTTTCCAAGCTTTTGTGTATTTGGATTGCAAAACAATTTGTAAGATGAATCCTTTTTTAAAAGTGTGCATTAAAAATGTATTCTGAGTGGAAAAAAAAAAAAGAAAAGAACATTTGTGGTCACTCATAGATCAAAGCACAGACTAGGAGAGGAGTAAACACCTCTTCTCAGACCATACCACCTTGAAAGAACTGAAAACTTACAGGTCCCTAGAAGTATCTCTGAAAACAGCTGCACAAAACACCTGAAGCTTGGGATAGTATGCCCTCCATACTGAAAGTAGAGCCCGACATTAACAAAGAGTTAAAAAGTCAAGTAATTGACTGGGAAAATGAGCAAACAGCAGAAAAAAATCAGAATATAGAATCTTACTTTAGTGACAAGGAAGATCAAAACATACAATCAGAAGAAGACCACAAAGTCAAAGCTCTTACATCAAAAGCCTCCAAGAAAAAAATATGAATTGGTCTCAGGCCATGGATGAGCTCAAAAAGAATTTTGAAAATCAAGTAAGAGAAGTAGAGGAGAAATTGGGAAGAGAAATGAGAGTGATGCAAGAAAATCATGAAAAATGAGACAACAGTTTGCTAAAGAGCACTCCAAAAATACTGAAGAAAATAACACCTTAAAAATAGACTAGACCAAATGGCAAAAGAGGTCCAAAAAGTCAATGATTACAAGAATACTTTAAAAAGTAGAATTGGCCAAATGGAAAAGGAAATCCAAAATCTCACTGAAAAAAATAATTCCTTAAAAATCAGGATGGGGCAAATGGAATCTACTGACTCTATGAGAAATCAAGAAATTATAAAATGAAGCCAAAAGAATGAAAAAATAGAAGACAATGTGAAATATCTCGTTGGAAAAACCACTGACCTGGAAAATGGATTCAGGAGAGATAATTTTAAAATTATTGCACTACTTCAAAGCCATTATCAAAAAAAGAGCCTAGAAACCATCTTTCCAGAAATTATCAAGAAAAACTGCCCTGATATTCTAGAACCAGAGGGTAAAATAGACATTGAAAGAATTCCCTGATCACCTCCTGAAAGAGATCCCAAAAGGAAAACTGCCAGGAATATAATAGTCAAATTCTAGAATTTCCAGGTTAAAGAGAAAATATTGTAAGCAGCCGGAAAGAAATAGTTTGAGTATTGTTGAAATACAATCAGGATAACAAAAGATTTAGCAGCTTTTACATTAAGGGATTAGAGGGCTTGGAATATGATAATTCGAGGTCAAAGGAGCTGGGATTAAAACCAAGAATTACCTACCCAGCAAAACTGAGTGTAATCAGTGAGGGGGAAAATTGATATTCAATAACATAGAAGAAATTAATGCATTCTTGAGAAGCCAGAGTTAAATAGTAAACTTGACTTTCAAATATAAGACTCAAGAGAAGCATGAAAAGGTAAACAGGAAAGAGAAATCATAAGGGACTTAAAGCTGAACTGTTCACATTCCTACATGGATAGATGTTATCTGTAACTCATGAGACTTTTCTCATTTTTAGAGTAGTTGGAGGGAACATATATAGGCAGAGGGCACAGGGTGAGTTGAATATGAAGAGATGATATCTAAAAAGTAAAATTAAGGGGTGAGAGAGGAATGTACTGGGAGGAGAAAAGGAGAGGTAGAATGGGGATAAATTATCTCACACAAAAGAAGCAAGAAAAAGCTTTTACAGTGGAGGGAAATAGGGGGGAGGTTAGAGGGAATGAGTAAATCTTACTCTCATCAGATTTGGTTTAAGGAGAGAATAACATACACATTCAATTTGGTATAGGAATCTATCTTACCCTACAGGAATGTGTGTGTGTGCGGGGGGAAAGGGGATAAGAGAGGCAGGGCAATAAAAGAGAGGGCAGACTGGGGGTGGGGTAATCAGAAGAAAACACGTTTAAAGAGGGACAGTGTCAAAGGAAAGAATAGAATAAATGGGGAGAGGGATAGGATGGAGATCTTAGTTTTTCACAACACGACTATTATGGAAGTGTTTTGCATGACTTCGCATGTATACCCTATATTGAATTGCTTGCCCTCTCAATGAGGGTGAGTGGGGAGGGAGGAAGGGAGAGAATTTGGAACTCAACATTTTAAAAAAATGAATGTTAAAAATTGTTTTTTTACATGCAGTTGGGAAATGAGATACAGAGACAATGTGGTATAGAAATCTAGCTTGCAAGACAGCTAGGTAGCATGGTGAATAGAGCACCAGCCCTGGAATCAGGAGGACCTGAGTTCAAATCCAGCTCAGACATTAACACAAAAACTAGCCATGTGACCTTGGGCAAGTCACTTTAACCCCAATTGCCCAGCCTTCCCCCCCTCCAAAAAGCAAATAAATAAATAAATTCTTGCTAAACTATTGAAAAAAAAAAGAAATCTAGCTTACCCTACAGGAAAATAGAAGGGGAAAGGGATAAGAGAAGGGAGGGGGGTGATAGAAGAGAGGGCAGATTGGGGGAAGGGATACTCAGAATGCATGCCATCATAGGGTAGAGGGGAGGGGAGAGAAGGGGAGAAAATTTGGGACTCAAAATCTTGTGAAAATGAATGCTGAAAACTGAAATAAATAAATAAATTGAAATGTGGAAAAAAAAGATTAGAATTACTAGTGACCCAAAGGGCAAGAGAAAGATACATAGTGGGCATAAGAAGACTGAAAATATTATGAACAATGAATTAAGCTTGAGAAATATCACAAAAGATACTATCTACGATATATGTGACGCAAAAATGTGTTGGTTACTCATGGCACAAGCATGAGAGCATGAAGTTATTTTTTTTTTATTAAATTTTTTTTGAGTTACATATTTTCTCCCCATCTTTCCCCCGCCCACCACCCCAAAACAGCCATCCCAGTGTTTCCCCCCTCCCCCAGTC
>CM053583.1:58022471-58036976 GCA_028627135.1 Pseudochirops cupreus | reverse complement strand
CAATTAGGATAACCCAGGATCTAGCAGCTTCTATATTAAGGATCAAAGGGCCTGGAATATGATATTCCAGAGATCAAGGGAGCTAGGATTAAAACCAAGAATCACCTACCCAGCAAAATTGAGTATAGTGTTCCAGGGGAAAATATGGTCATTCAGTTCGGTGGAGGACTTTCAAACATTCTTGCCTAAAAAACCAGAACTGAAAAGAAAATTTGACATTCAAATACAGGAAGCATGAGAAGGTAAACATGGAAAAGAAATCATAAGGAACTTATCAAAGGTGAACTATTTACATGCCAACATGGAAAACGGTTTTCTTAAAAGAGTTTTAGCAAGAGGGCAGACTGCATGCACCTTTATATTAAGTTCACTGACATCAAAAGTGCATGTGATATGAAGACACCATTACAACTTTGGTAATAGTGACATCTTAAAACTCATATCCTATTATACCTCAATCTTTATTTAAACATTGGAGGCCACACTTTTCAAATTATGATTTAGATAATTCGGCATATATATTTTGAGCAACTTATACAGATTCTCAGTTCTTTTGTTTCTCTACTTTCTTAGGATTATAAGATTTAGGCTGGAAGGGACCATAGAGATCATCTATTAAAATATTATTTTACATATTCAGAAAATAAGACCCAAAGAGGTTAAGAGATTTGTCTCAGAAAAAGACAGGTTGTAAGTGATAAAGGCAAGATTTGAACCTAGGTCTCCCCATGTCCAAATACCTATACTACTGACCCCACAGTGTTGTTGTGAAGATCACTTTGTAAACTTTAAAATACTATGTAATTGTGAGATATAATCATGACACCATTTCCTAAAGTAACAAAGATAAGTAACATCATAGTGAAACATAACTGTCACCAAAACCTTTAATTCATACTTCTTTAAGGTTCATGAATTACCTTTCTCACAAATCTCTGTAGAGTACAAATACTGGGAAACTGAGAAATAAAATGACTTCTCTAAGATCATAAGGCTGCCAAGAGGCAAAGCCAGAAAACGGACCAAGGCTTTCTAACTCCAAGTCAAATTCTTTCCATGAGATCTTCCTATACGTTGTCTTTATTCTGGTAGGAGGGCTTTTGTATCATATAGAGAACTGATAATATAGTAGGTTTTCAATAAATACTTTCTGAGTGACTGAGATTATAATAAACAATAATGCCACCTCTTATATGGTGCTGAATAGTTTACAAAGTTTTATCATACCCACTACTCATTCTATATTAACAGTTCCTGTAAAGTAGGTAAAGCAGATTTTCCTTGTTTTCTCAGATAAGTAAGTGAGAGGTCAAGTGACAGTAATTATAGTTGATAATGTCAACAGTATTTTCAAGTTTGCAAAGCACTTTACTGTATTATGTTGTTTCATAAAAAGAGCTCATGTGACATGGATACTAAGAGTATTATTACCCATCCTTTATAGTAAGGAAACTGGGGATCTGAAAAGTTAAATCACTTCTCTAAGTTCCCATTTAAAATATTTTGGACTCAAACCTTGCTCTTGTAACTCTGAATTCACTGTATCTTCCTCTTTAGAAATGTAGAAAATACAGCAATGAAAGTTCTCAAGGTACCATAGAAGGCTCTTAAAATGTTGCTTATGTAGAAAATATATTTTCTTTACATACAGATATAAGTATCAATAAAACTGTAATGTAACATGAGGAAATAAAAAATATGGCAACACATTGATTTGTGATAGAAAGGGGAATAGTTTTGATAACATCATATTTCTCTTTTTTTTTTTTGCAGTGGAAATCTTCCATATATGCTGTCTCCTCCATTACAATGTGAGTTCCTTGAGAGAAGGAACTGTCTTACTTTTCTTTTTATCTCTCCAGAATTTAGCATACTGCTTTTTACATAGTAAGCAGTTAATAAATGCTTTATCCATTAAATTATTCATTTTTATACAAACTATCCTAATTTCCCTTTAAGTTAGAAGGTCATAATTTCAAATATCACTAAATTGAGCAATGGTACCCTGGATCAGTTCTATGAAGACCTACAATATCTTCTGGAAATAACACCAAAAAAGATGTCACAGGGGGCGGAGCTGAGATGGCAGAGTACAGGCAGGAACTTGGAGTGAGCTCCCCCTCCAACCACCTCCAATACCTGTAAAATATGACTCCAAACAAATTTTAGAGCTACAGAACCCACAAAGTGACAGAGAGAAACAAATCTCCTGCTGAAGGCAGCTTGTCAGGCTGACAGGAAGGGTCTATCACACCAGGCTGGGAGCCAAGCTCAGTCCAGCGTGAACCGCCTGTGACCAGATCCAGGGCGGCACCAACCTGTGGCACAGACCAGCTGGAGCAGACTTCAGGAGAGTGAATCACCAGCAACTGTGTCTGTTTCTGGACTTTTCAACCCATAAACACCAAAGAGAAAGTAAAAGATCAGTGAGGAACTCTGTTGGAACTAGGTGACAGAAGAGCTCCGTCTGGCCCCTGTCCCAGGGGTGCGAGGTGGAGGAGGCACTGTGGCTGTAGCTGCTGCCCCATGGCTGCCTCTGGAGCTCTTGGCCTGCAGATTGTAGGGGGACCAAGTGACCATTCAGAGGGTAATCAATCTTGCTTTGACCTGTTTGGATATGGGTTGCAGCCTTGGGTGGTGGTCCTGGGGTCTGTGGCCAGTGTGCCAGAGTTTTGGGTGTCTGTAGAGAGGGCGCTCTCCCTCAGACCTCTGACAACATTTATGAAAATCCCAGTGATGTGAGACATGGCTCTCTCTACTCTGGAAACAGAGTTCTACCATGGCAAAGAGCTTAAAAGTCAAGTAATTGGCTGACAAGATGAGCAAGCAGAGGAAGCACCACAGAATCTTCTTTTGGGGACACAAAGGATCAAAACATGGAACCAGAAGAAGTAAAAAAGTCAAAATTCCTGCATCACAAGCTTCCAAGAAAAATATGAACTGGTTACAGGCCATTGAGGATCTCAAGAAGGATTTTGAAAATCAAATAAGAGAAGTGGAAGAAAAATTGGGAAGAGAAATGAGAATGATGCAAGAAAATCATGAAAAGCAAGTCAACAGCCTGTTAAAAGATACCCCCCAAAATACTGAAGAAATTAAGAAATGTATATATATACATACATTGACATGTCTATATAGCAGGGTCAATATGTACATATATTGACATGTCTATATGTGCATATGAATACATATGTGAGTGTGTGTATATTCGTGTACAGGTATACATAGACAGAGGGCACAGGATCAATTGAATAGAAAGGGATGATATTTTAAAAAATAAAATTAAGAGGTAACAGAGGAATATAATGAGAGGAGATAGAGAGATACAGAATAGGATAAATTATCTCATATAAAATAGGCAAGGGAAAACTGTTACAATGGAGGGGAAGAACAGGAAGGTGAAAAGGAATGGGTCAATCTTACTCTCATTGAATTCAGCTTAAGGAGGGAATAATATACACACTAAATTGGGTATCTTTCTTACCCTACAGGAAAGTAGGGGGGAAAGCGATAAGAGGGGGAATGGTAGAAGGGAGGGGAGATGGGGGGGAGAGTAATTAGAAGCTCACACTTTTGAAAAGGGACTGGGTGAAAGTAGAAAATAGAATAAGTGGGGGGTGGGATAGGATGGAGGGAAATATAGTTAGTCTTTCACAATATATCGACTATGGAAACATTTTGCATAACTACACATGTACAACCTATATTGAATTTCTTATCTTCCCAGTAGGGGTGGGTGAGGAGGGAAGAAGGGAAAGAATCTGGAAATCAAAGTTTTAAAAACAAATGTTTAAAAATATTATTATTATTATTATTCTCATTATTAACATGCAACTGGGAAATAAGATACACAGGCACTGGTGTATGGAGATCCATCTTGCCTTACCAGAAAGTCAGAGAGGGAATGAGGGAGGATATAGGAGAGACCAGATTGGGGGAGGGAGTATTCAGTGGGATTGTTGTTTTGGGGTGGTGGGTAGGGGAAAGACAGGGAGAAAATTTGTAACTCAAAATCTTGTGGAAATGAATGTCATAAACTAAAAATAAACATAGAATTAAAAAAAATTCTCAAGGAAAATTGCCCTGATATTCTAGAACTAGAGGGCAAAATAGCAACTGAAAGGATTCACTGATCACCTCTTGAAAAAGATTCCCCAAAAGAAAACTCCTAGGAATGTCATAGCCAAATTCCAGAGTTCCCAGGTCAAGGAGAAAATATTACAAGCTGTCAGGAAGAAACAATTTGAGTATTATGGAAACATAATCAGGATAATACAAGACCTAGCAGCTTCTACACTAAGGGATGGAAAGGCTTGGAATATGATATTCTGGAGGTCAAAGGAGCTAGGATTAAAACCTAGAATCACCTACCCAGCAAAACTGAGTATAATGCTTTAGGGGGAAATATGATTATTCAATGAAAATAGAGGACTTTCAAGTATTCTTGATGAAAAAACCAGAGCTGAACAGAAAATCCGATTTTCAAATATAAGAAGCAAGAGAAGCATGAGAAGGTAAACAGGAAAAAGAAATCATAAGGAACTTATTAAAGTTGAACTATCTACATTCCTACATGGAAAAAGGTAATTGTAACTCATGGGACTTTTCTCAGTATGAGGGTAGTTGAAGGGAATATATATGTATATATGTATACATACATATATACGTATGTATGTATGGGACAGTGTATGTGTATATAAATACATATGTGAGTGTGTGTATATTTGTGTACACGTATACATAGACAAAGGGCACAGGATCAGTTGAATAGGAAGGGATGTTATCTAAAAAATAAAATTAAGAGGTGAGAGAGGAATATAATGAGAGAAAGAGAAAGGGAGAGATAGAATAGTGTAAATTATCTCATATAAAAGAGGCAAGACAAAATTGTTACAACGGAGGGGGAAGAGCAGGAAGGTGAAAAGGAATGGGTCAACCTTATTTGCATTGAATTTGGCTTAAGAAGGGAATAACATACACATTCAATTGGGTATCTTACCCTACAGGAAAGTAGGGGGGAAGGAGATAAGAGGGAAGATGATAGATGGGAGGGCAGATTAGGGGAGAGGGTAGTTAGAAGCACACACTTTTGAAAAGGGACAGGGTCAAAGTAGAAAACAGAATAAGTGGAGGGTGGGATAGGATGGAGGGAAATATAGTTACTCTTTCACAATGTATCTACTATGGAAACATTTTGCATAACTACACGTGTATTTACAATGTATATTGAATTTCTTATCTTCCCAGTGGGGGTAGGTGAGGAGGGAAGAAGAGAAAGAATCTGGAAATCAAAGTTTTAAAAACAAATGTTAAAAAAATTGTTTTGGAGGCGGCTAGGTGATGCAGTGAATAGAGCACCAGCCCTGGAGTCAGGAGGACCTGAGTTCAAATCTAGCCTCAGACACTTAACATACACACACACACACACACACACACTAACTGTGTGACCTTGGGCAAGTCACTTAACCCCAATTGCCCTACTTTCTCCCCTCCAAAAAAAATTTTTTTTTACATCTGATTTTTGCATGAAACTGCGAAATAAGATAGACAGACACTGAGGTATAGAAATCCATCTTGCCCTACTGGAAAGTTAGAGGGAGTTTGGGGGAAGATATAAGAGAAAGTAGGTTGGAGGAATGGGTATTCAGTATGCTTTCTATCTTGGGATGGAGGTAGGGGAAAGACGGGGAGAAAATTTGTAACTCAAAATCTTTTGGAAATGAATGTTGAAAACTAAAAATAAATTTAAAAAAAGAAAAAAGTCACATTAATCATAGGGAATTGGACTGCTAAAGTATGAAATCAAAAGATACCTGTAATAACAAGCAAATTTGCCTTGGAGTACAAAACGAAGCAGGGCAAAGACTAATAGAGTTTTGTAAAGATAACTTGCTGGTCATAGCAAACACTCTCTTTCACCAACCCAAAAGGTGACTATACATGGACATCAGCAGATGGTGAATATAGAAATCAGACTGATTATATACTTCGCAGCCAAAGGTGTAGAAATTCTACATAAAACAAGACCTGAAGTTGACAGGGGTTCAAATCATGAGCATCTTTTTGCAAAATTCAGATTTAAAGAAAGTAGAGAAAATTATCACACCATATAAGTATGACCTAAGTAACATCTCTTATGAATATGAAGTGGAGGTAATGAATAGATTTAAGCAATTAGATCTGGTAGGTAGAGAGCCTGAAGAATTTTGAAGAGAGGTTCACAATATTGTACAGGAGGCAACAACAACAACAAAAATTACAAAGAAAAAGATCAAAAAAGTAAAATGATTGTCTGATTAGGTTATAAATAGCTAAGAAACGAAGAAAAGGAAATGGAAAAAAGGCAAAGATATATGCAACTGTGTGCAGAATTCTAGAGAATAGCAAGGAGAGATAAGGTTTCCTTAAATGAGCAGCGCTACGAAATAGAGGAAAACAATAAAATGGGAAAAGAGATCTCTTCAAGAAAATCAGAGCTGTCAAGGGAAGGCTTCATGTAAAAATGGGTATGATAAAAGACAAAAATGGTACGGATTTAATAGAAGTAGAAGAGATTACAGAGGTGCAGAACTTGTGGTCTCAAGGCCACATGTGGTCCTTGGGTATAACCTTCTGACTGAGTCCAAATTTTATAGAGCAAATTCTTTTATTAGGGGGATTTGTTCTGTGAAGTCTGGATTCAGTCAAAGGACCACACTTGAGGACCTAGAGGGCCACATGTGGCCTTCAGGCTACATGGAGAAGAGGTGGCAAGAACAGACAAAAGAACTATACAAAAAAGATCTTAACATCACTGATATCCACAATGGTGTGGTTACTGATCTAGAACCAGACTTTGTGGAGAATGAAGTCAAGTGGACCTTAGGAAGCTCTGCTAACAATAAGGCTAGTGGAGGTGATGGAATTCCAGCTGAGCTATTTAAAACCCTAAAAGATTATGCTGTTAAAGATATGCTAGCAAATTTGGAAAACACAACAGTGACCACTAGGTTAGAAAAGATCAGTTGATGTCCTAATTCTAAAGAAGGGCAATGCCAAGGAATTTTCAAATTATTGAACAACTGCATTCATTTCACATGCGACAAGGTTATGCTTAAGATTCTGCAAAGGAGGCTTCAGCAATATGTGAACCAAGAATTACTAGAAGTGCAGGTTGGTTTTCTAAGAGGCAGAGGAGCTAGAGACCAAATTGGCAACATTTGCTGGATTATGAAGAAAGCAATGGAGTTCCAGAAAAAAAAATCTACTTATGTTTCATTTACTACACTAAAGCATTTGACTGTGTATAACAATAAAATGTAGCAAATCCTCAAAGAGATGAGAGTACCAGATCATTTTACTTGTATTCTAAGGAACCTATATTCAGGTCAAGAAGCAACAGTTAGAATCAAACATGGAACAACTAATTGGCCTTAGACTAAAAAGGAGTACAACAAAATTATCAACTTATTTATAGAACTTATAAGCAGAGCACATCATGCAAAATGCCAGGCTGGATGAACCAAAAGTTGGAATTAAGGTTGCAGGGAGAAATCTCAACGATCTTAGACATTCAGATGACACTACTCTGATGGCAGAAAGTGAAAGAAATTAAGAAGCCTCTTGATGAGGGTCAAAGAGGACAGTGTAAAAGCTAACTTGAAGCTTAGCATCAAAAAACCTAAGATTTTGGTAATTGTCCCATAACTTCCTGGCAAATAGAGGGAGAACAAATGGAAACAGTGTCAGATTTTATATACTTAGGCTTACTCTAGATCAGCAGTTCTCAACCTATGGGTTATGTTCAATTTGTAACAATGAAAATACATCCTGCATATCAGATATTACATTACATTTCATAACAATAGCAAAATTACAGTTATGAAGTAGCAATGAAAATAATTTTATGGTTGGGGTTCACCACAACACGAGGAACTATATTAAAGGTCGTGGCATTAGGAAGGTTGAGAACCACTGCTCTAGATGGTTACTGCAGCCATGAAATTAAAAGATGTTTGCTCCTTGTAAGTCTCATGGCAAATATGGACAATATAGTAAAAAGCAGAGACATCATTTTGCTGACAATGGTCTGTATAAACGAAACTATGACTTTTCCAGTAGCAATGTATGGCTGTGAGAGTTGGACTATAAGGAAAGCTGAGCACTGCAGGATTGAAGCTTTCAAATTGTGGTGCTGGAGAAGACTTTTGAGAGTCCCTCAGACAGCAAATAGATCAAATCAGTCGATATTTAAAGCAATTAATTCAGGCTATTCACTAGGAGGTCAAATACAAAAGTTGAAACTTAAATACTTTGGTCACATAATGAGAAGATGGGACTCATTAGAAAAGACGCAGATGTTGGGAAAGATTGAAGGCAAAAGGAAAAGGGAACAGAAGAGGATGAGGTGGATAGATAGTGTTATAGAAACAACAAATATGAACTTAGACTTTGAGTGACAGTGGAGGATAAAAGGGCCTGGTGTGCTGTGGTTCATGGGTCACAAAGAGTTAGACATGATTGAACAATTGAACAACAACTCCCTTGCAATAGTGTTTTTACATCCAAGTAATGGAGAATTCTTAACTGTTCATCTTTATTTCCTTTTAAATCATATTGCTGTTAAGTTCCATAGTGACCAGTTCCCCAGTACAAAATGAAATGCTGAAGCAGACTGGTTTACTCTAAAGGGCATATTAGCAAACAACTGCAAGAGAACTGAGTTGCCATGAATCTCAAGAGGTTAATAGAAGTCTCCCAGTTTAATCTCTGAGCAACACATTGAACTTTTGCAGAAAGTTCAATTCATCACTCAAAATGATGAGGCACAATTAGGACTGAAGAAAATAAAATCAGTTTTGATAATGAAGTTTCTGTTCAAGAAAGTCCATTACTTTCAACTATGGCTGGGGTGGGGTAAGCACATCCTCCAAAAATTTCCAGTTATCTCTCTATCTGTCTGTCTATCTATCTATCTAATGACTTCTAACTTATGAAAACCTTCAAATATAACACAGGACTAAGTTTAGGACTCAAAGACAGAACACTCCCATGTTAATTTTAGATGTGATCCTGATATGTTGTTGTAAAGAGGCAATGCAATCTTCACCAGAAATCATGAACAAGAACTGCTGCATTTCACCTAGTACTTAGAACTGTCTTAGTTAGTGTTGTATTAATGGCTGTTCATATTGTTCTAAAACGCTCATAGGAGATAATTTAAAGAGATATAATCTTTGTATCTCTAGATGACATATTTTCAGGCAGAAGTGATATACTGGAAAGGATACCATGGCTGGAATCCAAATCTGAATTCTGATTCTGTAACTTAATAATTACATATCCTTGGACAAATCACTTTAGTGTCTTGTCTTTGGTTTCCTCCAATATGATCTCTAATGTATCTTCCTCTTCTAAACCCTATGATCTTTCTTCTCCAAATGACGTATATGTTGATCTGAACAATTAAACAAATAATTAAAGATTTATTAGGGTCTTACTATATACAAGTTACTGTGGATACAAAATGAGTCTGCCTTTGAAGAGCTCACATTCTATAGGGGAAATGCAACATTTATACAAGTATGTATAAAACAATGAAAATTGAGGTGGGAGAGAACTCTAACAACTCAGGGACAGGGAAAGGAAAATCAAGAAAGACTTCAGAGAGGAAGCAGCACCTTTACTGAGCTTAAAAGGAAAAAAGGATGCTAAGAGCAGGAGGGAATATGTTAGAGATAAGGAAAATAGAGCTGAGTAGTAACTTGTCCAGAGAAACCTAGAAAGTTAATTTATTTGAAGAATTGGAAGATGCTGAATGATGATACAGTGCTAACATTCTAAGAGGAGGAAAAGGAGTAAGTATTCCTTTAAAATGTTAATGTCTTTAACAGTATTGAGGGAGTTAAATAAGTAAAACAGATGTCCTGGGGGTGGAGTGATTCTGTTTTGAGGATTTTAAGAGAGGAAAGAGAAGGGAGAGTACAAGAAGAAACACATTAGGAAAGGAGGAAGAAGGAGGTGGAAATTACTATTTTTAATACTTAGGGAACATGAAAAGAATGTATAAACACAGAAGAAGGGGTGGAGGGAGTGGGCATTGGATGAACCTCATGAGCTTTTATTTGAAATGGGCAAATGGGAGTTGAACACACACAAAGTTTGGTTAAGAAATACATCAAACTCTTGATCAACTTTGAATGACTTAGCTATTCTCAGCAATATAATGATCCAAAACAGTTATGAAGGACTTATTATGAAAAATGCTATCCCATCTCCACAGAAAGAACTGATAAGAGTCTGGATGCAGATCTAAACATAATTTTTCTTTATTTTTCTTGTTTTTCATCTGTTTTCTTTCACAACATGACTATCATGGAATTATGTTTTGTGTGACTATACATGTATAACCTATATCAAATTGCTTGCCTTGTAGGGGAGGGAAGGAGTGAGAGAATTTGGAACTCAAAAAAATTTTTAAGAACATGTTAAAAACTGTTTTTGCATGTAATTTGGGGGAAATATTAAATTTTTTAAAGGAAATACATCAAATTCAGCAGGGAAACAAGTAGGAAAGGGAGTGGCTTAAGAGGAAAAATAACAGTAGGAGGGAAGAGTTATAAGCACATCAAACATTCTGATCTAGAAAAGGGGATGAAAATGGAAAGAGGGTTAGAAAAGAATAAGAATCTAGGAGGGTTCTACTTAGATTACTGTTAGTCTGTGGTTGGGGTGGGGGGGAGGTTGAACAAATTATGGTACATAAATGTCAGGGAATATTATTGAGCTATAAGTAATGATGAAAGAGATGATTTCAGAGTATCTGGGATAGTAAGAATGGGCACAAAGTGAAATGAGCAAGACCAGGAGACTAATTTATACAGGGGAAACAAAACTATAAACAAAAGCAGTTTTGAAAGACTTAAGAAGTCTGATAAAAGAAATGAGCAACCTTGTCTCTGGAGGGCCCATGATAAGGCATATTTCACAGTGTGTTGATAACTGTTTAACAACTAGCACTCTAGAATAAAGAATGTATGCATGATACACTTTTAAATTTAATCTTCATTATTAATGTTTTCTCCATTACTTTCTTAAGCTTAGTCAATCAACAAAACAACAAATCAAGCCCTGATTCCTAACTTTTGCTAACATTTCTGAACTTTCAAGCTAACACTGCTCACACTGAAAATTTAATAGAGGGCTCTTGAGAGTCCAAGCACACTGCTGCGTGTTACCCACCTCTTGAGAGGGAATGGGCATAAGAGACAGAAAGAGACGTGGATTTTTTGACACAGTCATTGAGCGTTATTTGTTTTGCTTGACTGTTTATTTGTTATAAGGTTTTCTTTTTTGCCTTCTTTTTGTTAATTTGGAGGGTGGGGAATAAAAGAAACTAGAAGGGAGTTAGGAAGTATAATGCCCAAAAGAAAAAAAAAGGGCCACTGAATTTTTAAAAATTCACATAAGAGAACAGAAGGAAATTCATAAGGAAGCAAAGACAAGCAGGTCAGTTCTGAAAAGAATGTGTAAAATTTATTGTATACTTATTTTAAAAATAAGTTGTGTGTGAAATAGAAATTTATGGTTCAATACAGAATCCTTTTTATGTTCTACTATGTGTACAGAAATGGTCTTTTTGAGTGTTTAAACTCAAAGTAAAAAATAAATATTTGAAACTAGTTCAAAGTTTCAAAAGACATTGTAATAAAATAAAATGAAAGACACTTAAGAGTTGTGTGACCCTAGACAAGTTACTTAGTTTCTGTCTCAGTTTCCTCAACCACAAAATGGGGAAAACAAGAGGACCCATAAAGGGCTGTAGTTAGGATCAAATGGGATAATATTTGGAAAGCATTTAGCATAGTAGGCACCTAATACATGCTTGTTCCCTTCCTGTCCTTCCTTCCTCCACTTGCTTTTGACTCTCTAGACTTTGTCACCATGCCTAAAAGTTATCTTCTCTGCTCCATCACTTTGTGCCCTTTTATATGTTGTCTTCCCTCCCAACAGAAAATAAGCTCCCTCGAGGCAGGGACGGTTTGCTTGTATTTTCACCCTCAGCACTTTGCACAGCAGCTAGCACATAGTGGCAGCGCTTGTTGCCTACCTGCTTTTTAATTTTAATTATATGTATTGAAGATTATTTTATTATAGATAAACACAACTATCTTATCCCCAATAATTTCTTCCATTTGTTGGATAAAAAAAGAATCTCCTCTCCACAACTGAAACAGTTAATTCCATTTTCTTTCTTTCTTTAAGAGTACATTTGTAATACTGACAGAAATTATTGTCCTGTTATTTTAATAACTAATTATTAATTGTAACCCACCATTTCCCCTTCATTTTCTGTAAGGGCTCAATTCCTGTTAAGGTCAGTCAGTCTCTGGAGGGCATGCCTGGCTGATGAGATTGCTCCTAGCCCTCAAGGCACAAGTCAATTTTGGGTAGGATCCCACCAAACTTTGGGAAGGACCCTACCTTAGGAGATCTAATTTCTGTTTAGAGTATAAATAGAATCCAGTCTGAGTGAACCCCTGTCTTTAGTCCCATCCATTAGTGAGTTTAGGATGACCTAGTTCATGAAGGAGAAAACTAGCCAGAGAGTACAGATGTAGATGTCTTCCCCTTGCCCAGATTCCTGAAAGGCTACTGAGTCTCATGATCAAGCCACCTTTTCAGCAGGAAAAGCTGAAGACTTTTAGCCCACCTCCTCATTTAATGTCTACTAATCAAAGCTGATTTTCACTTTCAGGGGAATTACCTTTTAGAAGGTATTTAGGGCATCTCAAGGTCTTCCTTGTGGTCTTTAGTTACTGAGAGTAACCACTGAATCAATTTATTGATTGCTGGTTAGCCTAATTAATTAATTACCCAGAAACGCTGTCTCTAGGAATTTTCATTTGTCACAATCTTTAAGTCTTGCATCCAGCTGGAATTTGCTGGGGTATATGGGTATAAGAGGTGATGTCAAATTCTTTTTCTTCCAAGTTGTCAAAAATTTTCCTCAAATGTACTTACTAAATAGTTAATCCTTTCTCTAATTTTTCTTTTCCAAAATTTGTCACACATCAATCCTTTGAATACATTTGGTTGTATCCTGGTGCACTTATTTCATTGATAAAGTTTCCTTTTTGGTGACCTATGAAAGAATCAAAGTGATGATGGCCAGTCCACATTGGATAAAGTGGTCAAAGGATATGAAGAAACAGTTTTCAAAGAATGAAATACAAATTGGTAAGAATCACTTGAAAAACATGATCCACTTTACTAGTAATCAAAGAACTGCAAATTCAAGTGACTGTTAGGTATAACTTCATGCCTATTAAATTAGCCTAAAAATAATTACAAGGAAGTAAGTTCAATGTTGGAAGTTTTCATTTGTTTGTTTGTAAACAGGCATACTTAAAAACTTGTAGAACCTTTTTTGGAAAACAATCTGTTGGTACCACAGTAAACATTACAAAAAAATAACCATACACTTTCACCAATTCCATTTTTGAAAGATGTCAACTCTAAATCTCAGGGATTTGAAGAGCAAGAGTCACAGATTTGTTAGCCATAGGATTGATTAAGCATTAACTGGCTGGAGTCTCCATTTACATTGTATATATTTTTTATGTATATAGATTTGCATGTTGTCTTCCCAATTAAAATGTGAGCTTTCTATATAGCACCATCCTTTCTGTCACCCAGGTTTGCTATGGAGGTGTCATCATAGACTTTTCCCTTTTTCCCTCACTCCCTATATCCAGTCAATTACTAAATCCTGTCAATTCTATCTTCCCAACATCTCTAGTATATGATCCCTTCTCTCTTCTGTCCCTATCATCACCCTGATGCAGACCCTCATAACCTCACATCTGGACTACTGCAACAGCCTGCCTCAAGTGCCTACCACCACACTGTAGTCCATTTTCACTCAGGTGCCAGTGATCTTCCTAAAACACAGGCTATTGACTAGGCCAGCCTTGTCACAAATTTCAGTGGATCCCTATTAAACTTTGAGATGAAATACAAAATCCTGCATTTGGCTTTTAAAGCCCTTAATAACCTGGTCTCTTCCTACATTTCCAATATTCTTACATTTTACTTCCTTCTATATTCTCTGTGAACCAATTTATCCTGAATATATCTTATTGGTCCATAGTTGTTTGCATCTTCTCATCCCCTCTCTCCATTAGATTGTGAACTCCTTCAGATCAAGGACTTTTTCTTTTTAAACCTTCCTTTGAACCTCCAGCTTAGCACAGGGCTTGGCAAGCAGAAAGTGACAAAACTTGTAGACTTGTATAAGACCAGCGTTTTTGCTTAAAGTGGTCCTTCACAGGCTCATCTCTCTTATTAAGAATTGCATAGGGGGGCGGAGCCAAGAAGGCGGCGTAGAAGCAGCAACATATTGCAGCTCTCACATAGCCACCCCAAAATACCCATAAAATAGGACTCTAAACCAATCCTGGAACTCCAAAACGCACACAAAGATACCTCCCACTAAAGTCAGCTCGGCTACGAGGAACCATATCA
>CM053583.1:57985134-58021971 GCA_028627135.1 Pseudochirops cupreus | reverse complement strand
GAGTTCTAGGATTGGTTTAGAGTCCTATTTTATGGGTATTTTGGGGTGGCTATGTGAGAGCTGCGATGTGTTGCTGCTGCTACGCCACCATCTTGGCTCCGCCCCCCTAGTCACTTTTCTTATGTAACTCCAAATTGTTATCCAAAACATTTACCAATTCACAGTATCACCAGTGGTATTTCTGGATGCCTTTCTTTGCATAATCCCTCCAACATTAACTGTTTCTGGTTTTTTAATCATCTTTGTTAGATTATTTTAACAAATATTTGTTCTTTCCATAAATTTTCCATGGATGATACACCCAATATGCTAGAAGGTTTCTTAATAGATCTTTTAACATTTTATAGCTGCAGTATTTAGGCCATTTGTTTGTTATACCTCACTCTTGTTATATGACAAGTCCACCTCCTCCTCCTCTGATCACACATAACCTTGAGGAAATCTCTCATGCCATTTCGTATGTACTAGTTACTATTAGACAAAAAATTACCTGGAAATTGTCAAAGTTTGAGCTGAATTTACCCAATGTTTGCAGTACTTTGCAGTACTATTTCTCATATTTCATGATTACCTGTTCTATGCTGAGTATTATTTATTTTGTTGATTTATATTATTCTTTCCTTATTTCTTTTCTCCCCCTTACTGCTATTCATCACAACAGGGTATCATGATGTTCTTTTGTTCAGTTTTAGGTTAAAGCTATTGAAGATTCATAGTTTAATAGATGGGTACAAGGACACCCAGTTTAATGTCTAGACCAACATAATTTCAGAGTATAGTACTCTAGGGGCACTCCAGTGAAGAGGCTATGTCCCTTGGAGGATGGCTACCCTAAGTTAAAGGTGCTTTGTGGGCTTATACTCCTAAAACTATAGTTTGTACCTCCTGCCAGTGTGTTTATTCTTAGTTATCAACCAAAGGATACATTTAGTCCAAATCAAAGATAAAAAATATTTACTGAAATGCTATAGTTTTAAAAAAAAGAAAGATAAGAAAGGAAAGGAAAGGAGCTATAAACATCTCAGCAAAACCAGGGAGAATAAATACATAGTGGTCATGCCTACAATGGGCTACACTTCGGATATGTGTCAGCAGGGCAGCCTGGTGGCACAGTGGGTAGAAAGCCATCTCTGGAGTCAGGAAGACCAAAGTTCAGATCTGGCCTCAGATACTTACTAGCTGCATGACCCTGGGCAAGTCACTTAACCCTGTTTGCCTCAGTTTCAGAGAAGAAAATGGCAAACCACTCAAGTATCTTTGTAAAGAAAACCCAAAATAAGGTCACGAAGAGTTGGATATGACTGAAACAACTGAAAAAGTGGCCAGGGTCCTCAAAAGGAAGGTACAGGTATAGAAGCATTACCAATATGTGTAGGAGGGATAGCCCAGGCCTCCAGTGATTCAAGGCCACAAATATCTCCACACTTCTCCTGCTGTCTTTGTTTGTAGTCTCTGCTAGTCTCTAGGTTCCACTCCAGTTGCTATCTAGTTTTAATCTCTGCTGACTCTAGCTTCTGAATCAGCTGAACCTTTCATTTAAGGTAAGCATCCTTATCAGTTGTGTGCTCCAGCTAGAATGCTGCTCGAGAACAAAAGACAGCATGTATTAGTCAACCTCCCCTCTCTGGTCACCATTCTATAATCTTATCACATTGATTGAGGATAACTTCTGAAATTTGATCAGCAACTAAAAATTACTCACTCCCTATTATATTATTAGGCTCTTTATTTTACACAGTGCCTGGTATATTGTAAATGTTTAATAAAGTTTAGATGATTGATTGTTTAGAAAATGACTTAATTTGATCAGAGAATATCTCAGTCCATTTCCTTTACATGTATTGTAACCAAATCTCATTGTCCCACAGCAATACTGCAAAATCCTACTGTAAAGTTGTCTATTCTCCTAAGATACAAATCATTATTTAATAAGTATTTATTAACCTATTAAATATTTTATTTTAATTCCAAATCATTTTATTTCACATGTGATTGATTAATCACCTTAACCAATCATTTTTAGAATCATCCTCCCATTTTCCCCTTTCATTTGATAACTATATAATCATAGTACTTTAGAACTGTAAGAGGTCTTAAAGACCATATAAAGCCAGGGAATTAACCTGTTTTGCATCCTGAACCCATTTAGTAGTAAAGTATATAAACGCCTTTCCAGAATAATGTTTTTAAATGCACAAAATAAAATATATAGAATTACAAAGTAAACCAATTGTATTTAAATAGTTACCAAAATTCTTTTTTAAAAGTTCACTGACTCTGAAATCTGTCCATAGCTCCCTCAGGGCTCTGTAGACTCCTGAGTTATGAACTCCTGATATGCCAATTCTCTTATTTTGTAGACAAGGAAACTAAGTCTCAGAGAAGAGAAGAAACTAGAAACACACCACTAGGACAACCTAAATCATGTGAAGAGGAGCAATTCTTATTTTTTTAAGCTGATAAAATGTCATATATCTTGTAGAAAATAATTTTAGAAAATGTGCATTGATTCATTTCTATATCATGGAACTTTAATGTAATATTTTCCACTTACAAAGTACTTTACAATCATTTTCATCAACTAAAATGTGATTTAATTCTGATCAGACGTTCTATTGGATAGGAAAAGTAGATGCACTTTAGTCAGCCTGACAAGCTCAAATTTCTCAAAGTCAGAAACATTACTTTGCACTAACAGTAAATAGTAAAATCAATAAATGTCATTTAGATTCCATTGCCAAAGGCAATTGGCAAGCTGCTAACTGGCATCACTTAGGCCAGCATCCTCCTCAGTGAGAAAAGGATATAAGCATTCTGCCTCCTTCTCTCTTTGCAGAGACCACCAGGAGGGATAAGTAGGGGGCTTTTGATGGATGACTAAGTTCATAATCCTTACCAACATTCCCACTCATTCTTTGAAGCCAGTCACATGCTCACTAATTCATATATAGAATCATAGGAATTAGAGCTTGAAGGGACCGTGAAGGTCATCTAGTTCAACCTCCTTACTTTATAGGAAACTCAGGATGGCAGGACTCCAGAAGTTTAGGTAACTTGCCCAAGATTGCAGAGGTAGAGGAGCAAAGTCAGAATGTGAATACTGATCCTTGGAACCCAAACCCAGGGATTGTTTCACCACCAGCCACTGTGTCCACTATGTCCATGCTTCTCATCCCTGACGGAGATGTCCTTCAATTCCACAAAGATGTACAGTGTACCTATTCTGTGCAATGCTGTTAGGCAGTGATGATACCTCTCTGCCTTAGGAATCTGTGATGATGTTAGGATGTATAGTTCCCCTCCTCTCACAGCTGATACCCTTCCCCACACACACACAAGTAAATATTCATTGAGAGCTGCTCTAGCTGAATAATTCATCCTTCTGAAACCAACTAGAGATAAGCTTCTTTCAACTTAGCCATGCTAGCCTTTGTATTAGTGACCTGGGCTGTTGCAGGATGCACACTGAGAGCATTTCCAGCTTGGTAGGAACTGCTAAGGCTTATATTTCATCACCAGAGGCTTCAGGAGCCCCAAGTTACCTGCTTGCCACAACAGGGTTTTAAATTAGGACTTTAGTGGAGACATTGGGATCACAGTGATGAAAAATGGCACAATCTTTGCCCTCAAAATGAGTATAATCTCTTAGTGGGGATACATGTGTATTACCATCTGTATGTAAGGATTGCTCAAGAGAGTTTCACAGTCAATTATATGTGTTTACATGTTGGTGAGCCTTTGTTTGGAATCTTTGGATTGTCTTTAACTCTCCCAATAGGATATAAACATGGTCATTGGTACCTTGTCATTAGGACAAAAGACAGCTCCTGCCCCAAGATAAATGGGTTAGTTTGAAACCATTCCTTGGCTCCCATAAAGAATTGGGCTTCAGTAATTGAGGCTGCCTATAAGATTATTTGGTTGGATAAGTAGTCTTGGAAATGCCGACTTTTGTGAATAATTTTGTGCTAGTCTTTACAAGTGAGCTGAGGCATTTCTGACTTTTGGACTTTTTCCTTCCCCTTTTCCAGAGTGGAGGTGGGGGTGAAGGGAGGTCTCCTACCCCTGGCCATTAGTGGCTACCTTAGGGCAGAAGCATCTAGAAGCAACATATATCCATTCCACCATAGCTTTATGAACATATCAGAGATCAGAGATCTGAAACTATGTTCTCCAAGTCTGAGAGATAACCAGCGCAGTGTTGGAGTGTTTTGGAGAACATGGAAGCTGCATGTGCTTGTCTGTGTGGTTAAAGGGAAGTTATTGACAAAGTTCCAGAACTCTAGTCTCCCAGATAAAAGGGATATGTTTGTGTGTGTGTGTGTGTGTGTATGTGTGTGTGTGTGTGTGTGTGTGTGTGTATTTATAGAAAGTATAATTCCAAGAATATGACTTTCTAGCCAGGGAAGGGATTTCTTTGGCAGCCCTACCTTTGGGAATTGCCTTAAGAGTAAATTGAAGTTTAAGTCTATATAGAAAGAGGTGTTCCTGTGTAGCATACCTGTTGGAGAAAGATCACCCTTGTCCTTCCTGCCATTCACAAGTGAAACTGCAGGAGGAGTAAAGTACTAAAATTATGACATGGAAAGACAGAAGATCCATCCTTTTCTTCTCAACAGTACTCAGTCAGTACAGGTCTAATGAGAAGGGAGTTGCTTGACCAGCAGTCACAAAGCGTATTTGCCTTCTTGCAAGAGTCCAGACCATAAAATAACAGTACAAGTCTTAGGACTGTGTAGGACCCTTTGGGAGAGGGGCATTCATTAGTATGTCAGTGTTGTACATTAGCAACTCCAAATTCAATCCCCTTCTTACTAGAGTCCAAGTAAACTTACTTACTACCTTAGCACTTGTATAGGTATTAGAGATCCTGTTACATTTGTGGTAACATAGATACAAACTCTACAAATGTTATTTCTGCCTAGATTTTTTGGGGGGTTGGGGGAGTCTTTTTTTTTCCTTCCTTTAATAAAAAGTATAAAATTTAAATTACTGGCCTTAGTTAGAATTCAGAGTATGAAATGTAATGCAGTGCTGTGAGCTTCAAGTCAAAAGACTTGGCAAGTTCAAGTTGTTATATTTTCCGACTATGTGATCTATGTAACCCTTTTTTTGAGCCTCAGTTTTCCCATCTCTAAAGTGAGTATGGAAATAGTTTCACCAGCCTCCTCCAGGACTATTGTGAGGAAAGTACTTCGTAAACTGAAACACACCAGAAAAATGTTAACTATTATTATCATACACCAAAGTCGATGTTTTTCATTAAGCCTCAGGTTTCTGATATTTCATTTTTGTAGAGAAGGAAGGAAAGTCACCTCTCAGTGATGACTCTAGCTACATGCCAACTGATAGATTTTGTACAAATCTTCTCATTCTTCTATCTCATTTGAGTAACTTGTTGAATAAGATGAGATAGCGAGCTGGCATGCAGACAGATGGTGGGGATTTGCCAATTATCTTTCCATGGTGGCTTTGAAAATAGAATGTCACCAAAAAAAGTCATGAAATATCTTTTCTAATTATTTTAGTTTTTATTACATCAAAGCAGTTTATTATTTTTTCTCTCATCAAAGCAATTTAAATATTGATTTTAGTCTATCTTATAAGTTGCCATAATGAAAGTACCCTCCAAATTATTGATTTTTCAAAATAACGCCACCTCCAAATACACACACACACACACACACACACACACACACACAATAAATATTCACCACAGGCACAGAAATAATGACACTTAGGGGATAGATTATGGACAGCTACATGGTGCAGTAGATGGAGTACTGGGCTGGCAGTCAGGAAGACTTATCTTCCTGAGTTCAAATCCAGCCTCAGACACTTAGTAGCTGTGTGACATAGGGCAAGTCCCTTAACCCTGTTTACTTCAGTTTCTTTATCTGTAAAAAGAGCTGGAGAAGGAAGTGGCAAACCATTCCAGTATCTTTGCCAAGAAAGATCACAAAAACATTTGTATAATCTTTTCTGTGGTATAGAAGGAGAAACAGGGCAATGTAGTAGAAAAAACACTGGACTTAGAGATAGAAGAAATATGTTTGTGTGATGGCTCTGCCAATTATAATGTGACATTGGGGAACCAAACCCTCTTTCTGAGACTCATTTTGATTTTTATGAAGATCAAGTAAAGTAATAGATGTAGAAGTGGTTTGTAAACTATCATTATATTAATTCATCCAAATCTCTGCTAGGGCCTGGGAAATCTGTGACGTTTAAATAGGGATCAGTGCCTGCCTTCATAAAGTTCACTATCTAGTTGAGAGATTAGACACACGTAAGGGTCCCTTAGAGCTACCTAGATGTCTGACCTCGGTCAGTGTGCCCTTGCTGACAAGGAAAACCTGAGGTGGGTAAGAGGCATCCAGGTGTGTATTCTGCCTCAATGACTGCACGTCAAACATGGGGACATTGAGTATGCACCATCAATGGCTGCCGCGACACCGGACAAAAGGGCAGACAGAAAGGGAATAAAAGGGGCAAGCGAATAAGGCTTGGGGGGCAGCAGCAAGAGGAGATTTGTAAGACAATAAAGACACTTGGCCACTCCACTGAGGTGTGTCGGACTATTCTGTCCATATCCGGAGTCTTACTCTGAAGAGTTGTCCGGGGCGACTGAGAGCACCTGCAGGGCTGTTGGGGCGGCCGTTCGCAACTGCGGGGCTATGGTAGACACTTTGGGGCCCCTGGAATCCCCGAGTCCGGCTGGCCCGGACAGACACATACATGGAAAACTATAAAATTAAATAATACATAGTGAACTCATTAAAGAGAATGTTATGTCCCAGGGGGAAGGTTGTTACTTCCAGAAGAAATCAAAGAAAGTTTCATGGAACATCATCACATCATAGGACTTAGAATTGAAGTTCTTCTCTTTCTGAGACCCAGGGAAGTTACATGACTTGACCAAGATCATAAAGAGAGCAGTTAGCAGAGTGGGGATTCAAGCTTAGGTCTTCCAATGCCGAATTCTGTGCTCTTTACATTACACCATGGCATTTGAATTGATTCCCTTATTATTTCCCCTGGCTTAATTATAAACTCTTCAAGCCAGGACTCTTTCACTTTTGTTTTTGTACACCTAGCACCTGGCACATAGTGGGTGCTTAATAATTAATTGGTTGATTGATTCCCAGGTAGGAATTCAACAGGAAGAAGTAAGGAAAAATATTCCAAAAATAGAGTAGAAAAGCACAGATTTTATATGAAGGAAGATAGGTAGTCTTGTTTAGTTAGGGTAGAGTACATGAGGAAGAATGCTGAACTCATTAAATTCAACTACCAGTCTTAGGGGACAAATGATGAAACACACTTCATTATTTTTGGGTAGAAAGGGAGAGGACCATATGTATTCACTGTATTCACTGGGCTGTATTCACTGTCAGAAAAGGCCACAGCATCAGCCAGTTTTGCTTACACATTTTTGTTGTTGTTGTTACAAGGTATGGTCTTAAATAATTGGTGTATCAGCTGAGAGTCTAAAGAGCTGAAGGACCTCCGAGGCCATCTAGTACAACCTCCTCCCTGTTTTACAGAGGAGAAAACTAGATCCTAGTCACGTTGACTAAGTTGCCCAAGATCACAGGTAGTGTCTGAGGTGAAATCCAGTGTTCTTTCCCTGTACTGTTGTGGAGGGCAGAGTTTTGGGAGAGCATGGTTCAGGTGTGAAAGAATTCACTTTGACCTCTTTTAGCCAATGAGAGCTTTTTATTTTATGTGAAAAAGCATAAGAAAGCTTAAACTAGACCCCACTATTTGGGGATATTATACTTATATAGAAGTTTCAGAATGATGATGTGGTTTTAGAAGTTTTTCTGAGGGTTAAAGATTAAAGACAGGATGAGAAAGGATTTTATAATATAGGATGAGGGAGACAAAGGGAAGTCTTCATGGTTTAAGGATTTAAGGATATGGCAGAAAGATACAGTTTAAAAATTAAAAGACCTGGGGAACACAGGATAAGGGAGACAAAAGCAATTTTTTGGTACAGGTTCAAGATTAGGGGGGAAAGAACTTTAGAATGCCTTCAGGTTGCAGAATAAACTTAAGGGCTTCACCAAGTACTAGAAAAGCAACTCTTTTTTTTTCTTTTTTAGTAATCTTTTATTTATTTTTTTTTAGTTTTCAACATTCATTTCTACAAGATTTTGAGTTATAAATTTTCTCCCCATCTTTTCCCTACCCCTCACCCCAAGGTAGTGAGCCTATTGGATACTCCTTCCCCCAATCTGCTCTCTCTTATATCCTCCCCCGCCCCCCCCAACTTTCTAGTAGGGCAAAATGGATTTCTATACCCCAGTAACTGTATATCTTATTTCTCAATTGCATGTAAAGAACAAATTTTTTTAACATTTGTTTTTAAAAACTTTGATTTCCAGATTCTTTCCCTTCTTCTCCTCACCCACCCCCACTGGGAAGACAAGCAATTCAGTATAGGTTGTACATGTGTAGTTATGCAAAACGTTTCCATAGTAGTTTATATTGTGAAAGACTAACTATATTTCCCTCCATCCTATCCTATCCCCCATTTATTCTATTTTCTCCTTTGACCCTGTCCCTTTTCAAAAGTGTTTGCTTCTAACTACCCTCTCCCCCAATCTGCCCTCCCTTCTATCAATCCCCTCCTCTTATCCCCTTCCCCCCTACTTTCCTGGAGGGTAAGATACCCAATTTAGTGTATATGTTGTACTCTCCTTAAGCCAAATTCAGTGAGAGTAAGGTTGACCCATTTTCTTTCACCTTCCTGCTCTGGAAAAGTAACTCTTAACTCTTAGGGTGCTATTTGTATCCACATCAGTTGTGTTCTCTGATCCTTTTTCTGGCTGGTCATATCCTGGTCTTATCTCTTATCTCACATCCTTCTTGCTCCATCTGCCTCAAGCACTGTTTTCTGCATCATCACTTTGATACCTCTTGTGAGCTCCCAATTGATACTTGACTTACACTATCCAGTACAGTTGGCCATTCAATGAAGGACTCAGGATCTCTGCATTGAGGCCTCATCTATTTTTAAAAGGTTGTAGGGCAAGAACTTCAAGACTCCAGTGAATACTGAAACTCCTTTAGGTGATACTTTTCCTTTCAGTGTCCTGTTACTGACAAGTTTCCTCCTCTCTCTGACCTTGAGAGCTTCAGCTCCTGTGTCTGGTCACATCCTTCTTGGTCCCAAAGCTCTCCTCAGTCTTTTGACTTTATGTGGGCAGGACCAACCAGAAATATAGGCCCCTTTATATCTATGTACATTTTGTTCCCTTAGTACAATGACTTAAACATAGTAGGCACCTAAATGTTTGTTTAATCAAAATTGAATTAAATTGCTTTTTATTTCTTTATTCTGGTCTAGAATTTGAAGCTGTCAACTCTTCATTCTTGTTCCTCAAAGAATATGTCATCCTTGTGAATTGAAATCTCTTTACTTGCTGATCATTAGTGACCAATCAAATATTTATTGAGTACATATTGTGTTTATTCATTGATTCATTCAACTAATATTTGTTTACTACCTACTGCATGCAGAATATACTGTCTTGAGAATACAAAGATATAACACAGACATTGCTCCCAAAGAGCTTACTAATAGGAAAAAGGGACTCCCAACCAAAATGGCTGCCTAAAGGGCAATCAGCTGCCCATTTATTTTCCCTATACCTACACCAGCAAAAACTAAACTTTGTACCACACTCAATAAAATATTCAAGCCAGCAGAAGTTAACTGCAGTAGTCAACAAGAATTGAATAATTTTTAGCTGCTCTAGCAAATAGTCCCTAGTGATTCCATCTCATGATGATCAAACTAGTACTGATTACTTATCACTAACACTTGGGCAGCTTAGTGAACTAATCTCTATAGCCTGAGATGATGACACTTAGGAGCAAGATTCTTGCCAGATTCCTCCTTAATAGGCTAATCCTTCACCTGCATCTGCAAGATGATCATCTACCTGAGAGCCATTGGGGCTTCAGAAAGGACTGAGGGACAATCAATTTGCTGCCCAGCAATTACAGGAGAAATGCCAGGAGCAGAACAGAGGTCTGCACACAACATTTGTAGATCTGACCAAGGTCTTTGATACTGTTAGTCGTGAGGGCTTATGGAAAATTATGTCAAACCTTTGGTTGCCAGGAGAAGTTCATCAGCATTGTACCTCAATTTAATGACAGCATGTTTGCCTGGGTTCTGGATAATGGACAATGCTCTCCTGCCTTCCCAATCACCAATGGAGTGAAACAAGAGTGTGCTTGCTCCCGTGCTTTTTAATGTTTTCAGCCATGTCGTCAAATGCTTTCAATGAGGATGGAGACAACATCAAGGTCAGCTACCTAACTGATGGTAAATTCTTCAGTTTGAAAAGGCTGCAAGCCAAGACCAAAGTGGAGGGAGTGTTAGTGCATGATTTTCTCTTTGCTGATGATTTGCCTCCGAAACTGCGATGCAACAAAGTATGGATCAGTTCTCTACTGCTTGTGCTAATTTTGGCCTAACAATGAGCACCAAGAAAACACAGGTAGAGAAAAGGTATTAGACTAACTACCAAACTGAAGATTTACAGAGTCGTTGCGCTGACCTCATTGTTGTATGCCTGTGAAACCTGAAGTCTACTAGTGCCTTGCCAGGAAACTGAATCGCTTCCATTTGAATTGTCTTTGCAAAATTCTGAAGATCACGTGGCAGGATAAAGTACCAGACAGTGAGGTCCTTACTCAAACTAAATTGCCAACCATTCAAACTCTACTTCAGAGAGTACAACTCTGATGAGTTGGCCACATTGTTCTAATGTAAAACGTATGCTTGCCAAAAAGACTATTTTATGGAGAAGTCACACAGGGCAAGCATTCACATGGTGGTCAGAAGAGATAAAAGGACACTGTCAAGGTCTCTCTCAAGAACTTTGAAATTGGTTATGTAACATGGGAGACACTGGTACAGGACAGCTCAGCATGGTGTGACCACATCAGAGAAGGTGCTGTGCTCTGTGAGCAAAACAGAATTGAAACAGCTCAAAGGAAATGCAGAGTGAGCAAATTTAGATCATTTACCCCAAAGGTTCACACACACTATTTGTGCACTGACCTGTGGCAGAGCATTCCAAGCTCATATTGCTCTGATCAGTCACAGTAGGACACATTGAAACTTGACTTTAGCATAGCGATGACATTTTTGGTCTTCTTCAAGAACAACAACCAATCAGACTAGATAGCATTTAAGGTCCTTTTCAACGCTATTGTGACAAATGAAAAAAATTTATTATTCAGGCGAGCTAGTAATCAATAAATTGATAGTGTTTTCTCTGGGTAACCAAAGACCCCAAGAGAGACCAGAAATGTCTTAAAACCTTTCTGAAAGGGAACTCCCCTGACAAGTAAAACTCAGTCCTTATTGGTAGATATTTAATGAGGAAGTAGCTAAAAGTCTCCAGCTCCTCCTGCTGAAAATGTGACTCTGTCATGAGACTCAGCAGCCTCAAGGCATCTGGGCAGTACAAGCCATTTCCATCCAGATTTTTCCAGTTGGTTTTCTCCTTCAAGAGTAGGTTGCCCTAAATTCTAAAGGAGGGGATCAAGGGCAGGGGGTTCTTCCAGCAGTCAAAGGCTTACCCAGACTGGATTCTGTTTATACCCTAAACAGAAATGTGATCTCTAAGTAGGGTGGGGTCCTGCCCCATCTAGTTAACAAGAATTTGCCTTAGGTGCTAGGAGCTGTCAGTCATGCCCTTCAGAGATTGACCTTTTAAGCAGTTGAATTTTAACAGAAATGAAAGGAAAAGAGTGAAACACAAATTAATAATTAGTTATTAATATGATAGTATATTAATTTCTCTTATTGTGATTCTGTAAAACAGTTGTGATTCAAAAAAACCGGCGTGACAAACAAAGATGATATCTGAGTCATATATTATCAGATATTTGAGGAGAGGGAAGTTATTTTTATCTGGGAAACAAGTAAAATTAGGGGAGCCTTCATGGAGGAGGTAGTACCTAAGTTGAACCTTGAAGAAAGGGTATGTATTCAATAGAAATACAGATGGAGAATTGGAATCCTTTCCAAGTATGTCAGATAGTGTAAGCAAGGCCAAAATGAGAGGGCAGGATGACAATATGAAATGGAGAATTATCTAGGTTGGTTACAATGTAGAGTATATGATGGCGGTAACTATGAGATAAAGCAAAAAAGATATATTTTGGCCAGATTGTGGAGAATGTCAGCATCAGAAGTAGATAACCACTTTTGTTGGAATGTAGAAGGAATTTCAGTTCAGGTATGAAGCAGACTGAACTCCCTTCCAGCTCTAAGATTCTGTTAATATATGGATTCTATACATTGAAATGGAAATTGTAGAAGACTCATGTACATGGTAAGTTAAATAACAATACTGTTCCATGCATCATTGGGCAGTGTCTTGCTAAAGCAGCAGAATCCAAGGAAATCTCATCTTCAGTCTTGGTCATGTGAGGTAGTGAGGTATAGTGGAAAGAAAGTTGCATTAGGAGTTAGTGGACCTGGGCTCTGGTTCTGCTTCTCCAGCTGCCTGCTTGATATCTCCATGTAGATTTCCATAATTATCTCAAACAACTTGTCCAAAAACACGACCCATTATCTTTCCCCCTAAATTCACCCCTCCCCTGAATTTCTCTGTTTCTCTAAAGAACATCACCATTCTACTAGTTACTCAGGTTCACAATCTCAGGCTCATCCTCAACTTTTCACTCACCCCCATATCCAGTCAGTTGTCAGGTCTTATTGACTCCACCTCCTCAGAATCTCTCCTATCCATTCACTTCTCTCTGCTCACCTCACAAATAGTCTAGTCCAGGCCTCCTCTCTCCTGGACAACTACAATAGCCCCCTAATTGGTTTTTCTTTTCTCAGGTCTCTCTGTTCTTCAATTGATTTCCCACACATTTAGCAAATATATATTTATTCCTAAAATGAGCTGACCATATGACTCCCTAACTCAAGAAGTTGCAGAGGCACCTCATTGACTTTATGACAAAGTACAAACATTTAAAACTCTTCACAGTAGGGCCCTGAGCCTTTCTTTCCATAATGATCACACATTATACCTCTTCACCCACTGTTGTTCAGTCATTTCAGTTGTGTCTGACTCTCCATGACCCCATTTGGGGTTTTCTTACCAAAGATTCTGGAGTCATTTGCTATTTCCTTCTCTAGCTCATTTTTGCAGATGAAGAACTGAGGCAAAAAGGGTTAAGTGACTTGCCTAGGGTCATACAGCTAAGTGTCTGAGGCCACATTTGAACTAGGTCTTCCCGACTCCAGGCCAGGCATTCTCTTCACTTCACCACCTAGCTACTCTTTCACATCCTGTGCTCTCCAGCAAACTAGAGTGGAAGGTACAAAACATCCAATCTCCTGGCTCTGTACCCTCTTAACATGCCCAGAGAGTCAGAAAAATTTACTTTTCAGTATGTGCTATGAGGCTTTTAAAGAAGTTAAATGTTTTAATGCTTTAGGCTGCTGATAGTAACAACTAATGACTTACAAGGATTCCAAAAGTTAAAAAAAGGGGGGGAGATTATTATGTGAAATGCTGATTAAATTTTGTTGTGTACCCATCAAGTTTGGCTTCAATTTTAAGTATAACTTTAGATCATATTTATTAAATATGAATCTGCTTAATAATGTATTTTGCATTAAAAATTTAGTTTCAAATAAATTAAAATGTTCATAAAGATAACAAATAATTTAAATAACTTCATTTATGAGTATTAATGTAAGAATTGAATTTTCAGTTAATGTCAATCTCTATTCCTGTCATTTATTGCTAGAATATCCAAGGGATCTCTAAGCACCCAATCCAGATCAATACACACCAATACGAACAAGGTAATAAATTCCCTTCTGTTTTGCTTAAAATGAAAGTAACCTTTTCTGAAATCTAAAGAAGTTGCCTATTACTTCTCCATATTGATCTCTTTATTTTTCAGAAAATTCCTATTCTGTGTTAGGGACTGGCTAATATAGTAGAAAGAGCATTGAATTTGGAGAAAGAAAACCTGGATTTGAGTCCTAGTTCTGCCCTGTACTAGCTGTTTGTACTTAAAGAAGTCATTTCCTCTCTGGGTGTCATTTTCGTCATGCATGAAATGAGGGAGTTGAACTAAGTGATATCTAATATCCTTTCTAACTCTAATGTCCCATGATTCTTTTTGCATAACTAGGATTGTTAAAATGCATTTAATATTTTGTTATTGTGTTTTTTAAAAATTATCATCCTAGATTGTAACTTATCACCATGGAACTGTTTGAAGTACTATATAAAGAAATGTTAAATAGATCTGGTCCCTCCCCTTTGTTATCTCATATTCTGAAAGCAATGACAGAGAAACAAGGCAAGCAGTCCCAACTCCCCTACTCTCTCCCACTAACTTCCCAATAAAGAAAAAGATGAAAGACTGAACACCAACAGAGTAAACTCTCATTAAAAGTCAGAAAATGGATTTTCAGAAATTTTACAGAAGAAAGCTACCCTTTTTTCCCTTTTGAAGCAATTCCACCATTGCATTGATAATGGCAAAATTGCTATTGGATTATAAACTCAGCTATTAGGTTTTAAATTCCCTGAAGTCAGGAGCTATCTTCTTTAGTTTTTGTATCCCTAGTCCATACTAACATATTCCAGACTGTCTGATCGATCTTGATCAAGTTACCTAACCTCTCAGTGCCTCAGACAACCGTTACTATAAGTTGTGAAAGAGTTGGGGATTTATACACACGTAGAAGAAGTTTCATAGCCTGGGGTCTTCCTACACTGGCAAAATCACAGATGTGGCAAAAAAAACAAATATCCCCAGTATAGAACATATGTCCTCACCACTTAAAATGAAGTTATGAGGAACACTTGGAACCTAATTTGTATTTGGACAGGTCTAGCTTTCTTTTCATAGACTCAAAGAGAGCCGGAAGGACCTGAGAGACCAAGTCCAATCCCCTCATTTTACAAATGTGGACATTAAAGTCTAGAGAGGAGCAGTGACCTGTCCAGAATTACAGGGGTGGCAAGTGGAAGAGTCCAGATTTGAACTCAGGTTCTCTGACTCTTGGTACAGAGATCTTTCTACAACACCACTCTATTTTCCCACTTACAGATGTGTCCTACTGAGAAAATGGGATATGATGTTTAGATGATGCATGGTATCTTCTTTCACGGAACCTGCAACCTAATAAGGAGATGTGACACATAACTATAGTACAAAATAATGTGTACATTTGAGGTCTGAGGGAGGAACAGCCACTATTAAATGGGTGCTTCCAGAAGGCTTCCTAGAGAAGGTGGCATTTGAATTGGGCTTTAAAGGATGGTTAGGAATTCAACAAAAGAACTATTGAAGGGAGGAAGGATGTTCCAGTGAGAGTTAACAGAGATAGAAAAGCATAAGGAATGTTCATGGGACAGAAAGTAGTTTATTTTGTCAATGAGATCTAGTGCACAGAAAATTGGATGTAGAGTCAAGGGAGACCTGGGCACCAACTTAGAACATTCTCCCCCTTGAAAAGTTGATTATTCTAGAAGGGTTAAAGAGATCTACTTCAGAAGGGTCTCAAGCGGCACTAATGGAAAGTATCTAATGGAAATTTGTATTTCCTTCCAGTATTAATTAGATCGCACATAAGTAAAACAGAAGTTCAGCAGTTGATATTTATGTTTTGAAACATAGGAATTTTTCTCTCCAAATTTTCAAAGAAGTTCACCTGTCATAAGTAATAATAACAATTTATATAGCTTTTAAATTTTAACCAAGCCTTTTGTATATTTTACCTCATTTGATTATTATAATAGTCCTGTGATATAAGTGCTATTATTATTCCCATTTTACTAATGCGTATACTGAGGCTCAGAGATGTTAAATGACTTGCCTAGGATTAGACCTTTTACAGAACTTGGTTTGTGCTTTTCTGATACACTTATCAAATAATTTTGAGTAGTGTAGTTATCTGTGTTTTAAGCTTATTCCACAACTAAACTGTAAGCTCCCTGAGGGCTGAAGTCATGTCTTATCTTAAACTTGGATAACCTCCATTCCTAAGCACCATGCTCTGAACATAGCCATTCAGTTCCACTGTTTTCATCTATTGAACACCAAGAGTCAGACCCAGTGCCAGGTCCTGGAGATGTAAAGACAGAAATAAAACAGTCTCTGCCCCCCATAAGCTTATATTATACTGGGAGGCAACACACACCCAGGTAAACAAATGCAGAATATATGCACAGGAAATAAAAAAAAGTGGTTTTGGAGATGCTCTGCTGCTAAAGAGAATCCCCAAAGGTCTCCTGACTGATGCTTCGGCTGAACCTTGAAGGGAGCTAGGAGTTCCAAAAGGCAGAGATGGAGAAAGAAAGAGAGAGGAGAGGAGATGAAAGGAAAAAAGATGAAAGAAGAAGGAGAGGAGGGAAAAGGAGAAAACTCCAGCTTTGGAGATGGCTTATTCAGAGGCAAAGTCATGGGAGCCAGAACTTGCATTGGGGACGGGGGAGGGAGAAGCAAACACACAGTAAATATTCTTGAATTAATTAATGTGGTATCCTCCTACTAAAATTTAAATTATGCAAGAGCAAATTTATATCTTATCTAAGCTTTGTATGTCCCCCAATGAGGAATATATATGGGGCAATTAATGAATGCTTGTTGAAGGCATGAGGAAGTAGTAACTTGAAATCATTTTGGTAACTTTCAAAGGATGTCAATGTTGGTCCTAATATAAATGAATGAGTTGCATTCTTTTGTTGGTCCTAATATAAGTAAATGTTTCTTTCCCTTTCTTTGTGCCTTAGTATATATGTGTGTGTGTGTGTGGTTGTGTATGTATATGTGTATGTGTATGTATGGTTACATGCACACATATATATTCCTATAATACATGATATATTTTATATATTATATGTACACACATTTGTGTATACGTGTGTGTGTATATATATGTATATGTATTTATGTATATTTATTTATTTATTCATTTATTTATGTGTGTATAGTCTTCAGAACCTATTAAAACTTCTAGAGCCCCATGGTGGTCATGACTGGCTATGGTAAATCATAGAATCTTTACAGCAAAGAAAAGGTCCTCCCATCTCTGACATTCATTTATTCTCAGCTTTTCTGAAGTAACTAGTTCTTAGACATTGATTCTGTATCTGAAACGAATGAGAGATTATTTTGCTCTCTTTCTATAGAATGTTTTCAGTTAGCTAATTTAATTCAAGAAAAATATATTAAGTGCCCACTGTACTCAAGGCACCTAGTATCTAGGCAATGGGGATACAAAAATAATTTTTCCCTGAGAAATTTCATATGGATTGGAAATTCGAATAGTCAGAGATTTGACATGGGGATCATAAGATTTAGAATTGAAAAGGCTCTTAAAGATATATAGTTCGACTTATTATTTTTGTAGATTCAAACCATTTAATAATGCTTTTTTTAAGGAGCTGCTATCTAAGTTACTTTGCTTGATACTTATTAAGCACCTACTATGTAAGTGTTACATAATAGATATGAAGGATATAAAGACAAAATGAAAGAATCCCTGTTCTCAAATAGTTTACATGATATTGAAGGGAAATAACATGTACATACATAAGAAAATGCAAAGTATACTTTAAAAAAATACAAAATGATTTCTGGTAGAAAATGCCTAGCTACTGGGAAAATCAAGGTTGGTTTTGTGTAGGAGGTGGGATGTGAGCTGAGCTAGAGGCTTCTACAAAGCATTTGTGAGAAGGGGACAGCCTGTACAAAACTATGGGGATGGGGGAAAGAAGATCTAGTATGAGGTACAGCAGATCAGCCAGTTTGGCTGGAGTGGGCAGTATTGTGCAATGAGCTTGGGAAGGTCAGCAGACCCTAAGTTGTGAAGGACTTTAAAGGCCAGAGTTGCCAGTCAGTGCAAAAAAAACAAGTGGAACCTGAGGCTCAGGGAAATGAGCTGCTTTGCTAAGGTCCCATAAGCAGCCCCACATCACTGCTGGTAGAGGAAGGGAAGGGCTCCAAGGCCAGATTTCCTGACTCTAAGTGACAAGTTCTTAAGGTTACCTAGTATACTATATAAAGGATCTCCATGCTTCAGAGCAGTTAGAGGCAGAAAACTAGACTCTATGTTCATTGTAGAATAATGTTAGCATAATTCTGTACCTATCAAAGATTGCTGTGATTTAGTTATTCATGCACTTCCCAATTGTATATTTTCTTCAGGGAAAGAAGATGAGAAAACAGCTATTTCTCCCAGAACAATGTTTATATCTTCTAAAGGCTATACCTTCCTAGCAGCAGGTACTTTGTGATAATTTCTTTTAGTAAACAATATAAAGAAAGTTTGTTGAAGCCATTTTTCATTAACTGTTTTCTTAAAATGTTATGTAAAAATGTTTGTAAATATAAGCATAACTTCAATGAATGAAAGAGCTTGATTGCTTAAAAAAAAGAACAACAAATTGAACAGAACCAGGAAAACATTATACACAGTAACAGCAATATTGTTCAGTGAAGAACTCTGAATGACTTAGCTCTTCTCAGCAATACAACAATCCAAGACAATCCCAAAGGACTAATAATGAAGCATACTGTCCACATCCAGGGAAAAAACTGATATTGATTGAATACAGACTGAAACATGCTGTGTTTTACTTTCACTTTTTCCTTTTATTCTTGTCTTCTTATACAAAATGACTAATATGGAAATGTTTTTCATAATTGCAAAAACAAACAAACAGAAACCAAAACCAGATCATGATAAATCTTGTGAGGTGAAAATGTAATATATTTTCTGTCCTTATCCCTCATAGAGATCAGAGTTACTGCCATGTTGGGGTTGAAATTTCCCCAAAGAACAGGTCGATACTGCCCATATTATGTAAAAAGTAAAGTCCATGGCCCCAAATTGTTTGTTTGGTGAGCAATCAGAAGTATTGAAGTCAAACTTCAATTGTGAAGAAGATATGGGATGCTCAGCTAAATTGAACTGGAGCCAGGAAGAAGACTCTGGATCAAGAGGATCAGGAAATTTATAACTAGAAGGGGGACTAAGATACCACCAACCCCTCCATTTTAGAGAAGAGGAAATTAACCCCCGGAGAGTCACAGTGGGTTGGGCTTGCCCAAGGTCATGTAACTAGTCCACCCCAAAGGCAGTATTCTGGCTGAGCGCTTCTGACTCCAGCACCCAAGGGGGAGTCAGTGCCAGTAGACCAACATCACTTGAGAAGGAGGTGAAAGGATATTTTAGCCCAGAGTCATCCAGAAGTTTGAGAGCAGGAGAACAAGGAAGGTCCAAGATTAAAACATGTTCATTGGGCAACTGTGAATTGTTGAACGGAGACTTCTAAGATCAGATTTCTATTCCAGGTTCCCCTAAATAAATTTCAGTTAGACAGTTCTCTGTTCTTATCAGTATTACCTTTGGGAAAGTGACCATCCCTAAGTCATGGCACACAGCAGAAGCATTCTTTTATTTTTTTAAATTAATCTTTTTAAAATTTATTTTTAGTTTTCAACATTCATTTCCACAAGATTTTGAGTTATAAATTTTCCCCCTGCCTTTCCACTACCCCCACCCCAAGATAGCGAGCCTATTGAATACCCCTTTCCCCAATCTGCTCTCTCATATAACCTCCCCCAAACCCCGCTAACTTTCTAGTAGGGCAAGATGGATTTCTATACCCCAAAGCCTGTATATCTTATTTCCCAGTTGCAAGAAGCATTCTTCTATACAACAAATAATCATCGTATAATTTCTAGTTTTTGTGAATCTGGATTGTTTCTATAAGTGAAACATAGATCCCTCCTTTGTAAAATGACAGTCCTTGGCTATTCAATTCTGTTCAACTATTTGACAGATATTTCTTAAATACCACTGGAGGAGAGAGAAATCAAGCCTTCCTCCTGCCTTAAAAGGAGGTAACTTAAAGTCTCATATAGGGAATATAACACATACACTAGTAGCTAAAATGCAAAATAGAAGGTAGTTTTTAAACTATTGGAAAGAAGTTGGGACTTGAAGTCAGAGGCCTTAGTTCAAATCCCAGTTGTGGGACTTAGTTGTTATTTATGTGAGACTTCCTTGGATGAGTCACCCACACTCCCAGAAATTTAGTTTCCTTTTCTATAGATTAGGGGCCATAATTCTTTTACTGCCAACTTTGTAAGGCTGTGAGAAAAAGAAGTTTTGTAACCCTTCAAGTAGTGTCTCTAAATATGTGTTCGAGTGGTCTAAATTAAGTCTTCTGAGGCCTTTAGGAAGGAGGGATCATTTCCAGTGGAAAGTAATAGGGAAAGCTTTCTGAAGGAGGTAGCATTTGGGATGGGACTTGAAGGATAGTTAGAATTTCTACAGCCAGGAAGAGCATGCCAGTCATAGAGAATTGTGTGAGCCAAGACATGAAGGAAAAGTGAGAGATGTGTAGGATGGAAAGCCTGTGCTTCAGTTTGACTGGAAGGCAGATAATAAATTTCCAAGAGCCTTCCTGTTCTAAAAATTCAGTCAATCCATTTACACAGTACCATTTTTGTAATTTGGGAAATACTTAAACCCTTCTATTTGCCGTATATGAACACTCAATAACAATTTTAGGGTCTAAATATTTTAATTAAAATGTGTCAGTGGCCCAAGCTGGCCTTATAGAAAGACCAGTGAACATGAAAGAGTGCTAGATACCCTCTCACGCTCTCAGAGCGGAAGGGGACCTCACAGGAAATCTAGTCCACCTGAGCAGCAATGCCATCTAGTATGTCCCCGACGTGTCCTACAAGTCATTGTCCAGACTTTGCTGGAAGAGTTCCCTTGATAAGAACCCCCATTCCTCTTTGAGAGAACTCTAATATTTAGGAGTAGTTTGAAATCTGTATCTCTGAAACTCCCCCCTATTCCTGCCTCACCCCCCAAATTGCTCCTAGTTTTGCTTTCTGGGGTCAAGTAGAACAAATGTAATTCCTTTCCTACATGTTAAATATAAAGAACTCATCTCTCCTTTCCTCTTATGACCTTCTACTTTGAATAATATTTTTCTGTGTACATGTTATATTCTCCTCCCCCTGCCCCAGTAAATTGTTTTCGCATTGAGAGCAGGGATTGTACCTTTTCATATTGCTGCTGATTCTCCCCCTCTCCTCTCCATCCCCTCCTTTGATTTTCCTCCTAATTCTCTCTCCCAGAGGTCCAATTCCCTATGGCTCTCTTTATCTTGTTTTTACATCACCTGCAATGCCAGAATCTCTTTCTCCTTTTTCCGCTCTCAGAGAATCATCTATTTTAACAAAGGAGAAAAAGAAAACTAGTAATCACAACTAACCAAAATATTGAAAAAGTCTTATATTGTATGCAGAATTGACACAACATAGATTCCTATCTCTTCAGAGAAGCAGGGGAAGTACCTTTTCATGTGGACCTACTAAGTCTTCTGCTATTCTGCCATATAAACCTTGTGCCCACCCCACCTTGCCCCAAGAATAAACATCCCTAGTTAATGTTCTATTCAATGTATGCTTGTTGATTGATTGTTTCTCTTGTTGATTGGTTATAAGAAAGGAAGGCAAAAACAAGAGAAGAAAACAATTTGAATTAAAGATTTCTGTCTATGTTAATTGAGAGACTGAGAAAATGGCAAGCAAGGAGAGAAGTCTGCCGGAATCACATGAAGCAGGAATCAGTGTGTGGGATTTAGCAGGGAGCCTAAATGGGAGCAGAGTTTGGAAAAGTATAAAAGAAGAAACAGTAGGTGGTAAATTGTGTAGCTCTATTCCCTCAGCGTAGGCCCTGTAGCAAAGGGTATGCATATCATTCACCCTGGCCAAAGAATGTCAAGGCCAATTTGTCTTCATTTCCTTTGGTATACTCCAAACAAGGTTGACTAAAGTAGTTTCTCTGTGTCATATGCCATTTTTCTCTTCCTGATGTCTTCCCAATACTTTTGCATCTCAGGTCAGTCCTAGAGAGAATTGTGAGGTTGATAGAGTTGGTCTTTGATAGCCTTTCATTTTTTTTCTCTTCCAGCTCCCATTTGGGAACCACCCCATCAGTCATTTAATAATATATATTAGCTGAGCACCTATAAATGCAAGTGCCCTCACAGTTATGCTGCTCCTGGACAGTGCTTTCTGCTCTGGACCCTTCATGACCTGTGTCCTGCTCTGTCTTGCTTTCCTATTGTTTAACTTCCCTAAGTCTGTGTCTTATATGAAGCACTTTGCAAACTTTAAAAGTACCATATAAATAAAAATATTACCTCCTACTCTGTGAGGTGACCAATAAACAAATCTGATGAATAAATTCATGGTAAACTGTCCATGACCAATAAAAGAGGACTGGGTTTGGAGTTAGAAGGGGTGGATTCAAATTCTTGCTCTGATTCTTAATACCTGAATGACCTGGACAAGTCACTTGTCTTCTTTAGGCTTAAGTTCTGAAATGTGTAAAATGAGTGGATTAGACTAGAGAATTTCTAAGGTCCTGTTCAGTTCTAAATCCCCTGACAGTTTTAATGTTTGAATTTGATGGGGTGCATGTGGTGCCTTAACCCAAAGTCATGAGGAATGTGGGAATTTTGGAGACTACATAGTATCAGAGAGGTATCAGTGGCATGACAGATACAGAGCTAGCTAGCATCCGAGCCAGGAAAACTGGGGCTGAAGTTCTGCCTCAAACACAAACTGTTGGTGTGATCGGGAGAGAGATGCCCTGAGAGTAATGGCACCAAGATAATGACCAGGCTACTTGGAAGATAATGGATGTCACAATAGTGACCAAAGAGGGGAAGTGATGCAAGAAGCACAGATGTCAGGCAGCTACTCATTTCCTCCATCGTTACCTACCTTACCCCTCCCCATCTTCGCTCTACACATTCTCTGATCCAGTGACATCGGCATACTTGGTGTTCCTAGAACAAGTTACTCCATCTCGCCTGACTCCAGAGGTTTTCACTAGTTGTCCACCATGCATGGAATGTTCTCTCTCATCTATTCCTGACTTTTCTACTTTACTTTAAGTTCAACTAACTTTCTATAAACTAGGAAAGCACCTTCATGAGTTGCCCTGACTCTCAACAACAATGTGTCCTCTCTAAATCTTCTCTAATCTAAACATTCTTAATTCCTTCAATGTGTTTTCTAGTCCTCTTGCTATCCTGGCCATCTTTTTCTAGACACATTCAAGTTTGTCAATATCCTAGCTAAATTTGGTAACACCAGCTTGGGATAACTTCAGATGTGATGTGCCCAGGCTAGGAGACACTCATCTCTCCAGACACTACATTCTATTTCTTTTAATGCAGCCTGAGACCACGTGGGCTTTTCCAGTCAATCAGCCAGTCAATAAGCATTTATTTAGTGCCTCCTCTGTGTCCCTGTGTTAAGCACTGGAGACACACAGAGGCAAAAGACAGTTTTGCTCTAAGAGCTCACAACCTGATGAAGGAGACAGTAACCAAACACTTACGTGCAAAAAAGCAACATGCAGGATAAATAGGGGAAATAATTAACAGAGAGAAGGCACTGAAAACATCTTTTTTAAAAACACAAATTATAGTCATTTGGTACTGTAATTGTAGTCGTTTAAAACTGTAGTAATTTGGCCAGAAGGGTGAGGGGTCAGTGCTGCAGTAATCTAGGAAACAGGAGTAGAGAAGAAAGCTGAAGGGACTGGTTAAAAGACTGAATTAAAAGTAGGCTTGTGTTTGTCAGACTTTTCACAGATTGAATTACGCATCCTTGCCCACCTGTCTTGTGATCCAGAACTTCTGAAGCTTTTCCAGGAACCAGAGAGTCTTGATGTGTTTATGAGCCTGACTTCTCAGTGGTAAGAGAGATAAGCTTACAACACTACCACAACGCTAATGTGATTTAAATGGTCTTTAGCTCTTCCACGTGTGTTTTAAGAAACAATTAGATTGTCTACATTGGTTAAATCATTTTTGCCAATCTGTCGCCTTTTGAAAAGGAGAGTGGCTAGTGTCAGAGGGATTTCGTGATCACGAAAGAACTGATATCATCAACATTTATCTTTCACTATAGTAAAGAGTGAACCACTAGAGACTAGTAGGAAAATAGATATTGTAGCAATAATGTTTGGTATTAACTATATGTTCTTATTCTCTCTCTCCCACCTAAAAGAGGCACCAAAGAGTAATGTTGGTCCTCAAACTTTCCTGGAAGTGTAGTTTCTTTTTGAAAGGAAAAAAAGATTGACACTACAGTAAACAAAAGTAAATAACAGAATAATACTAGAATTTGGATTTTCCTAATAATAACTGAAAATAATACAGTACCTCAAGGCTAATAAATTCCTTTACACACATTAATTCATTTGCTCCTCATTCTTTTGTGAAATGTGGACTATTGTTATCCCCATTTTTACAGTTGAGGAAACTAACACTAAGAAAAGGTAAGGGACTTGCCCAGGGTCACACAACTAGTATGTATCTGAAGCAGTATTGGAGTCTGTCTTCCTAACTCAAAGGCCAGTGCTCTATTGATTAAAGACCAGAAAAAATAAAATTTAAGTAGCCAACTTTTAAATAAAAAATTCAGGAAGAATATTCTCAAATGAAGTTAACAGAGATATCAATGAAGTTAATATGTTTTGACTGAAAAAGTAATTTAAGGAAAAAACACTGTGAACATTTTTGTAGGAACAGGGCATCCTGGATAGCCTAGAAGGAAAGTGGGAAGTTCATACAATATAGCCCAATTTGACTGGCTAGAATCTTATTTCTGCAGAAACATTGTCAGTTATACTTGTGTTGGTTAACATTGAGCCCACCCTTTGGGGCTAAAAAATTCATGAAATCACATCTCAGAAGTGTTTACTGAGCACAGAGTGAAATGTTGGCCATGGTACAAACTTAAATGGAGAACTAAACCACCTCAAATCAGCCTCCCCAGTCACTTGAAGACCTGAATGATCTGGCTTGCTTTGACTGCATCAAGTTAGTTTCAGGAGAACCAAATCTCCACTTCTTCTGGACAAGCCCAGTCCTAATGTCTTCATTATATTAGGAGGGGAATAGTGGAGTCTTGTAGCTTTAATATTGTATATGATTGACAGGCTTTCATAAAATAGCACCAGAAAAAGTATATCACTAAACAGAAAATAAGCTTTTTCAGCCTATATTTATGGAAGCACGATGGGCAACTGAAGTAATCGTCCTTCAGGGAGAGCAAAAAGAAGACCAGAAATAAAATGAAAGAAGTAGGCAACATTTACAAACATAGAAAGGCTTATTTTAAGTATTTGCTAAAGAACTCCAAGTTTTAGGGGGTGGCTAAGTGGCTCAGTGAATAGAGCTGATGTTCAGCCCTGGAGTCTGGAGGATCTGAGTTCAAATGTGACCTCAGAAACTTCACACTTACTTTGACCTTGGGCAAGTTACTTAATCCTAATAGCTCTGCCCTTCTCCCAGGGAAAAAAAAAAAGGAACTCCAAGTTTTAGATCACATCTTTCATTAATTAGACAGGGATGTATTCTGACCCAAGCTCCCTGAGGGGAGGCAGAATGTGTGTCTTATTTCTCTTTGCATCATGCTGGTGCCCAGCTCAGGCCCTACACAAATTTGGCACTTAATTAGTTTTTTTAAAAATATTTTATGATTTTGCTCTACAAGTTTAACATCGTCTAAAAACATTGACGGAGTTACCTCTTGGAAATTTCTCTTTATACTATGTGTATGTGTATTTTCATTCCCAGGTCTCAGATATTTTGTTTTGTTCAGTTAGTATGTTCCCGGCTTTGGACAACCTATTATAGCTATCACTAATAAAGTATTACTTCAAAATATTTTTGTTAGACTATACCAGGATCTGCAAAACAGCAACTTCAGATTCTTAATAAATTGCTCACTGTATCAGCAAGCACCCTAGCACACCCAGGATGGCTGCTAGCACAGGTTCTTAGATCTACTTTTCTAAAGGAAAGCAACTCAAAATGGGTTAACAATCTTTAATCAATCAAACATATATCATTTACTTAGTTCAGGGGGAAAAGTCAACACCCTGAACTTCAGAGAATATAAACAGAAGTTACAAGCAGACAAACAAACAGATCAGCAGACGGGCTTCTAGTTGTCTGACCATTACATCCATACCTAGTTAGTTACTAGAGAGGGAAGCACCAACATCTGGGTTGACCTGCTGCCCAATCACAGAGCAATAAGATGTGGGCACTCCTGAAAAACAAGCTTTCTGCTTCAGGCTCCATGTGACCACATTCAGCCTATTAGGGGACAGAGTATATTTTCAAATCAGGGAAGGTTCTCAGAGTCGCTTAAGCCTATCTAAGGGCCTAGGGGCAGGGAAGATCTTCAGATTCCCATAACACTCACTCCTAAAAGAAATTTAAAGCACTCACACTAGAGATAGGACCTTCATTTTTCCCTTTGTGTAATAAGAATTGCTCAAATTTCTATAGCACCTTAAAGTTTATAATATACTTTCCTTAAAAGAACCCTCTGAGGTTGGTAACATAACTATCACATTCATTTGTGTGTATGTGAGAAAAGAAGTTCAGAGAGATTAAGCAACTTGTCCAGGGTCTTACAATATTAAGTTTTAGAACTGGGCCTTGAACCCAAATCTCTTGACTCTATATCTAATACCACACTTCCTTTCAAAGAATAAAAGAAGTAAGAATGATAACGTAAATCCTTATAGGTTTTAGAACTAGAAGGAACTCCTCTAGTCCAAAACCCCCATTTAGTAGATGATGCAACTGAGAGCCTATAGGAGATTAAGTAATTTGTCCAATGTAACACAGATAGCAGGTAGCAGAATTAGGATTGAACTCAGTTCTTCTTACTAATCTTAAGTATAGTGATCTTTTCACTGTGCCACTTTCTTTGATAAATTACAGAAAGAAAAGACCAGATTTACGTTTGGACAGTGGCAGCAGGGTAATTCCCTCTCTGAAGGAAGGATCCATAGTATGTGATACTGTGTGAACAATGAGCCATTGTGGAAATGATTGTTACCAATGGGGAAAGCAGAACAGCAGATTGGGGGTGGGGGTGGGGGGGAAGAGATTTGAGGGGTAGGAAAGACTAGTGAGATTAAAAAGAACTTTTAAAATAGTTATTTTATAGAGATGTCTCATTGTTTAGCAGCGAGAAGAAGAAAGTACTATAACAAAGAAAAAGTGAGGAAACAGGGAGTGGTCCAGTCTTGGCTGGAGTTTAGTTAGTAGGTAAGTCTTCAGTAAGCATTTCTTAAGTACTTCCTATGTTCCAGTCAGTGTGCTAAGTGCTAGGGATACAAAAAGAGGCAAAAGACAGTTGCAGCCCTCAAGGAGCTTACAGTCTAATGGGAGAGACAATGTGAAAACAACTAGGTGTTGCCCTTCTACTCCACCACCCCACCATCCTCTTCACTGTAAACACTCTTTCATGCCTCCTTTTTGTGAGAACATTTTCCCCATTCTATCTCTCCCTTCTCCCTTCTCCCAGTACATCTGTCTGGAATCTTAAGATAAGATTAACATATTCACAGGAGATATCACCTTGCTTTTCAAGTCCTGTTTTTCTCTTAGTTACATGCTATAAACAAGTCAACAAACAGCAACAGTGGTATATTGTGTCTTTCAGCCAGTGGTATAACAATAGAGTGTCTAGAACACAGGTACTTAATAAATGCTGATTGAACTAAATTGAATTGTGAAGACACTATAGAAATTCATTTATGAAAGCTTTCTTATTCCTTTCTCACATTTTCAAGAAAGATAACCTCAATACTGATGTGGATCACTGACATAACCATTTTAAAGAGATTTTTAAAAGAAGCATATGGGCTGTAGATGTCTTCTTAGTTACCTGTTGGAAGAATAACAACATATCCATGGTTTTTTCTAGTTGTTTAGTGTCTTCCCCTTTCAGATAGTTTTAAAATCAGTCCTGTAATGTTTTCCTAATTGTAGTTCCTCCATCATGGATTTCTTCTTCTAAGTATACATGGTTTGATCTGGCTGTTTTTCTGTCTTTGTCTTCTTTAACACCAACTCCACGTTCTCGTATAGCACGTGACTGTAGTGTCAAAATCTAAATGTGGCTGATTCACTGTTATCAATGATAAAAATAGTTTGTTGTAGAAATGCTGACAGATCTATTCTGTCTGGCTTAACTAGATGCTACCCTAAACTTGACAGACTTAAGGCATTATGCAAATGTAAGTTTTTATAAACATTATTATATGCAAATAATAATTTAAAATGAATTAATAATTAATAAATAATTAATAATAATTAAAATTAAATTAATAATATACTGAAAACTCCCCTGTAATCTCCATTGTGAACAAATAATTTAAAGATCATCACTTTGATGAATTTGTCATTGCATTCCTGTGGTGTAGATCACTATTTTTCCATCTCTTCTTATCTTGTATGATTCTTATTCATACTTTCCCATAAACTCTCTATAAAGGACTTACTCAGTGGGGGCTAAAGGCTTTCTTCTTATTCTTTTGGTATCTTGGAATATCTGTCATTTTATACCCTTTTGCTATCTTCCTGTTGTCCTTAATTCTCATTTCGAGATTGGTCTACCTCCTCTGATCATAAACATACCCAATTAGGGTTTTTGTGCTGCTTTTCCCATGTCATCACTGATAACATGATATAGCTGTTATCTTTTTTGTGTTATTTGTCACTTTAATTCTGCCAAACCTATGATATCCTATGTAATAGTACCAAGAGAAATATCAGCTCTGGGGTCAGTTCATTACCCAGTTTCAATGTTTGTCTAAGATAAACATACTGATGAACTAATTTGACGGGTGTCAAATACCACATTATAGCCTGGGCATTATGTTTTTCATCCACTTTGGTTTTTCCTCATAAATGATTAGAAAAATTACTTTAGAATAGATGAATAAGCGAAGTGTTCATTAACTTTGTGCTAAGCACTGGAGGTACAAATGGAAAAGTAAGATAGTCCCTACTCTCCAGGAGATCAAGTTGTAGTGGGAGAGAAAACACGTATGAAGATTTCAGCTGCCAATCAGATGGAAAAATCCTGTGGTTCTTAGGGTGCAAAGCAGAGGTAATTTCACCTCTTTAAATGTCATTTTCATATTGAGCCATTTAACAGTGCTGAGGAGTTTGGTGGCAAGAACTTTCCTTTCTGGGACTTCATTTGCTATGGCTATAGCACCTACAGGAGCAGTTGCCAGGTTGATTTTCCACAAGGGTTGCTTCCAGGAGTAATGATTGAGGACATTGGGCTGGAAGCATTGCTAGTCCTGTTGCAGTCTAGAGGTGCTGGGAACACTGAAATTCAAGAGCAAAAGGTGTGGGTCTGCCTTGGAAGAATTCAACTCAAGCCTTCTTTCAGTCAGAGACAAAACACCATTTGGAGTGGGTGAGATTTTAAGAATCCTCACCCTTGGTAGATGAGACTGATCATTTTTATAGGGAAAAAGATTTGTGGGAAGATTTAAATAGGATAAAGAAGTGACCAATAGATTGGGGGTGATCTGGAGGTAACAGACAATGAAAGGTTGAGCTGGATCAGAGGTTTGAAGATTGGGACTGGGTCAGAGCCACAATAAAAGGACAGTTGAATGGGTTATTCTGGCATGAGCTGGTGCCTCAGGTGAACACCAGGGACTGGGACATGTGGGAAAGTGCAGGGAAAAGTTCAGAGTGGGGGAGAAGGGTTCAGAGCCCATATCCCATCAGTCCCAAGACCCTTGGGTTCAGAGTCCTAGGCTATTTCAGGGCCTGAGGGAAGATGGTGGTAAATATAGTGGTGGTGGTTTGACTTGCCTGCCACATACTACCCTTCTGTGTCTTTCCCAGATTACTTGCTGTTTCAACTAGGTTGGTCCTCTTGCCCCATGAGTAGCAGTTGACTGGCAGTTGGTTGGGATGGTCTGCCCCCTTGCCACAGGATTTTCTTCCCCCAGAGGATGACCATGAGGTCTGAGCTGGAAGTAAGACCAGTAGTATTGGGGGAGGGGAGGTACACTGCCATTCCTAGGGCTTTTGTGACCATCTGCCTTTTGGTGGCAGGTAAGCAACAATTACCACGAATAGTGAGGATGATGGGCCCCTTCTCCACACACAACTTTCTCTCTTGTGTGGATCTCTCAAATGATCAGTGTTATCAGCAAATATGAACATTTGAAGAACTTAACCATTAATACAAATTTTTTCTTTAATTTGAACTTTATGAAAGACATCCCCTGTGACACTGACATATGCCTCTATCAAGCACATAGTCCCCTGTTTAACGGTTTGATTGTTATCACTAGTCAGCAGATTATTGAATAAGATTATCCAAGTAATCATTTTTGAAGAGTTTTCCATGGTTTTCTATGGTTTTGATGCTCAGGTGAAAAATGCCTTGTCTCCTCAGCAGACTTTTAGGCTGTGTTATCAATAGTATGTGTTCATAAACATATGGTTCACTAGAGAAAATTGTCTTTAGAGTACTTATGTTCCAAAAAACTAGAAACAAAATAGTCAATGATTGACTAAGTTATAGTACATAAATGTAATGTTATGACACATGATAAATATGAAGATTTCAGAGAAACAGGGAGATTTTTATGAACTGATATAGAATGAAGAAAGCAGTGCCAAAAGAACAATATGTACAAAGATTACAATAATATAAATAAATTCAAAATGGCGAATGATATGTTATCCATCAATATATCAAACTTCCATTCTTCCTTAAGTACAGAAGAGATCAGGTCCAAATGGTATAGTTCCATTATTGTTACCAATGAGAATAGATCACTTTGTAACAAAGGACTTAAGGCATGTTAGTATATATGACTATATCTCTAAAGGCCATAAACAGTTAAGATATGACCATGCCACTTCACAGTTCTCATAAGATATTCTATATTTGGCACAAAAATATTAGGTTTTCCAATGGCAAGACTTATTAGCATTCAACAGGATAGTGATTCATCAAATCACTTCTCCCTTACAAACATTTTAGTTATTCATGAAATTCACCATAATCATGTTTTCAGAAGTAAGTATAATTAATAAGATAAGAAACTAGTTTGACTCTCCCCCTCAATAAAAAAGTACATGGTCACTTTTCCTAATTACATTTTAACTAATGGTTGTTATCATAAACCATATGGCTTAAGTGAATGCTTTAGACTCTTCTTGTGATAAGTGCATTTTAAGGAATATAAATCTTTCTTACCTTTAGATTGCAATTAGAGACTTTTTATCTTCATCGAAATACCCGTCACTGTGATTTAATGTGGTAGCAAAATGGTAGTCTTTTAACACACAGTAAAAAGTTGTTAAACAAGGTAACTATGCTATTTTAAAAGATAATTTTTAAAGTGATTAGAAAGCAGGAATCAAAATGCAATGTGGGGTACTGGAAAGAGTGTGGAACTTGGCATCGAGACCTGGGTTCAAATGTCGACTCTGCCTTTTACTAGCTGTATGACAGTAGTCAAATGTCAAGTCTCTCCATGTCAGTTTCCTCATCTGTAAATGAGAATAACAGTATTTCAGTGCATCTGTGATTCCATCAATATTTTCTCCACCCATTCAGAGCACGTACTGCTTGCACTTTCTCATTCTTGGCAATTCTTGTCCAAAGCTTTACATAAATACTTTATGAAGGATTTGCCTCCTCTCTTTCCCCAAATTGGAAGCCTTTCTTTGGTGATTTTGATATTTCTTAAATAGCAATATAACAGTCAAGCTGCCCTCATTTTTGCCGTGTGGTCGGTCCACTACCTTTTCTGGGTCATATGAATCCTTGGTGATGTCTTTCAGGCTTCTTCTCATGTGCAAGTCCTGTCCTAGTCCATTGTCAGCCTCTTGCCTGCGCTACAGATCTTTCTGTTGCCCTTTGGGCCGCTTACAGTTTTTATTCTTCAGAGCTCATGGTGATTACTGGGAGACCATAGTTTTTAACAGAAAAAAAAATTGTGGCAGAAAATCCTGCCTAAAATAGAAACAAGAATGTACTACCTGCTTCTTACAAGTGTTGTATGGAAAGCATTTTGCAAAGTACAACAGGAATATGAGCTATTATCATCACTAGCCTCCTAGAGTCATTGAGAAGAAAGTACTATGTGAATTGTAAAGTGCTACACAAATGTGAACTATCATGATAACTGAATTGTCAAAAGATCACTTGGGCATAGAAGCTAGTGTCATGGCAGATGAGTACAAGGTATTTCAGGTATAGTAATCCTAGGCCTTTTTCAGATGAATGCTTAATTTTCCATTGTATTGATCAGAGTAGCCAAGTCTTTCACAGTTGATCATCTTTACAACAATGTTCTTACTATGCTTAATGATCTCCTGGTTCTTCTCACTTCCCCTTTCTCCCAGTGCATCCCTCATGTGAAAATTTGATAAATATGACTTCAGCCAAATCATTGATAAAAGTGTTGACAGACATAGGTTCAGGTATTTGAAAGACAGTCAGGTGGAAGAGGGATTAATTAGACTTGATTACTTGGCCCCAAGGAGAAGAACTAGAAATGATGACTAGTTGCAGAGAGGCAGATCTGAGTTTCATATAAGGAAAAACTCCCTAACATGAGATCAACCAAAGCAGGAGCAGTAGTGAACTTCCTATCCCTGGAGATCTTATAGTGGAGCCTGGATGCTCACTTGTGCTTAAGGATAGAATAGACTACATAGTATCTGAAGACCCTTCAAAATCGGAGAGTCTAGGATACCACAATCACACCTTCAATAAAAATTGATTGAACTTCTCTGGTCTAATGGACTCCCAGGCCCACTCATTTGGTTCAGCCCCATTATGATGTTACCTGATTCCTGGCCATGCCATACTACAATATAAACTACTATTGTTCCTTCACTGGAGATTCATTCAGGTATATTTGCTATTTTAATTAATTAAATCAATTGGGTTCTGTTATTTGTTTCTGTAACATATTGTTTGGAGAGAAACAGAAGAATCATTGAGTATCTTTGTGAAATCAGAGGACCTGGATTCAAATCCCAGCTACCATTTACTAAATTTGTGATGATTCTGATCATCACATTTGTGATGCAAGTCACTTCACCTCTTCAGGGACTCAGATTTCTGATTTGTAATATGAAGAAACTGGATTTCCAACCCTGAAGTCCTATGATCTTACACACTGTGGTGCTCTTACACATCCGTGTTTCTGCAGACATGGTTTCCTGTGTCTGAAATGTTCTCCCTCCCTCTATTGTTTGTTGTATTCACGTCTGTCCTTTAAAGTTCGACTCAAATGCCACCTCTTCCTGGAAGCCTTATTCAGTCTTTCCTGTTGGTAATTATTATGCTGCTCAGATTCAGGTGGCACTTACCATACATCTGACTAATGTACTTATATGTTCATTGTACGTTATATTTTATATGTTATACATTTTATATTGTAATGTAAATTATAATTATCTATAACTGGATTATTTCACTCTACTAGACTGAAAGCAGGGCTTTTTATATTTAATTTTTTCCTCTCCCTTCCCCTTTCTCCCAGTGCATCCCTAGGGCTTTCTCACCCCTTAATTTGTTTTTTAGATATCATCTCATAATAGTCAATTCATACCTGTGCCCTCTGTCTATGTATACTCCTTCTAACTGTCCTAATAATGAGAAAGCTCTTAGGAGTCACAATATCATCTTCCCATGTAGGAATAAAAACAGTTTTAATCTTATTGATTCCTTTATGATTTTTCTTTCCTGTTTACCTTTTTGTGTTTCTCTTCAGTCTTCTCTTTGAATATCAGATTTTCTATTCAGCTCTGGTCTTTTCATCAGGAATGCTTGAAAGTCCTCTATTTCATTGAATATTCATTTTTTTCCCTTGAAGGATTATACTTAGTTTTGCTGTAATCTTGATTGTAATCTTAGTTCCTTTGCTCTCCAGAATATCATATTCTAAGTCCTCCTATCCTTTAATGCAGACGCTGTTAAATATTGTTTTATTCTGACTGTGGCTCCATGATATTTGAATTATTTTTTTTCTTGGATGCTTGCAATATTTTTTACTTGACATGGAAGCTCTGGAATTTGGCAATTTTCATGTAGCTGTTTTGATATTGTTGTACTCTTCTGAGTTTGTATTTTCATCTTCCCTGTTACCATTGTAACTTTCTATGATTGAGTTCTCTTTTTGTTGTTGTTTTTGCTCATTTTCTACCTTATTTCATGATTTTTAATTTTTTTATTAAAGTTGGGCTCTGCCCCAAACTTCTTGTGCTGGGGCATGGGGCCTCACTCTGGGTCTGCTGCACCCAATTCTACTTTTTAAGTAGCTCTTCTCTTCAGTGGATTTTTGTGCTTCTTTTAACATTTGGCCTGTTTTGTTTTTAAGGTGTTATTTTCTTGAATATTTTTGTGCCTCCTTTATTAAACTGTTGACTCTTTTTTCTTTTCTTTTCTTTTTTTGCATCACTCTCATTTCTTTTCCCAATCCTTCCTCTGTGACTCTTATTTGATTTTTAAAATCCTTTTGAGCTCTTCCAGGAATTCCTTTTAGACTTGAGACCAATTCACAAGGTCTTGTCTTAACTAAACTTTATGTCCTTCCCATTGCCTACCAAAGTAGGTTTACTCCATAAATATTGTTGAGTGGATTGATAGACAGATGGCCATACAATACAACAAAAATTGCCATCAAAAGGTTCTTGTGAACTAGTCAAAGAATCAGCTTTTTCAGTCATACCTACTATAGATGTTATAGATATATCTGTCTCTCTGAGTATTGTTCTCTCTAAGATAAACATAACCATCATCTTCCAGTATCTAAAAAGTTGTCATGGAGAAAAAGAACTAGAGTAATTCTGCTTGGTCATAGACAAAAGAATTTGGAGGAATAAGAGGAAATTTTAGGGAAGCAAACTTCAACTCCATATAGAAAGAACCTTCAAACATCTAGAGCTATCTGAAAATTGAATTAACTGCCTAACGAAGTTCTGACTTCCCCATCAAAAGAAGTGTTGAGGCAGAAGCTGGATGACCACATGTTGGCAATATTATAGAAAGGATTCATCATTGGGCTACCTCTCAGGAATCTTCTAACTCTAAGATGTTGTCTTTGAATACCTAAAATTCATTAAATTAATTCACTTCGATTCACCAAATATTTTTAAAGGATCTATATGTGCAAGGCCTTAGAGAGTTGCCTAAGTCACTGAGAGATTTGCCCCAAATCAAACTGTCCTTGGTGCTTGGGATGTATGGGCAAAAATAAAATAATTTCCACCTCAAGGAGCTTACCTACTTTTTATAGCAGCTAAGAATAATATTAACTGCCATTTCCATAGCACTTTACCCTTTAAAAGTGCTTTCCTGATAACAATCCTGTGAAGTTTATAATGTAAGTTATTATCTCTATTTTGCAAGTGAGGAAAGTAAGAATTAATGACTTACCCAAAGTTATATAGCTAGTAAGTGTCAAAGGCAGAAAATCAAATGCTCAGTAGGGTATTATGTCCAATCTGGGCTTAATAATTTAAGTAAAGTTTGTATCATTTGAAGAGAGTCTAGAACAACATTTCAGGCTTTAAAAGTTAGAAAAATCAGAATGATACTACATAGCCTAGAGATTAACAATAACAACAACAACAATAATAAGATATGACATTTACATAATGCTTCAAGGTTTGCTCATTACAACAACCCTGTGAAATAAGTGCTAGAAAAGATAATGCCTTAAGGAAAATTAAGAAAAATTAGAAAGAATAAATAAAGAAAAAATTTAGGAAAAGATAATGCTTTAAGGGATGAGATATCTGTGGACCTTAGATAAGGTTTGAATATTATGTCCCCTGTAATCATACTGCTCCCCTGAGTCTTCAAATTTTTACTGTTAACACTTGACTGATTTATCACAAAATAAAGCCTTCTCTTCTGTGAAGAAAGATGGAATTCTTAATATTTAGAAGATGTGGATTTATAAATAGCTATATTAAAAGCACCACTTTTCATACTTTGTAGAATTAGACACAATAATAACAAAATTAATTTGGAGGAACAAAAGGTCTAGAGTCTCAAGGGAAATATTGAAAAAAGAAAAATAGAAATGAAGAAAGAAAAACACTTCCAGACCTCAAATTATTCTATAAAGCAATAGTCATCAAAACTATTTGGCATTGGTTTAAAAAATTAGAAAAATATAATGGAATAGACTGGAAAAATCAGAGACAAAGGAACAAACTCATTTTTTGATAAACCTGAGAACATGAATTAGTTTGGGAAAAATTCTCTATTTAGCAAGAACTGTCAGAAAAAGTGGAAACAAGTTTGGCAGAAATTAGATGTAGACCAGAATTTTAAACCATATGTTACAATAAGCTTGAAACTGGTATACGACCTGAATATAGAAGGTCAGACCATAAAAAAAATTAGAAAAGAATAAGATCATATACATTTCATAGCTATGGCTAAGAGAAGAATTCTTAACTGAACAAAAAATAGATGGTTTCCAATACATGAAATTAAAATGCTTTTGCACTAACAAAATCAGTGCAACCAGGTTAATGAGGTAAGCTGTCCATGGGGGTGGAGATTGGGGTGAGAATCTGCATTAAATCTCTGATAATGGTCTTCTTACAAGATATATAGGGAACTTACACTTGGTTTTAGTGTAAAACAAAAAACAATAGTTACTCACCCAGTGGATGTGAGCTTCCGTTACTCCCCTACTCCACATCCCCAAATCCTTCCACATTCTCTAGTCCCCTATGCACTCTTCCCTTTGCTCTAATCTCTTAAGAACAGGTATCCCTGGGGGGCAGAGCCAAGATGGCGGCGTAGCAGCGGCAACATATCGCAGCTCTCACATAGCCACCCCAAAATACCCATAAAATAGGACTCTAAACCAATCCTAGAACTCCAAAA
>CM053583.1:57965048-57984634 GCA_028627135.1 Pseudochirops cupreus | reverse complement strand
AAAAAAAAAAAAAAAGAACAGGTATCCCTTCTCCTGGTCAGGACCAAAGCCTTTAACCTTTAATGCCATTTTCTTGTGAACATCCCTCTTGAGCTCTCTCTCTTTCTGTTTCTGTGTGCGTCTGTCTCTTCCTGTCTCACACACACATACACACACACACACACACACACACACACACAGAGTCTCCCTTCATTTTATAGCTAAAGAAACCAAGACCCAGAGATCAGAGGAAGAATTTATTCTGGGTCACACAAGTATTAAATAGCAGAGCCTGGATTCAAACCCAGGGCTTTTCATTCCAACTCCAGTACATTTTCCACTAAACCATAATCTTTGAGTTCTGGGAGCTTACAATTTAGAATGGAGACATTTGAATGAAAGCGTAGACATTTCCAAAGCAACACATTAGCAAATACTTGTAAATGTGCTCAAAGATTAAATACTTAAACCCTGTGGTGACATGGAACCAATAGCTTGGATAGAACACACACAGGAGACAAGGGTGGCATCCAAGTGTAATAATATGAGAGCAGAGACCCAGCAGTGGAGGGAGAGAGCATGTAGGACCCAGAGCACAGGTGGGGTCTGCTCTCTTTTTGTCTTTCTATCCCCAGTGCCTAGCACCTCCCTGGCAATGAGAGATGATTAATAAATACTTATTGATTAATTAATGCAGTTGGCAACCTGGGACCAGACACTTTCAGAAGTTCACTGGTGGCAGTGATTGAAAGAACTGTATCAAACAGCATCAGAATGTTCAAAGATACTGATCATCTTTATGTATGGGTGATCTCGTTCAGGTGATCAATAAACATCTGCTAAGAACCTACTTATGTGCCAGGAACTATTCTAGGTCCTGGGCCTTCAAAAACAAATAAAAATGAAACAATTCTTGCCCTCAAGAAGCTCCCATTCTATCAGAGGACACATCTACATATATAAATATATGCAGAATAAATACAACATGAATGCATGGTAGTAAGGAATGGAGGAAACTGGCAGCTAGGGGAGAGCTTCATGTAGAAGGTAGGGCTTGAGCTGCATTTTAAAATCAGAGGGGGATTATATGTGGTGCAGGAAATGAGGGAGGGCATCCCGTGCATTGGGGGCAGCCAGTACAAAAGGACAGAGACAGGAGAGGGAGAGAGTACTGAGTTAAGGAACAGAGAAGAATGTAATTTGGCTATCCCTTAGAGTTCCTGAAGAGGACTAATGTCTGAGGAGGTTGGAAAGACAGGTTGGTGCCCAGTTATGAAGTTCTTTAAAAGTCAAACGAGTTTCTATTTTATCCTAGAGATAATAGCTATCCCCTTATAGGTTAGTAAGTAGGAGAGAAACACAATCAAATTTGTACTTAAAGAAAATCACTTTGGCCGAATTGTGAAAGATGGAACGTATTGAGGAGAGACTTGAGGCAAGGTCACTGACTCACAAGCCATTACAATAGTCCAAGTGAGAGGTGATGAAAGCTGGATCTGAGGTTGAGCCTGGGTGACTAGAGGGAAGAGGAAAGATAGGATTGTGGAAGAGCAAATGGTAAAATGCCACTTAGCAGAACCTGTGCTGTGTACTGAGGATACAAAGAGAGGCAAAAACAGATGCACCTTCAAAAAGCTCACATTCTAATGAGAAAGATAAAATGGAATTAACTAGATGTCTACGAGATAAATGAGGAGATGGAAAGTAATCTTAGAAGGAAGGCACTAGCAGCTAAGGGAACTGGGAAAGGCCTTTTGTGGAAGACAGGATTTGAACTGAGTTTTGAAAAAAGTCAGGGGTGCTAAGAGACAGAGGTGAGAAGGAAAAGAAGTCTAGTCATGGAGGAGACAGAATAGGAGATGGAGTGTCATGTGTGAGGAGTAGTGAGGGAGTAGATCAATGTAACTGGATCCTAGAGTATGTGGAGGACAATAAAGAGTAATAATACTGGAAATGTTGGAAGAGGACAGGTTAGGAGGAGTTTTAAATGCCATACAGAAGACTACATTTTATCCTGGTGGTAATAGCAAAGGATTGGATACTTAAGGTGAAGAATCAAATGTAACACAAAGGTTATAGACATGGAAAACTGAGAAAATGGTGGTACACTTGAAAAATAATAATATAGTTTGGTAGAGGGGAAGGTTTGGGGGGAAAGATGATGAGCTCTGTTTCAGATGTGTTCTGAAATATGTTTGGAGCTCCCATTAGAACCCCAGTAAGGTGTACTCTGTATGCAGCCGATTGGATCAAGGTCACTGTACCAGGAAAGTTCCTGCATTCATAGAGGTCTTGGTTTTCCATTCCTCTGTGAGTGGTTGTAATCTCAGTGATTTCTGAGTCAGAACCTAAAGGACTGGTGCTGTCTGTGTATCTCTGTGTATTCTCAGAGTACAAGGACCCTTGATAGGGCATCTCTTTCTCTCTTGCAGAGTAGTGGTAAATTGGTATTGCAGTCTGGACTGGTCAGATCACAATAAGGATCAGTCTTTCCTCACTCAGGGTGTTCCTGATAGTGTTATTTTGAAGTGTTTTCTCCCTTTAGGAATATAGAGAAACATCAGGGAAGATATTAAATTCTTAACAATCAGAGTAGCATATGGATTAGCAGGAGGAATTGGGAAGGTTGTGAAGACTTGTACAGATAAGATCAAATCTAGATGGGAGAGTGAATGTAATGTTAATGAGATATAAGATCTTCCACTGCCGGTTAGTAAGCCTCAGGTGGAGCCCATTAAGGGAAGCTTGCTTAGGGGAGGCTTGCTTGTAGGAAGGCTTCACACCTTTTGTTAATTTCTAATTAGGTAGTGAGTCAGGAGGGTTGTTATGCCCTCTGACTCTAAAAAGGGTATAGATATATAGATATATAGATAGATAGATAGATAGATAGATAGATAGATAGATAGATAGATAGATAGATAGATATAGATATACTCTTAAGTTAGCATTTTGCTTTAGAACTCACTCATTGGAAGAGTGTTCTTGTGATTTCACCAGGTGAGACTCTGGGTAGCTGTTAAAGAGCCCCCTGGCATTGAAAAACTCAGATGTTGGTGCTTCTCTCTCTTGTAACTATATATGTATTGCCTTGGTCAGACAATTGGATGTCTGTTGATATGTGCTAATTTCTCAGACACCCTGTCTGTTGGTCTTTATGTCTCTGCTTGTATTTTCTCTGAAGTTCAAGGTACTGACTTTTCCCCTGAACTGGTGAATGTAAGTTTAAAAAGAAAAAAAAAGATCATTGACCCCTTAAATAGCTATCTTTCCTAGTAAAGCAGATCTAATAACCTGTGCTAGGAGCCATCCTGGGTGTGCCAGTGGCTGCTATAGTGAGCAAATCTGTAGTTGCTGATAATCTGTGTTTGGGAGTAAAGAAAATAGAATTGGTAAAACAGAGGAGGGGGGGACATGTTGGTGGAGACATTCAAAGCAATCAGGGTTTGGATTTCTTTGTGTTGGGTGTTTAAAAAAAACACAACCCACAACATTACCTGAGTAATGTCAATGACTGCCAGCAGCATATGCAAAAATAGATCCTTCCAGTAAACACTTAGGATCTATAATTTAACCTTCCCAAGTGATGTTAGGAACCTCCCTCCCAATATTACAGTGTCATGATAGTAATTAATTGCTACTTTGGCTCTACTAACAAAGATATAACATAAAGCTCCAAAACTTCTTAAGCTTAACAGATGTAAGAGAAAGTAAAGCTCACATTCTGTTCTAAAATGCAGCTTAATCTCAATGTTGTATGTTGTGGACCTGAGAGAAGAATTTAAGGATTCTATGCCTAGTGTCATTTCTATATTTGGGAACTATATATTGTCAAATGTCACAACACAAAAGTCACTACAGCAAAGGAATTTTTAAATCAAAATTGCAACTGATGTGAAATTGGAAAGGACAACTAACCTGTTCGATGTCAACACAAGGATTCAGAAATATCTCAACTGGCTAGCTAGAAAGATAGGGCAAATCTAGGAAAGTGAAATTTAAAAGAGACTTATCTTCCTTTCTACTCTTCTCTCATTGATTTCTTATGCATCCTTTAAAGACCAATTCAAATGACACTTCTGTGGGATTCATTCTCTGATCCTCTGTCACTTGAACTGTCTTTTATCCTTCACTCTGGTCTGTATCATTGACCAATTCCTTCTCTGGTCATACATGTTCTTGTATTTTACAATAATTCCTATTAAAGATGAGCAAGGGCATAATTGTATCAGGGTAACTGGGATATTTTCCTAAGGTACCAAACTTTAGAGAACAATAACAGCATTTTTTTATTCCTTCAGTAAGTAGAAACAATTGAGCTTCACCTTAGTTTGCAAGAATAATTAGTTAAAATAGCCTTTGGTACTTTTTATCTTTCCGTCCTGTAGTGGCGTCCCAAATGTGCTCCTTCTCAGTCCAGCTCCTTCAAGCTCCTCTCCTGTTGGAAACCTACCCAGTAGCTTCTTTCAGTGCTCTGGGATCTGTGTACGTGGAAAACAGGATCCTTTTCTGTTCCCATGGGGTAGTATATCACTTTCTCTCTCCCTTTAGGGTCTGGAGTCCTAAGGTCATAGATCTCTCTCCTTTCCAACTGACTTTCTTTTACAAAGTTGGTTTTTGTATCCCTTTCGTCCTGTGTATCTTGTGATGCTTATCATGGGAACCAGAATCACTAGTTAGAACTCTAAAGATAAGAATCTCTTCACGTTTGACTCATCCTTCCCCTCTGTTAAATAGACCTTTCCAATTTCCATTTTTTCCTGTAATGTTCCACAGTTTGCTTCTGCCTTCACCTTCTTTACCACCCTTGCCAGCCAGTACTTCTTGATCTTACAGCTCCCTTCTAGAGGTTCCTTGTACCCTATGCTACTGCCTGAAGACTCACTTTCACCTGGGACTGAGGAAAGGCATTATTCTGGCATATTCATATTAAATCCTTGTTTGTTAGTTGTGTGTGTGTGTGTGTGTGTGTGTGTGTGTGTGTGTGTGTTGGTGACATTCAGATTACTTAGTATTCTAGAGAGAAAGGTAACATGAACTTGATGTGGGAAAGATATTATTTAGTACTACATTTAAAATCTAGTGGTGCTATTTCTTTTTTCTCAGTGACACCAGAATAACTAATTATGTGATTATTTAATCATTTTAAAATTCATTTTGTGGCTTCTAGTCATTTTGTCATGTTGAGATAAAATTGAGGAAGAAACAATTGCTTCTGTAAGTTTGAACTTCAAGGATACCTTTGCTACTTCCCTTTTCACCTATTTTGTATGTGATTCAGTCTCTTTTTAAAAATTTACTACTTTGTTCAGTTTGTTTCTATTTATAGTCTTCCATAATTTTTCAGTTATTGTTTATTTAGTGTAAGGAAATATGAAAAGGAAGAATAGCTTGGGAGCCTTGTGAAATTCCCTTAGTAGTGATGGTTGCACATTTTATACAGGCCTAGCAGTCCATCCTACACAGACATTCTCTTTCAATACCCCATCATGGGAGGCATGGTGATGACAGTGGGCTCTTAAAGGCTCTGATGACTTCTAACAAACTGGAAAGATTCTGAGTCTGTCCCTACAGGACAGACTCAATATCTGTCATCTTAGGATCTCAGTGCTGAGAGATTTGCCACACTAAGGCTGGCCAGGAGGTGATATATTTCTTTGACTGCAACAATTCTTGAAAACTAAACTATGCATACTCTTAGACCCAGCATTATCATTCCTAAGTCTGTATTAAAGAAGAAAAGGAATCATATGTATAAAAATATTTTGGTAGCCTTTTTTATGGTAGAAAAGAGCTGGAAAGTAGGAGTGCCCATCAATTGGAAAAGTTGAAGAAATTATCGTTTATGGATGTAATAGAATTTATTATATTTATAATATATTTTATATATTATATTTTATATATATTTTATATATTATGAATAATAAATATTATTATATTTATAAGAAATGATAATTTCATAGAAACCTGGGAAGAATTCTGTGAATTGACACATGATGAAGTGAGTAAAATCAGGAGAACAATTTATAAAATAACATAATAAAAAGTAACAACTTTGAAAGACTTAAGAACTCTCATTAACACAATGGCTGACCATTATATGGACTTGATGGACTTGAGATGGGACCCGTTACTAAAATATTACTATGAAAAGATAGATAAAAGCAGAGGTAAGGTAATATTGTATATCAAGAAGATATGTTCATGTGAGGAAAACCAGGAATCCATGGAGAAAATGTGATGGAGAAGATAGTGAAACCAACAAAGACAGGAATACATATTAGATGATAGATAAGCATTTATTAAGCTCTTAGCATATCCTTGGGACTGTACTAAGCCATAGGGATACAAATACAAGCAAGATAATCTCTGCCCTTAAGGATCTTACACTCTAATGGAGCAGGGCAACACATAAAGGGGAATTGGAAAGGAGGAAGAATGTTCATGGTTTGGAGATTGCTGGGAAATGGAAGGAAAATGTCATAGAGGCTGGGTTTTTAGGAAAATAAGGTTAAAACTCAATGACCAGAGCCAGGGGTCGGGGTTGGGGGACCTCAAAGTTATAGAGACCAAATTGTGATGAGGAGTGGGGATGATGGCCATAGTGTAGGTAGCATGATGAGGAGATGACTGGCAGGTGAAACTGGAGGCTTGATTCCCCAGGGAGAAGCAGAAGCAGTATCATTGCAGAGTACATTACAAACCACTCCAACAGAAGACAGAATTAGCACCCCCCTGGAGATCTGAATGACCACTTCTCTAGTATGTTACAGTGGACGTTCTTGTCACACATCAGTTGAACTCAGTAGCTGCTGAGATCCTTGTCAACTCTCAGGTTCTATGATTCTGTGAAGTGAGGAGTTCAGAAAGCAGATCGTAAGCCTGGCGTGGAAATATGAGATGTGATGATGGCGGACTTCAGCTGTCCAGGCTGAGGAGCTTTCTCTCCCCAAAAGAGAACAGCAGATAAATGTGTGACATCCCCCAGTGATGATGTCTGTAAGACAGAGGAAGCAGGAAAGGAAACTACAATTCTGGACCTCATTATGTCCAAGGAGAAGAAGTGAAATGACAAGAAACATTTGTGATAAAAGGGACGAAAACCAGGCACAGTCTGGTGTGTTTGGATCTGAGGAGGACATTCAGTCAATCAGTAAACCTTTGTTAAATGCTACTATGTTTGAGTGGCCTGATCTTCTACAGGAGAAGTTGTCTTCAGAGAGATGGGAAACTGTCATGGATGAAATTCTGGAAATACATGCAAAAATTACTGTTAAAGTCATTTTTTTTTTAAATGGGGAGTGGATTTGCTTCAAGGAACTGATGTGGGCACTTGATAACAAGCAAGGTGAGATTTTTGTAGGTTTTTTTTTTCTTCATGTTGGAGTTCAGTTTTCCAGGCTCAGGCTAAATTGTAAACATCCGAAGGACTGATCACCTTTGAACCCTGATAATTAACAGCTGTGCTGTGTCAAGTAGGTTCTGTGCCTTCTGACTCTGAGCCAATCAGGGGTCAAGTCTTTGTTATATTTTCTGAGAGGTTGGCATTTTGTTTTGGGGTTCGCTCATGAGAAGGATCTTTTGATTTCCTGATTGAGACTCTGAGTGGTTGTTTATTAAAAGCCCCCTGAATGCTTAGATGTCTGTGCTTATTTGATCCAGTGACGTATGTAAAATATATAGTAATATTGCTGTGCTCAGATGGGAGCTTTGTCTGTTGGTCTTTGTGATAATTTTCCTGCTTGTATTTTCTATACTCATTTCTTTCTCTGTAATTAAAGTGGGATTGTTAACCCCTTTTTGATCAATCTTTCCTTTAAAAGCAGATCAAAGAACCTGTGCTAGCGGGCCATCCTGGGTGTGCTAGGGTGCTTGCTAATACAGGGCACAAGGAATTTTTTAACCATCTTAGATTTTTAAAAGATGTATATGGCAGAAGCAAGTGCAGATAACTGAGGATAAGTGCAGAATAATAGCAAAATCCTATATGAACTGTTGTTAGGAACACTAAATTCCAAACTGAACTGAGGCTGGCAATGAATGCTAAGGACAACAAAAATGGGAATTTTTAGCTAGATTTCTGGCAAGATGACTAAAGAAGGATTAGGACTGTTATTCATAGGGGGTAAGATGAGGATAGCATGGTAACTATTCCCTGCTTATTTTGTTTGTTTTCTCTGCCAAGAAGAATGATCTTTGGCCTGGGAAGGATAGAAATAAGTGGTTAACAGGCAATTGAAACTGAAGATAAGTGATCTGGTAAAGAGAGCTTACCTGTGGCAGGTGGGGGAGAACAGTGGATAAAGGTGCTTGGCCTGGACTCAGGAAGACTCAGTTTTTTTAATTTTCTGAATTCAGACTGGCCTCTGACACTTATTAGCTGTGTGACCCTGGGCAAGTCACTGAACCCTGTTGGCCTCAGTTTCTTCATCTGTCAAATGACCTGGAGAAGGAAATAGTAAACCACTCCAGTATCTTTGCCAAGAAAACCCAGATGGGGTCATGAAGATTCAGGCACAACTGAACAATAACAACAAAGAAAACGGTTGCCTGCCCTCAAGAGTTTGAGCCCCCAGGCCCTAGATGAACACTATCCTAGGGACACCAGATGAATCTGATTTGATAATAGATGGTAGAATTGATTTCTGGGTGATGTTGATCTTTGAATGATTATAGAAAACAGTTGAGGTGCTCCAAAGTGGGAGAAGGACAGATGTCCTAATTTTCCAAAAAGAGAAGAAAGTGGAGCTAGCAAAAAATAGGGCAAATGGACTTGGAGGAAGAAGACATGGATTAAAATTTGGGACAAAATTTTAGAACCCATTAAAGGGATGATTTATACGTGTTTAAAAGGAACACAGTGATCGTGAAAAAGCAGAATGACTCCATCAAGAACAAGTCATGCCAAATTAACCTGCTTGCTTTTGTTGACAAGATAATGACTAGTGGAGCAGGGGAATACAATAGACATAGTACACTTTGATTTCAGCAAAGCATTTGATAGGGAGAGGCCTCGACGTTATGCCATAAGAAAATCAATTGAAGGAATTTAGAATGTTTATCTTAGAAAATAAAATGACAGGTACATCATAGACCTCAAGGACTGTCTGTCATAAGGGAGATGGATTTGATCAAATTAGATCAAATGAGATAATAGTTATAAAGTGCTTAGCACAGTGCCTGGCATATAATTTGTGAGGCATAAATATTAGCTATTATTATGCTTATTCTACCCCCGCTCTAGAGTTCTATCCCTTTGGAAGAGGAGAGAGAACTAGAAGCAATGGTTGAAGTTCCAGAAAGGCAGGTTTTAGCCTGATGTAAAGAAAAGATTCCTAACAATTAGAGGCATACCAAAGTGGACTGTCAGGGCTCAGAAGATGGTGGGTTCTTCCTAACTGCAGGACTTCGAAGCAGGGCCTAGATGATCACTTTCAGTGAATTTTAGAGGGGATTCCTGGTAATCTGTAGATTGTCCTCTGAGGTTCCTTCCAACTATTGGTTTCTTTGATTCTGGGATTCATATGATGTTGTGTTTGTGGGATTCACACAATTTAAACTTTGGGCATGACTTTGGCAATTTTAATTGTGAAATCTGTTGTCTCAGTTTCCCTTTCTGTAAAATCTAGCACCTGCCCTGCCTTTGTAATAGTATTATTGTGTGAATAAGCAGAAGATGTAGATGTTTTGAGAATGGTAAAGCCCTAAGGTACTTTCTGAGTCAAAAGGAGACAGATTTCAATTCATTCTAAGGAAAATCTTCCTAACAATTAGAGCTGTCTAATAATTGAAAGTGCCACCTCATAATGGAGGACACATCAGGGACCCTAATCTTCATTCCTAACCTAAGCCTTAACACCTAAAATCCCAAATATGCTGGCTCCAATTGATGGAGAAAAGTTTCTAGGTAAAGCAGTGGGGCTGGAGTAAGGGTCTGGGTCAGTGATTACATCAGGGTAGGTAATGCCTCATGCAGAAACTCCCTTCATGACTACAGATCAACAACTTATGTACAGCTGATAATCTTAGAGAGTTAGTGCCTAGTGGCACTGAAAGTTATGGGCTTTACTCATGATAATATAAGTCCTATGTGTAGATATAAGTCTTGAACCCAGAACTTCCTGATTCTAAGGCCAGCCCTCCCTCCCCATACTGTATTGCCTCTTGAATAAATAAGGTGAAGAGAAAAGAGCAAGGATGCAGAGAAGAGGTACAAAGGAAAAGTAAGGAATTGGGGACTAGATAAGGTCAAAATATGTCAGAGGATCATTTGAGGGAAATATAATATCCTCTCAAAGGTCCTATCATAAAATGACAAATATGAAACATTAGCATACAACATCCAAGCTAGAATAAGACAATCTGACACAAAGAGTTTGTGAGGCCTAAGAATTTTAGTATTTGGAGTGATTTGGGGATGGGCTATCCCCGGGTGGGACTATTATTATTTATGTCTTTCCCTCCTTTGACCTTCCCTGTATGTCCTAGCCTAAGGGTAGATATACTCTAAATGCCTACCAAACTGAACTGAAAACAGTAAAATATTTTGAGCACAATAAAAGGCATAAATTAATTTGAAAGCATAGAAATATTTACTGAAGCATGTAATAATAATTTACTTACCATAACTATATCTAGTATCCTATGCTAATCTTTCCATATTTTTCCATGCATTTTAGCACACATTCCTATTATTTGCAAGACCATCACTGGGGATAAAGACATAAAAATAATACAGTCAAACAAGTTATACAAGGTATTACTGTTGCTGCAAGAAGCTGTAGCGTATACACACATACCTCAAACCACCTCAGCAGTTGGGGTAAACCAGGTTGAGGGTAACCAACAGACCTCAAATCCATCTGAGTTAGGGGTTTGTCCACACCAAGCATGTGAAGACTTACCCCGACAGAACGGGCTGATGAGAACAATCTGTTCCAACAGCTAGGAAGGCAGTTGGACCATCACCAATCATCTTGACTTTTGTCTTGCCACTGGACTTTGATGACTCTGGAACAGAAAGTGAGGCTGATGACTGTGCAGCTCTGCTTCATTTAAATCCAGTTCACATGCAAGTCAAGCCATCACCCCATGATGTCATTGGTTCTCTTTGGTTTTTTTGTGGTTTTTTTTATAGTATTTTATTTTTCCCCCTACTACATGTAAAGAAAATTTTTAGCATTCATTTTATAAGATTTTAAGTTCTAAATTTTTCTCCCTCTCTCCCCTCCCATCTTCTGAAAATGGAGGCAGTTTGATATAGTTTAATATGTACTATCATGTAAAAAATATTAACATATTAGTCACAGTTGTGAAAGAGAAACAGACTAAAAATGAGAAAGAATAAAGTAAGTGGGAAAATATGCTTCAATTTGCATTAGTTCTTTATCTGGATGTGGATAGCATTTTTCCTGGTGAGTCCTTTGTACTTATCTTTGATCATTATGTTGCTGAGAAGAGCTGAGTCATTGATAGGTGATCATCACACAGTATTGCTGATACTATGTACAATGTTTTCCTAGTCCTGCTCATTTCACTTTGCATCAGTTCATACAAGTCTTTCCAGGATTTTCTGAAATCTTCCTGTTCATTATTTCTTATTGCACAATAGTATCCCATTACATTCATATACCACATCTTGTTCAGCCATTCCTCAGTTGATAGGTATCCCCTCACTTTCCAGTATTTTGCCACCATGAAAAGGGTGGTTATAATTATTTTTGCGCATGTAGATCCTTTTCCCTTTTTTATTATCTCTTTGGGATACAGACCTAGTAGTGGTATTGCTGGATTAATGGGTATGCACAGTTGTCTTGCCATTTGGGCATAGTTCCAAACTGTTCTCCAGAATGGCTAGATCAGTTAACAACTCTACCAACAATATATCAGTGTCCCAATTTTTCCATGTCTTCTCTAACATTCGTCATTTTTCATTTTTGTCATATTAGTCAATCTGATAAATGTGAGGTAGTACCTCAGAGTTGTTTTAATTTTCATTTCTTTAATGTAAAGTTGGAGAACCTGTGGTCTTGAAGCCACTTGTGGCCCCTTAATAAAAGACTTTTTTCTATAAAAGTTGGACTCAGTCAAAAGGCCATACCCAAGGACCTAGAAGGCCACATGTGACCTTGAGGCTGCAGGTTCCCCACCCCTGCAAAATCAAAAGTGATCTACAGCACTCGTTCATATGCCTATAGAGATAGAGGGCTTCGATTTCTTACTCTGAAAACTGCCTGTTCATATCCTTTGACCATTTATCAGTTGGGGAATGGCTTTTATGTTTATAAATTTGACTCAGTTCTCTGTATATTTTGGGAAATGATGCCTTTATCAAAGACATTTGCTGTAGAGATTGTTTCTCAGCTTTCTACTTTCCTTGTAATCTTGGTTGCATTGGTTTTGTTTCTGCAAAAGCCTTTTAATTTAATATTATCAAAATAATCTCTTTTGTATTTCATAATGCTATCTGTTGTTTGGTCATGAATTCTTCCCCTCCCCATAGATCTGACAAGTAGACTATTTCTTGCTTTTCTAATTTGCTTATGGTGTCATCCTTTATGTTTAAATCATGTACCCATTTTGGTATATGGTATGGGATGTTGTTCTATACCTAGTCTGTGTCCTATTGTTTTCCAGTTTTCCCCACAGTTTTTGTCACATAGTGAGTTCTTACTCAGAAGTTGGAGTTTTGGGGTTTATCAAACAGTACATTACTATGGTCATTGACTACTGTGTCTTATGTACCTTATCTGTTCCACAGATCCACCACTATATTTCTTAGCCAGTACCAGATACTTTTGATGATTACTGCTTTATAATACAGTTTGAGATGTGGTATTCCTAGGCCTCCTTCCTTTGTATTTTTTTTCCATTAATTCCCTTGATATTCTTGAATGTTTGTTCTTCCAGGTGAATTTTGTTATTTTTTTTCTTGCTCTGTCAATTTTTTGGTAGTTTGATTGGTATGGCACTGAATAGGTAAATAAGTTTAGGCAGAATTGTCATTTTTATTATATTGACTTGGCCTACCCATGAGCAATTGATAATTTTCCAATTGTTAAATCTGACTTTGTGTACAAAGTGTTTTGTAATTGTGCTCATATGGTTCCTGGGTTTGTCTTGGTAGGTAGCCTCCTAAATATTTTATATTGTTTAAAGTGATTTTAAATGGAGTTTCTCTATCTCTTGCTGCTGAGTTTTAGTAGTCATATAAAGAAATGCTAATGATTTATATGGGTTTATCTTATATCCAGCAACTTGGCTAAAGTTGTTAATTATTTCAGGTAATTTTTTAGTTGATGCTCTAGGGTTCTCTAAGTATTCCATCATATTATCTGCAAAGAGGAATAGTTTTGTTTCCTCATTGCCTATTTTAATTCCTTCAATTTCTATAGCTAACATTTCTAATACTATATTGAATAGTAGTAGTGATAATGGACATTGTTGCTTTACTTCTGATCTTATTGGGAAGCCTTTTAGCTTATCTCCATTACAGATACTGCTTGCTGATGATTTTAGATAGATACTGCTTATCATTTTAAGGAACACTCCTTTTAATCCTATGCTCTCTAGTGTTTTCAATAGGAATGAGTGCTGTATTCAGTCAAAAGCTTTTCCTGCATCTATTGAGATTATCGTATGATTTTTGTTGCTTTTGTTATTGATAATAGCCAATTATATTTTTGTTCTTTTTCTCTCTTTTTAAAATTTTTTATTTGTTTATTTTTAATTTTCAACATTCATTTCTACAAGATTTTGAGGTACAAATTTTCTCCCCATCTTTCCCCTACCCCCACCTCAAAATAGTGAGCCTACTGAATACCCTTCCCCCAATCTGCTCTTTCTTATATCCTCTACCACCCCCCTCTAACTTTCTAGTAGGGCAAGATGGATTTCTATACCCCAGTGCCTGTATATCTTATTTCCCAGTTGCATGTAAAAAAACAATTTTTTTTAACATTTTTTTTAAACTTTGATTTCCAGATTCTTTCCCTTCTTCCCTCCTCACTTACCCCACTGGGAAGATAAGCAATTCAATATAGGTTGAACATGTGTAGTTATGCAAAACATTTCCATAATAGATATATTGTAAAGACTAACTATATTTCCCTCCATCCTATCCCCTACCCCACTTATTCTATTTCCTACTTTGACCCTGTCCCTTTTCAAAAGTGTGTGCTTCTAACAACATTCTCTCCCCATCTTCACTTCCTTCTATTATCTCCCCTCTTATCCCCTTCCCCCCTACTTTCCTGTAGGATAAGATACCCAATTGAGCATACATATATATATATGTATATACACACACACACACACACACACACACACACACACACACACACACATATATTCCCTTCAACTATCCTCATACTGAGAAAAGTCTCATGAGTTACAATTATCATTTTTCCATGTAGGAATGTGTAAATAGTTCAACTTTAATAAGTTCCTTATGATTTCTTTTTCCTATTTATTTTCTCATGCTTCTCTTGCTTCTTGTATTTAAAAGTCAGATTTTCTGTTCAGGTCCGGTTTTTTCATCAAGAATACTTGAAAGTCCTCTATTTTCATTGAATGATCATATTTTCCCCTGAAGCATTACACTCAGTTCTGCTGGGTAGGTGATTCTTGGTTTTAATCCTAGTTCCTTTGACTTCCAGAATATTATATTCTAAGCCCTTTGATCCCTTAATGTAGAAGCTGCTAGATCTTGTGTTATCCTGTTATATTGCTCCTGACAGCATGTAATATTTTCTCCTTGACCTGGGAACTCTGGAATTTGGCAGTGATATTCCTAGGAGCTTTCTTTTTGGAAATCTTTTTCAAGAGGTGATCGGTGAATTCTTTCAATTTCTCTTTTGCCCTCTGGTTCTAGAATATCAGGGAAATTTTCCTTAAGAATTTTTTGAAGGATGATTTCTAGGCTCTTTTTTTGATCATGGCTTTCACATAGCCCAATAATTTTTAAATTATCTCTTCCAGATCTATTTTCTAGATCAGTGGTTTTTCCAATGAGATATTTCACATTGCCTTCTATTTTTTCTTTTGTTTGGATCTGTTTAATAGTATCTTGATTTCTCATAAAGTCATTAGCTTCCATTTGCTCCAATCTAATTTTGTAGGAATTATTCTCTTCAGTGAGTTTTTGGAATTCCTTTTCCATCTGAAAAATTTGACTTTTTAAGGCATTCTTCTCCTCATTGGCTTTTTGGGCCTCTTTTGCCATTTGAATTAGTCTATTTTTTAAAGTGTTATTTTCTTCAGTCAGGTCATTGACTTGCTTTTCATGATTTTCTTGCATCATTCTCATTTTTCTTCCCAATTTTTCTTACACTTCTCTTACTTGATTTTCAAAATCCTTCTTGAGCTCCCCCATGGCCTGTAATCAATTCATATATTTCTTGGAAGCTTTTGAGGCAGGAGTTTTGACTTTGTTATCTTCTTCTGGTTCCATGTTTTGATCCTTTTTGTCCCCACAAAAGGATTCTGTGGTCTAATTGTGCTTCCTCTGGTTGCTCATCTTGCCAGCCAATTACCTGACTTTTGAGCTCCTTGCCGTGGTAGAACTCTGTTACCAGAGTGGAGAGAGAGCTTTGTCCCAAGTCACTGAGGTTTTCACAAATGTTGTCAAAGGTCTGAAGATGATGCCCTCTCTACAGCCACCACAAGCTCTGACACACTGGCATTTCCTACCCTAGGACCACCATCCAAGTGACCCAGAACCAAGCAGGTCAAAGCAAGAGCAATTACCCTCTGAATGCTCCCTTGGTCCCCCTATGATGTGCAGGCCAGTATATAGCCAATTATATTGATAATTTTCCTAATATTGAACCAACCCTGCATTCCTGCTATAAATGCCACCTGGTCATGGTGTATGATCCTGATGATATATTGATATAATCACTTTGCTAGTAATAAATTCAATATTTTTACAATGATATTCATTAGGGAAATTGGTCTATAATTTTCTTTCTTTGTTTTAGCACTTTCTGGTTTAGGTATCAGTACCATATTTGTGTCATAAAAGGAGTTTGGTGTGTTTCCTTCCTTCTTAGTATGTTTTTCCAAATAATTTATATGATATTGAATTAATCATTTTTTAAATGTTTGGTAGACTTCACTCTTGAACCTATCTGGCCCTGAAAATTTTTCCTAGGAAGTTCACTAATGGCTTGTCCAATTTCTTTTCCTAAGAGGGAGTTATTTAGGCATTCTATTTCCTGATATGCAAATCTAGGCAATTTATATTTTTGTAAATATTTGTCCATTTTGCTCAGATTGTCAGATTTGTTGGCGAATAATTGGGTCATTGGTCCTCTTTGAAAAAGAAAGACAAACAACAAGGTAAAATGAAGATACAACGGCAAGACCTAGATGTCATGCACTAGCAAAACTTGAGCAGGCATGATGACTTTTTGCTGGTGGAAATCAGAGAAAGCTTCATTCAGGAGGCTGCAACCATGCTGATGCTCAAAGAAAAGGCAAAATCTCAATAGAAGGAAAGGAGGTGGGAGATTTTTGTAGGCATCAGAGAGAACCTGTACAAAGGCATGTATTAGAGAGAGGACAAGATAGATCTCTGTGTGAGAAGCCAATAGGCTTGTTTGGCTGAAAGGCATAATGTATGTAAAAGGAAATAGTATAAAATCCAGCTGCAAAAGTAGGATGGAATCAGATGGTATTAGACCTGAATGTCAAGCTCTAAGGAATTTGTCTTCATCCTAGAGAGAGTGGAGAGTCACTGAAGGTCACTGTGCCCCATTCTCACTGTGATTTGGTTTGCTGTTCTAACTGCAAAGAGGACTCCTTGTGCAGTCAGTGACATCATCTGAATCTAATGTGAGCTGTTTTGTTTTCCTACCGCTAGCCCTCAGTTAGTCTTCACAATGCCAACTAAAGGAGATTCACATGTGCTACCACAATACATGTGCTGAATTTCAATATCAGATAAAGGCATGAGAAAAATATTTCTACCATACCTGGTGTCGACTAGCAGATGTTCCACAGTGTATTTTCTTCATTCTTACAAAATAGAGATATTTGTCTTCAGAGGTTTGTCTTGTATTGGGGCTACATGGTAAATGAATGAATGAATCAATTAGTAAAGCACATATTAAGTACTTATTATGTTCAAAGCATTGTGCTAAGCACTGGGGATATAGAAAAAACAATAAGACAGTCCAGTACCCTTAAGGAGCTCATGCTGTAATGAAGAGAGAAGCATATGTAAAGTTTCAATTGTAAGTCAAATGGAAAGGTGCAAAATAGAGTGTAATACATCTCCTTTAATGTCATTTCCATTGAGAAAATTATATTAGTTTCTGATCTTGAACCATTTGGCAGTGGCAAAGACTTTTGTGGCAAAAATTTTATTTTCTTGGTTTTCAATAGATGTTACTAAAGCACTTTTAGAAGCAGTTTCTAGGCTCTCTCTACACAAGGGTTACTGCCAAGGCTGATGGCTGCAGCACTGGGCTGGAAACAATGCCATTCCCAAAGATCTTGAGGTTCAGAGTCCAAGGGGGTTGGTGGATAAGATAATGGTAGTGATTGGACTTTCCTGACATAGGTTGCCTCCTGTCTCTCCCTCAGGTTGCCCTGTTGCTTTTTCTAGGCTTGAAAACTTGCTAAGTGGGTGGCAATTGGTAGGGATGGCTGGCGCACCGTCTACATGAGTTCCTTCCCCAGATGATAATATCATGGCTGTACTTGTAGCAGAACTGGTGGTCTTGGTAGTGCTGCCCAGAACTCTTGTGCTCATTTGCCTATCAGTGGCACCTAGCTGGTCAGCAGTTGTTGATGGTGGTGATGAAGAAGGTGGCTTCTCCTCTGTAATGGCTTTGTCCCTGGCAGTCCTCCCAATAATGCTTAAGGATAGAAATGACTGAAAAACAACAAGAATCTGGGAATTCCCGGTGAGGAAATTCTCTCTACTAATGCAAGTGGGCACCTGCTAATGCACCAAAATTATTGCATTAGAGAGCTCCTTGGAGTGCTAAGAGGTGAAATCAGTTATCCAGGGACACAGAAGCCATTATGTGTTAGCAGTGGGCCTTGTACCCAAGTCTTTCTGACTCCAAAGCAACTTCCCACCCACTCTGTCAAAGCTGTCTCTCCCTTATGTAAAACAGGAGCCCACAGCACTGCTGTTGGGAAAAAGTACAGCACCTTGCCTGTGTCGAGTAAATATTTGTTCAGTAATGGAGATAGCTCCTATGTCTATTATATTTTACAATTTAAATCAACAGTTAATTACTAAACAACTACTATGTGCAAAGTACTTTATTAGATTCTGAAGGAGATACAGAAAAGATTTGTGTGTGTGTGTGTGTGTGTGTCTATTCATTACTTCAAGTTTACAGTCTTCTTGGAAAGATAAGACATAGAAGGTTCAATAACAATATATACCAGGCAAATCAAGATAACAATGTACACAGTAAATACAATAATGTAAATGGAAACAATGAAACACCAAAATATCAAAAGTAAATACGACAAAATTATAAAGATCAAGCAAGATTCGAGTGAAGGACTGTGAGAAAATATCTCCAACCCACCACTTGGTGGAAGTCCACAGGCATGACACATTGCACGTTTTTGGATTTTGTCAATGTATCAATCAGTTTTGCTTATTTTTTTCTCTCTTTAAAAAAAAAAAACATTATCTGTCATATGGGATGGCCCTCAGGGAGGAGAGGGAAAGGGATACCTGGAATACTGTGTAGATGTAAGAAATAGAAAATATCAGTAAAAATGATCTATATATACCTCTATACATACATATATGTGCATATTATTTATATGTGTGCATATACATATGTATACACATACACACATGCATACACACACCAGACAGCTTTAAAGATGAAAAGAATTGGGGGGGGGGGGGGCAGAGCCAAGATGGCGGCGTAGCAGCAGCAACATATCGCAGCTCTCACATAGCCACCCCAAAATACCCATAAAACAGGACTCTAAACCAATCCTAGAACTCCAAAATGCACATAAAGATACTTCCCACTAAAGTCAGCTCGGCTACAAGGAACCATATCAGCACTGTGAACGGAAACCAGCCTGCCCTGAAGCCGCGGCTGTGCCCCGGGGGCGGCGGAGCCTCTCAGGTGAGCGGATTAGCAGCAGCTGCGGGTGGGGATTGCAAAAGGGGGAGATAAGCAGTCTGGCGAAAGGCCTCCAGAACGGAAAAGCGAAAGGCAGAGGTTTTGCACCTGCCTCTGAGTTGTAGCTTCCCACCCATGGCCTGCAGACAGCAGGGGGACTTAGCGATTGTTCTCAGGCCAATGCTCTCGCGTTGAGCGGCCTGGATCCGAATCGCTGTCTTGGGCCTCCGTCTTGGAGTCTTCATTATCCAGTCAGCCGGAAGTATTTAGAAAGAGTCCCAGCATCTTCCTGAGAGCTACGGCAGCTGGGAGGACCCCAGCGATTTGGGACAGAGCTTTCCCTCCTGGAAGCAGAGCCCCACAGAGATTTAAAAAAAAAATCACGGTCTGAAGAACCATGAGTAAGAATAAGCATAAGAAGCAAAGTAAGAACAGCTCCCAAACCCTTGATTCCTTCTTTGGGGAAAAGAAAGATCATGGGAGAGAGAGGGAGGAGGA
>CM053583.1:57891941-57964548 GCA_028627135.1 Pseudochirops cupreus | reverse complement strand
CTGGGATGGCTGTTTTGGGGCGGTGGGCGGGGGAAAGATGGGGAGAAAATATGTAACTCAAAATCTTCTGGAAATGAATGATGCAAACTATAATAAAATTTAAAAAAATAAAAATAAAGATGAAAAGAACCTTTAAGATCTTCTACTCTAGCCCTAATCTTCTCACTTCAGAGATGAGCAATTTGAAGGCCAGATAATCAGTGACTTTCCCTAGGTTGCACAGAGCCAGGGTTCAAACCCATGGCCTCTTGTCTGGTGCTCTTCCTATTAGTCCACAACAAGACCATAAAGATTAAGGGCCAGATGGGCAGGACAGACACTAAGTGCTGGAAAAGCACAGAGGAGAGATAGGACACTATGGGCTCGTGTGGCCAGGAAAGTATTCCTGGTGGAAAAAAGATACCATACTTGTCCTCTCACCTAGAAGTGCTTTGTGGGCCCATGTCCTGTCTTAGTTTCTTTATCTTTTTTTAGCTTTAATATCTACAGTAGCACCTATAGAACCAGGCACCATTGAAGGGCCTCAGCAAGCACTTGAGGATTGATTGATTTAATGTACATAAGAAAGCGTACTTGTACACTTGTGCTTTCTATTACCAGGGCTTTTGCTCTGGAAATCTAGAATTTTAGAGTTAAAAGAATTCTCGGAAAGCACTAATCCAATCTGCCTGAGCAAGGATGCCTTCTCAGTGGCCTCCCAGACAAGTGGTCATTAACCTCTCTGCTTAGAGACTTTCTAGTGATGAGAAACTCATTGTCTCCAGGGGCTATTCACACCATGATTAGTCAGTTCCAATCTTTAAAAATGTCCCCTAGTCAGACTGAAAGCTCCTCGGCATCTTCTAACCATTGTTCCTAGTTATGTCCTCTGAATCCAAGAAAAGCAAGTCTCTAGCCTGTGTTCCCTGGCAGTCCCTCCAATAATGCCTAAGAACAGAATAATTCCCCTCTCCCTCCCCCTCACCATACCCACCACCTGTAGTCTAATTACCTCTTATTCATAGAATTTAGGGTTGAAGGTTATCTTAGATCATTCTGTCCAGTTCTCTCATGCTATAGAGTAGGAAACTGAGAGTCAGGGAGATGAAATTACCTACCAAAAGTAAAGGGCACAGCTGTAAGGGAAACTCAGATCTTCTGACTATGAAAGCCAGGGTTCTTTCCACTCTACCTCGTTGATTTTGTTCAGTAATATTTTTCAGGAAAAAATATTTTAAATAAAATTTAAATGAGAAAATTAAGGGAGTTGGTTTGGAGGGAGAGATTCCTAGTTGAAAAATTGTGTGTTTTTAGGGACAGCCTTAATTTCCTCAGAGCTAGTAGGAATCAAAATAAATGATAAAGGGATTAGAAATAAACCTCTAGCAACCATCAATATATTTCAAATGTTTATGTTGTGTTTTAACGAAGTGAAATTTTATATAGAAGAGAAATGATTTCAAGAGAATGTGTAGGATGGACCCAGGGACTTCTGACTAGACTTTTAATTGATATTCAACAATGTTTTTATGAGGTTTTTTTCCCCCCAAAATAAAGGGTTCCTGTAGTCAGCCATTTGGGAGATAGAAGTAGAAAACATTTGTGATATATTTTAAGATAATATATGCTATACTTTTCATTTTTTACTTTTAAATAAAAATGCCAAGAATATCAAGTTTAGATGCATCATATTTATCATAGACAAAATGTCTCAGCATAGCTTCCAAAAAGGAAAATAAATAGATTAGAATGTAAAAATCTGATGGCAAAACAACTAAACATTGTTAATAAGAGCAAAATTTTAAAATAATGGACAAAGATCATGAGAACAGATATTTCTATAAGCAGATCTATTTAAGATACAGAAAATGTAGATTAAGTATGTTCGAGAAGTGATTAAGTTTCAGGAAGGGGAAAGAAAGCTTCCTATTAAAGTAGTTTGCCCAGTTTCTAGAGGATTTTATTTTAGAATGTGGGGCACATATTTAAGAAGAAAGAGATAGAGTAGTATAATGGATGGAGTGCTTGGCATAGATTCAGAAGGACCTTGATACAAATACTGAATGACATGTTTTAACCATGCAGTTCTGGGTAAATCACTTAACCTCTGTATGTCTTGGGTTACTCCCCAAGTATTTTCTACAAAGTCATAACTTGATGTAGGTTGATTTCAGTCTACGTAAGTGGAGGGAATTCAAATGGCAGGAGATCTTTATGGTGTAAAAAAATCACAGATATTTTATATATTCGCATGTGTTTATGAAGATCATCTTCCAATATGAATGAAGAAATGAAAGAGTTTTAAAAGAATTTTTAAAAATGCTCAACATGTCAGTCAAACACTGTAAGTTCTGGAGATACAGGCAAAAAAGAAAGACAGTCGCTGTCTTCAAGGAGCTTATCTTCCAATGGAGGAGACAACACTGAAGGGGTAATGATGATTAAGGATGGGTATGTTAGTCCTGAAACTTACAGAGGTGGCAAGTAGGGCCATAGGGGAGTAGATTGATACACATCCCCTACCCAGGAACAGTTGCAGAATTGATTTAATTATAATTCATGATTTCAGAACTGGAATGACTAAGGAGAGGATGAGGAGGGAACAAAGTAAATCATAGTAAGTGGGAACTTCTTGAAATAGTTGTCTGGGAAAGACATTCACCAAACAGAGTAGCAGGGATCTAGGGTGGGTATTTCTCCAGGGTAGTAAGGTTCATGGCTAGATAGTAGGGAGGCTCTCATCCGTATATTAAAATCATATGAGATCCCTTGATGAACGCAATAATAGAGATAACTCTGTTCAGCAACCCTTTGATTATTAATGTCAGTTGAGTGTCAAAAACCATGAAGATATACATTGGTCAAACATTTTTACCACTGTCCTACACAGACTCCAGTTGGAAGGTAGATTCTTACCTGAATGCTTTGGCGTAGGCTGTCCCCCATTCCTAGAATGCCTTCCATCCTCACCTTCACCTTTTGGAACTCCTAGCTTCCTTCAGGGTCTGTTCAAATACTACCTCCTACAAGAGTAGAAGTGCCAACTCTTTGGTTTGTCGCTTAGAACTTCATCCCTTTACATTGCTGTTGTACACACACTTTATGATTCAGCCAAAATGGCTGTCTCGCTGTTTCTCATACATTATATTCCATCTCCCCATCTTCTTGCTTTTGCACTGACTGTTCTCCATACCTAGAATGTACTCCTTTGCATCTCTGCCTCCTTAAATCTGTTTCCTTCCAAAGCCAATTCAAGTGCTGCCTTCTGTTTGAGACCTTTTTTTTCCTCACAGAGCCTGATACCTTCCTGCCCCAAGGTTTCCATGTATCTGTTCTATATGTATGATGCATCTTCATATTGACTCTACTGTTAAAAAATAAATTTCTTTAGAGATTTTGTGTTTGTTTTCCTACTGCCTAGCACAAAGTAGATACTTAATAAAAGTTTGCTGATTAATTTATCAAAAGTCATTCCTGATTCCTTAATTGTTCATGTCTCCTTCACCCCCCAAAACAACCCAAATTTTCTTTTTTGTGTGCATGGGTATATATGTATGTGTATATAATTTACTTATTTGTGCACATGTTTCCTTTCAATAGAATATAAGCTCCTTGAGAACAAAGAGTTTTGTTTTTGTCTTTGTATACCCAGCATCTATCACAATGCCTTATACATAGTAGGTAATTTATAAATTCTTGTTAAATAACATTGAACTGAATGGTGAGGCCTTCTAGATATTTCTGTTTGTGGTTGATATTGTGATGATTTTGTTGAGTTCCAGAACACCACAGGATCTTCTCAATGAGACTAATGATCTCAAAAGAGATTAGCCTGATAAACCACATGGGAGTCACAAAAGGATGAAAAAAAGCCAATTGTCCAGGTCATAGTATGCAGTTGGATGGCTAGTACTTTGAATTAGTGCATCAATATGCACACTTGAGACAGACACTATAAATGGAAGTTGAATTGGACTCAGAATTGAATAATGAGACATGTTGAGTTTGGAAAATTGTGTAATGCTTTTAATTATCCTACCTTCTCCCAAGAAAGAAGAAAATAAAAACAACCTTTTAATACAATGCAGTATGGTTATGAATTACAAAATAATATATTGAATGACCATATTTTCCCCTGAAGCGTTATGCTCAGTTTTGCTGGGTAGGTGATTCTTGGTTTTAATCCTAGCTCCTTTGATCTCCAGATTATATTCCAAGCCCTTCTATCCCTTAGTGTAGCTGCTAGATCTTGTGTTATCCTGATTGTGTTACCACAATACTTAAATTGTTTCTTCCTGGCAGCTTGTAATATTTTCTCCTTGACCTGGGAACTCTGGAATTTTGCTATGATATTCCTAGGAGCTTTCTTTTTGGGATCTTTTTCAAGAGGTGATCAGTGAATTCTTTCAATTTCTATTTTGTCCTCTGGTTCTAGAATATCAGGGCAATTTTCCTTGAGAATTTTTTGAAGGATGATTTCTAGGCTCTTTTTTTGATCATGGCTTTCACATAGCCCAATAATTTTTAAATTATCTCTCCCTGATCTATTTTCCAGGTCAGTGGTTTTTCCACATTGCCTTCTATTTTTTCTTTTGTTTGAATCTGTTTAATAGTATCTTGATTTCTCATAAAGTCATTAGCTTCCATTTGCTCCAATCTAATTTTGAAGGAATTCATTCTCTTCAGTGAGTTTTTGAAATTCTTTTTCCATATGGCAAATTTGGCTTTTTAAGGCATTCTTCTCCTCATTGGCTTTTTGGGCCTCTTTTGCCATTTGAGTTAGTCTATTTTTTAAGGTGTTATTTTCTTCAGTATTTTTGGGGGGCTTCTTTAGCAGGCTGTTGACTCACTTTTTATGATTTTCTTGCATCATTCTCATTTCACTTCCCAATTTTTCCTACACTTCTCTTACCTGATTTTCAAAATCCTTCTTGAGCTCCTCCATGGCCTATAAGCAGTTCATATATTTCTTGGAAGCTTTTGAGGCAGGAGTTTTGACTTTGTTATCTTCTTCTGGTTCCATGTTTTGGTTCTTTTTGTCCCCCAAAAAGGATTCTGTGGTCTAATTGTGCTTCCTCTGGTTGCTCATCTTGCCAGCCAGTTATTTGACTTTTGAGCTCTTTGCCATGATAGAGCTCTGCTTCCAGAGTGGAGAGAGCTATGTCCCACATTGCTGGGGTTTTTCATAGTTGCCAGAACTACGAGGAGGGTGCCCTCTCTACAGCCACCATAAGCTCTGGCACACTGGACACACACCCCAGGACCACTACCCAAGACAGCGACCCAGACCCAAGCAGATCAAAGCAAGAGTGATTACCCTCTGAATGGTCCCTTGGTCCCCCTACAATATGCAGGCCAGGAACTCTGGAGGCAGCCAAAGGGCAGTAGCTGCAGTTGCGGAACCTTCACTACCTCTAGCCCTGGGGGCAGGGGCCGACCACATTCTTTTGTCACCTGGTTCCAGCAGAGTTTCCTACTGACCTTTTACTTTCCCTTTGGCATTTATGGATTAAGAAGTCTGGAAACTGTCACAGCTGCTGGTGATTCACTCCCCTGAAGTCTGTGTTGCCCAGCCTGGGCTGCCAGTTTGGGTCAGCACAGCTCACTCAGGACTGCGCTCAGCTCCCAACCTGGTGTGATAGACCCTTCCTGTTGGTCTGCCAGGCTGCCTTCAGTGAGAGATTTGTTTCTTTCCGTCAGTTTGTGGGTTCAGTAGCTCTAAAATTTGTTTAGAGTCATATTTTACAGGTAGTGGAGGTGGTTGGTGCAGGAACTTAAGCAAGTTCCTGCTTTTACTCCATCATCTTGGCTCTGCCCCCAATTCCTTGAAATATTGCATTAGAGGCATTCGGTTGGTGCATTGGGTAGTGGACTTGCTGTCAGGAAAACTTGAATTCAAATGCTGTCTCTGACATTTACTAGCTATGTGACCCTGAGTAAGTTACTTAATCTGTTATCAGCCTCATTTTCCTCATCTGTAAAATGGAGATAATAGCACCTACCTCAGAGTTGTGAGAATCAAATGACATTTGTGTGTGTGTGTGAGTGTGTATATATGCATGTATGTATGTATATGTGTGTATATATACACACATACATATACATATATGCACTGCTTTGCAAACCTCAAATTGCTTTAAATCCTATTATAATAATTACTATTATTACATCCTCCCATTGATTCTATGTCATTGTGATTCTTAGAACACTACAATTTATAGTGTCAAAATTACAGAGGGCAGTGTAAAGCTGTACAAGGTGGCTGCAACATATTGCCCATTATAATCTGCATACAAGATGTTGTATAAGAGATATCACCAAATTCATATGTAATCAAAAAAGCGCATTTAGTGCTTCAATTAGATTTATTTCTTCTGGGATAATGTTAATTCATGAAGAAAATCATATTGATGAAAAACTAGAAAATTTCAAAAATTAAAGATATTAATTTAATGAATATTTCAGTATTTGTTTTCTCATTGATTATACATACTTCAACTGCAGATTGCCCTCCAGCCATGCCTTTATCCTGTGTGATTTTTGTCTGTGTTTTCCCATTGATCTTATACAGAAGGTCAACACAATGTGCTGGAGGCCTTGGTCCAGCTTTTTAGGTGTTATGAATATCATTGTAGAGATCAGCTAGCTCTCTCTTATCCTTTGCTCCTGCTATATGATTGGTTCTTTTGTTCCCAGTTTTTTAAAAATCTCTTTGTTTTTATGTTTAATTTGGGATGTTTTAACTTGTTGATTTTCTAGGGTCTTTTTTTAGTTACATGCCTAATTATTGATGTCTTTTGTCTCTTTAACTCTTCAGCATTTTAAGTTTTCCCCTAAGAACTGCTTTTCTTACATCCAGAAGATTTAATATGTTGATTCCTTGTCATTATCATTTTTGCAATTGTTTCCATAATTTGTTCTTTTTTTTGGCACAACTTTATTTCCCCTCTTCCATAGAATCTTAATTGAATTTACATATATTATCCCAAAGGGAAAAGCCATAAACACATCATAAAGCTGTTGATCCTTATTCAGTGCTTTTAACATGTGTTAATATAATTGCTATACAAATATGAAGTATTATTCAGAACTGGGGAATAACTAATGATTTATCTTATTTATTCCTGTTAGCTTTTGTTATTTTAATTGGTCCTTTATTAAATATTTTTAACAATTCCTTTGAAAAACATGCAATTCCCCATTTTCAGGCATAATTGTCATTTTTTAATGCATATATCAATAGAAACAAAAATGTTTACCATTCCGTCCAGCATTATGTAAAATTACCAAGAAAATATCTTTTTATGACATTTTCTTGACTCTTAGCACCCACTAGAGAATTCAGACTGAGAAGCTGTGATTATCTGTCTTGCCTTCATCTTCCCTCGTTCATCTTCTGATTAAAGCCTGTGATCTAAAAAAAAAATTCATTTTTGTTTACAATGTGTGTTTGATTCACAAAAATACTCAAATCCAGAAACCATATGATGGCTCTAAAATTTTCATAACATCTCCTAATTCCTTTTCTGTTAAGTACAAGTTTGTTTGCTCTCTGGTTTATTAGATTATGAGCTCCTTGAGAGCAGGGACTATCTTTTGCCTATTTTTGTATCTCCAGTGCTTGGCAGAGAGTAGGCATTGTAAAAAATCATTATTTATTTTTAGCATTCTTTTCTTTTTAAATTTTGATTTCCAAGTTTTCTCACTCCTGCTCACCCCTCTCCCTATGCTCTAGCCACAGAAAAGGCAAACAATATATCAATTATATAGGTGGAATCGTGCAAAACATATTTCCATATTAGCCATATTGTAAAAAAATAATAAAGCAAAAGAAGATAAAGTGAGAAAAATAATACTTCACTTTGCACTCAGAGTTTATCAGTTCTCCCTCTCAAGGATGAACAGCCTTTTTCTCATCATTAGTCCTTTGGAACTGTCTTGGATCATTGTATTGATCAGAGTAGCCAAGTTTTTCACAGTTGATCATCATTACAATGTTGCTGTTACCATTCACAATCATCTCATGGTTCTTCTTACTTCTCTTGGCATCAGTTCATATAGGTCTTGCTATGGTTTTCTGAAACGACCCTACCTTTGTCATTTCATATAGCACAATATTATTTTACCCTGAGGGTCTTCCCCTCTCATTTTTTTTAATCAAAGGGGCTATCCCTTGACTCACTTCTTAAAGAGGCCTATTCACTGAATGGGCATTGCCTTACTCAAAGTGAGAACCTGAAAAGGCCTTAGCCTAAAAGGGCCAACGTCTCCTACTGCATCCTGGGCCATCTTCAGTTGTCCTGATGAATACCCGCCCACTGAACCCAGATAACTCTGGAGGAGAAAGTGAGGCTGGTGAACTTGCACAGCTCTCTCTCATTCAAATCAAAGTCATTTGCAAGTCATGTCATTATCTTCCTGATGTCATGGCCCGCTTCGAGAATGAAGGACAAACTGCAACACATAAGCACAATAGTATTCCATCACAATCAGATGCCACAATTTGTTCAGCCATTCCCCAGTTAATAGGCCCTCAATTTCCAATTTGTTATCACCACAAAAAGAGCTGCTATAAATAGTTTTGTACATATAAGTCCTTTACCTTTGATTTCTTTGGGGTATAGACCAAGTAATGGTATTGCTAGGTTGCACAGTTTTGTATCCCCTTTGGGCATATAATTGACCCTAATCTGTCATCTTGGCTTCATATCCCCCTATCATTTGTTCTTTGACCCACCCATTCTTAATTTAGTTTCAAAATGATTTTTAATAATTTCTTTAGTAATCTTTTATTGAACCGAATTTTAATTGCACTGTGGTAAGTAATTTAATTGCACTGTGCTTTTCTACATTTATTTGTGAGGTCTTTATACCCTAATACACGGCAATTTTTCTGTGTATAACTGAGATACACACACACATACACACACATACACACACATAAAGATAGGTAGATAGATAGATAGATAGACGTTATTGAATTCCTGCCTGAATAGAATTTTGGAAAAGTTAGATATGATAGATATCTGCTGAGGTCTATCATATTTAACATTTCTAAAATTCTGTTCAGGCCTTTGCTTCTTTATTGTTTACTTTTTGGTTAGATTTGTCTAAGTCTAAAAGAAACACATGGAGTTTTACTAGCTATTTCTCCTTATAACTCACTTAATATTTAGCTATTATGCTATTTGAGACATAGATGTTTAGTATTGATATTAATTTATTGTCTATGACATCTTTCAGCAACATGTAGTTTTCCTATCTCTTGAAATGAAGAATTTTTTGCTTTTAACTTATTTGAAATCATGATTTCTCCTCCTGACTTTTGTACTTTATTTTTATTTTTTTACTTTTTGGAGGGGGAAGTGCAGGGCAGTTGTCGACTTGCCCAAGGTCACATTGCTAGTAAGTGTTAAGTATCTGAGGCTGGATTTGAACTCAGGTCCTCCTGACTCCAGGGCCAGTGCTCTATTGACTGCGCCACCTACCTGCCCCATTTTTTGTACTTTAGCTGAAGAATAATAGATTTTGCACTATCTCCTTATTCTAACTCTGTGTTAATCTTTATATTTTGTGTGTGTTTCTTATAAGCAACATATTGTGAGATTCTGCTTTCTAATCTATTCTGCTATCCCTTTCCATTTTATAGGTTACTGCATCCTATTCTCTTTTACTTTTTTCTTCTCTTTTTCCCCCCTCAACATCTTTAATAAAGGAGAACTCAGAACTAGTGTTCTAGGTATGTGGGTGTATGTGTGGGTGTGTTTGTGTATATATATATTTCTTTCCTTTCTTCTTTTAAGATCATCACAATATAATAAAACTACTCCCATATCTTTTATCTTATTTGACTCCCTCTATGACCCTTGATGATTTTAGTATTCTGAAGGGACACATGTCATCTCTCCTTATTAGAATATAAACACTTTATCTTTGTTTAGTCCCTATGATTGTTGGCTTGTATTTACCATTTTTATGTTTTTGTTGACTCTTATTCATATTTCAAAGTTTCTGCTCAGCTCTGATCTTTTCACCAAGAGCTTCTGAAAGTCATCTATTTCATTAAACATCCATTTTTTCATTGTAGAATTTTACTATTTTGCTGGGTAAGTTATTCTTAGTTATGAACCTGTATCTTTTGCCTTTTGGAATATCATATTCCAAGATCCCTTTATAGTTATAATTGCTAAATCTTGTATGATCCTGACTGTGGCCCCTTAATATTTGAATTCTTTTTTTTGGGCTGCTTACAGTATTTTCCCCCCTTTAACCTGGAAGCCCTAGAAGTTTCCTATAATGTTCCTGAGAGTATCCATTTGGAAGTTTCTTTCAGAAGGTGACTGGTGAATTCTTTCTACTTTCACTTTGCCCTAAAGTTCTAAGAGATCTTAGTAGTAGTTTTAATGATATCTCAAAATATAATAGAACAGGTAAGTGGCACAGTGGATAGAGTGCCAGGCATGGAATCAGGAAGACAACTTCCTGAGTTCAAATATGGCCACAAACACTTGAGAGCTGTGCGGCCCTGGCAAGTCATTTAACCCTCTTTGCCTCAGTTCCTCATCTGTAAAATGAACTAAAGAAGGTGCAATATCTTTGCAAAGAAAAATGACCCAAATAGGGTCATTAATAGTCAGACATGACTGAAATGACTGAGCAACAAAGAAAAAAACTGTAATGACTAGACTCTTTTTTTGGTGATGGTTTTCAGGTCATCAAATTATTCTTAAGCTGTCTCTCCTTGACTTGTTTTTTAGGTCAGTTGTTTTTGCTAGGGGATACCTTATATATATTTTTTCTGTTTTAAAAAAATTTGTTGCAATATATCTTGTTGTCTCATGGAATTGTTAACTTCTGTTTGGTCCATTCTGCTTTTCAGAGTCCGATGCTTAGGTAAGGCTTTGTACTTTTTGTTCTCAGTTGTTAATTCTCTTCCCAAGTTCCTCCTTTATAGCTCTCATTTCTCTTCCAATATTTTTCTCTAGTAATTTAATTTCATTTATAAAACCTTATTAATCCTTTTTTAAACTCTTACCCCATTTCTTCCATGAATACTAATTGAACACATGCCCAAGCTACATTTTTCTTTGAGGTTTTGCTTGTAGACATTTTGGAGTTGTTCTATTTTATTATTCTGCTGCTGTTCCTTGCCCAGTACACAGCCCTCCTTTCCCTGAAGCACCTGTTTTTTGGCTTCCCTGTCACCATAATAGCTCTTTATAATGGTATTCTTTTTTGTTTGTTTGTTTACTCATTCTTTCAACCTTTCTTCCAAACCTCAGGCTTTGTTTTAGGTCCAGTCTCTGCATACTTCTGTAGGACATGTCTGTGCTTGGTCTTATTTTGTGTTTTCTTGTATCCTGCTGCTGCTTTCTTGGAGTATGGAGAATCATATTATTCAAGGATCTCAGATACAGCTCAGGTGGAGGAACTGCAAGTATTTAGTGTACCCAAAGTGAGTTTTCAGGGAGAAGTCTGTTGTTTGCCTTCCTGGTATGAGTTTTCCAAGCTCCTAGCCCAGATTTGAGTCTGAGCAATATAACTGAGGGTTTGCCCTTTAGTGGAGTTCTAGTAGACTGTTACTTAACCTAAGCCATCAGGTAGGCATAGGCTCTACAGGTTCAGCAATAGAACTGCAGGCTCTCCTTTAGTCTGGGATCTCTGCCCTGGTTACTCAGCTACAGACTTCAGACCAGGCTGGGAACTAGATCTGAAACCCTGCTCCACGCCCAATGTAGGAGCCACACAGTGCTGTTCCCCATCCAGTACACAGCCCCATCCTTTCCCTGAACAACCTGTGGAGACACAAGTCTCCATTCTCACCCTGCCACCCATGGGGGCATGGCTCCCCTCCTCAGTCCATGCTGGATCTGGACCCAGCTCAGAGTTATGAATGATAGAGCACCCAGTTGTTACCTGTTCCTGATCCTAGTCCCTCTGTGCTAGATCTAGGACATTTTCTTGACCTAATACATAGCTACAGACTCACAATCAAGGCCCATGCTAGCATGTTCTGAGCAGTGCCCTCCTACCTAGACCTCATCCTCTGTACCCATAGATCTCTCTATGTTGATCTAGGCAGGAAAAAAATGACTTACTGTGATTTTTTTTCCCTTGGATTTCCTGATCAGGACTTAGTCTGGTATATCTTCTAGGCTTCTTTTTCTGCCATTTTGACTTGTCTCCCAGTGTCTCTCATAAAGATATGTTTTCTTTCTTAATATAACTGAGGGGAAATACTTCTGGTTGTACCTACTCCAGTAGCAGAGGGCCTATCAATTCAAGGCCATTATCTATGACTATACCTATATCCATTCTTGACTAAAATATTGTTCAGAATTTTTTTCTGAACAACTGTTAACTTTGACCAAATTGCCATTTTTAAAATTTTTTTTATGTTTTTCTGAAAGGTTTGTTTAAAGAAACTTTAATTGAAAAAAAATGAAGAGCAGAGACTTTCTTCTGTTAAAAAAATGAACAAAGATTAGAGTATTAAGAGGAGAGTAATATGTGGTGAAGCTGTAGAACGACTGTCTTCAAGTTGGCAAAATAACAAACGAGAAATATTCAATGCTGGAGGAACTATTGGAAGACAAGCACACTGATACATTGTTGGTAGAGAGACTTGAATTGATCTAATTCTTCTGGAAAATTATTTGGAAAGCTAAGTTGCTAAACTATTTGTTCTTTTTGACTTCCATTGGGGTGTATTTCCCAAGGAGAGATAGAAGACAGAAAGGAATGTCCAATAGATACCAAGATATTCCCAACAGCACTTTTTGTGGCAGCAAACAACTACATCAACAACGAATTGGAAACACAGGGATGCCATCAGTCAGGAAAGGGTCGCACTAACTGTGGTATGGAAATACAGTGGAATTTTACCATTCCATTAGCAATGACCAATAGGAGGAATTCATTGAAATACAAGAAGCTGTATAAACTAATTCAGAGCAAAGAAAGAATCAGAAAAATATATAATGACTACAGTAATGTAAACAAAAATACTAAAAGGCAGCTGGACTTTTGGTTTCAGAAGATGAACAATAAAACATACCTCACTCTTCTTGGTAGAGGAGTGGTAGGAGATGAGAGATACTGAATATTTCACATACCAACAGATGCAACTGCAATTGTTATTTGGCTTGGGCTTCACTTAATTGTTTTCTTTGGGAAAGTTGTATTGGAGCCAGGAGCGGTATATCAAACAGTGATTGTTGCATTATTAAGACAACAAAGCCATCTATAAAACTTTATAGAGTCATCTCTACAACTTTTAAAAGCTCCTGTTGGAGGGGTTTAATGTCAAGTAGAAGGCTGTGAGCTCAAGAGACAATTTTTAAAATGTAACATTTCCAGAATCCTGCATAAGAAAGATGCCTCTGGCACTGGTATGAAAGATGGACTGGAGGAGAGGCAGAGAAAAGGTAAGAAGACTAGGAAGGAAGGACCTGTCCTAGGAATTTATAGTGAGAATAAAGGGAAAGGGAACAGCAAGCAGGCACCAAGCAGTTGGTAAGAGCTGAGTGTGCCAGCTCCTGTGCTGAACAGTGGATACAGATACAAACAAACAAGAAAGAGTCTCTGCCCGCAGTTCGCCTTCTAACTCAGGAATTTAGCACACAAACGAGGGCCAGATATGAGGAGGTGAGGCAGGCAAGAGAGGGTACCAAAGTCAAGGCATGGGGGCAAAGCCTGAAGAATCTGAAGCATAGCCAGGGGAGGAAGCAAACAGGTAGCTTGGGCCTGGCCCCAAAATAGAGGCTCCCTGAAGGAGCTCAGCAGGGCAGCTGATCCAGTGGCGAAAACTGGTATCAATTCAAAAGATTTTGCACATAGGACAGTGATGAAAATGAATGGTATGGGAGGGGCACCCTATAAAGTAAAAGCCATACAAATATCATTCTTATTTTATGTTGAAAGAAATTGAGGCTTAGAAATTGAGGTAAAGGAGTAGCCAGGTGTGGATCCAAACCTGAGGGCAGCAGACTGAGTACAGTCATCTTTCCATGATGCCACTCTGCCGCACACTTAAGAATTCTACCATTAACTATCTGTGTGAAGACTTCCTTTTTTTCATTTAAAATTCTTTATTGGATTTGTGATCTGCACATTTCCTTTCAAAAATTGAAGTGGCCTCACAGGAATTTGCTTAGATGAAGAGTACAAAATGCTTTCATGAGGACATTTTCATAACTTCAATACCTGCCAGTGACAGGATTAATCTTACAGTTATTAAAAAAAAAATCTCCAGGCCACCAAGTTCTTTTTTGTTCATCTGTACCATTCAAGTTGCAAACAATGAAGCTTTCCTGCCTAGCTGCATGGGATTGGTAGCACTTGATGTCACACTGGGTCTTCATTGGGAGTCTTGCAGATGGATGCTTCTTATGAAAAAGCCACCTAATTCTTTGAAAACTGTTTCATTTTTGAAGGATCCAATATAGATATATATATATATATATTTGTGATGAAACTCTTTTGTAACTTTTTTCCAGAGGAAGAGTTTTGAAAATGACGAATGGTAAACAGTGATTGATACCATACCACTGTCAGACCGTTCTTTTTTGCTTCTCAATAAATGCCAGTCAATAAGCATTTATTAAGCATTTCTATGTGCCAGGCACTATGCTAAGTGCTGAGAATATAAAGAAAGGCAGAATATAGTCTCTGCCTTCAAAGAGCTTGTAGTCTAATAGAGGAGACAACATGAAACACCAAATAATAGTGCTCAACCACAGATGACTACTGGTACTACTATTACTACTACTACTATGTCATGTGAACTGTTCTTTAGATTAAGAGAGAGTATACTGCATTGATAAAACTTCTTCATGACCTAGGATTAAGAATAATAGCTCACACATACACCTATATATCCACATACAAACATACATATAAAATGCTTTAAGGATTATAATCTAAGATTTGACTTCATCACTTTAGCAATGATCACATGAAGTAAATAGGTTAATTCATTCTGAGCCTAGTTTCTTCACCTGTAAAAATGGGTCTGGCAGTACCTATACATACTACCTCATAGGACTATTATGAGAAAAGTAGTTTCTAGCTGTGAAGTGATATAGAAATGAAAGCTATTATGCAATTGTAAATTTTTTGAGGGGAGGAATTGTTTCATCTTTTGTTTGTTAGCACGAGCATGGTGCCATATCTTCTGAATAGGGAAAATGTGAAAAAGCATAAGGGCCAAGCTGACCTGTCCTCTCACTTTTGTAAGTCACTAAGAGTATTGACTCCTCCCATAGGAATAGATCTTGCTGAGGCCCAGGCAGCCAGTCATCTTGGACACAACCTCAGTCACTATCAGGATTTGTCTGAGACCCCTAAATAATAATAATAATAACTATAGTGACAACAACTAACATTTATATAGCATTTACTTTGTGCCAGGCACTCTGCTAAGCACTTTACAGTTATTATCTTATTTGATCCTTACAACACCTTTGAGAGAGAGAGAGATGCTATTAAGGTGCCAGTGCATGTATCTAAAATCTAAGGGAAAGAAATGCTCAAAATGATCAAGGAAGCCCCCTGACCAACCTTCTCCCTTACCTAATGAACATTTCTTCATTGTATATTGAAGGAGTGTTTCTGAACTAGTCTTCATTGACCAAATTAAATGTCTTGTGTTAAGTCTTTATCTTTCCTGCTTATTAGGTCTGCTTAGTAAATAACAATTTTGATTCATGAACTATTTTATTTTGATAACATCTGTTATATAGTTTATAATTCCAAGTTGTTTTTTGAAATCATACAAATCACAATTAAAATATATTTGTATAATCCAAATCTAGAACATCAAAGATTTATCTAGAATGAGATTAAGTAGCAAACCATTTAGCCTAATTAACTGTCTTGGGAGGTGAATAGTAAAAAAAAATTAGTCCCTTTCCCTTTTCTTTTTTACATCTAAAGATTAAAATGGTTATCCTGCAAGAAACATTTCTTCCTTTTCAAGTTATTGTACAACTCATGAAAGCAAAGGAATAAGAGTCACAATTGCAAGAGGCTCTAAAATAATTTTGTTTTCCACTGAGATGGATGCAGTTAACTGACATAGTAGATAGAGCTCTGGACTTGGCATCAGTAAGACCTATGTTCTAATTCTGCCTCAGATACTTAAGTAGCATTGTGACCTTGGGCAAGTCACTTAACCACTGTTTGCCTCAGTTTCCTCATCTGTACAATGGGAGTAATAATAGCAACTACCTTCTAGGGTTGTCGTCAGGATAAATAATAATATTTGTAAAGCACTTTGTAAACTTCTGTTTCTTCATCTGTAAAGTGAAAGGTTGGAGCAGATGGATTCTAAGACCCTTTTTAGCTCAAAATCTAGGATCCTAGATGATATCCCTTATGCCACTTCTTGTATATTGGCAACATATTTAGCCTGCCTACATCCACCTTTTGTCTTTCCTTTGAATCCCACTTTGGATTCTTCAAAGATAAGGACTTTCCATGTTGGCAGCCACAAAACATCACTGGGAGACTATTGTTTGTTTGTTTTGCTTTTTTTGGAGGAGGGGAATGCAGGGCAATTGGGGTTAAGTGACTTAACCCAAGGTCACATGGCTAGTAAGTGTTAAGTATCTGAGTTCAGATTTGAACTCAGCTCCTCCTGACTCCAGGGCGGGTGCTTTATTCACTGAGCCACCTAACCGCCCCTGTTTGTTTGTTTTTTAAAGATGAATTTGTGTGCTAGGGAGAGTGAGAGCATTATTGATATTTTCAAACCTTAAAGATTTCAAATAATCTTGATTTTGAGTTTTAAGGGAATTCCTTAATAGTATAATAATCATATATTTGCACAGCATTTTACAGTTATGAAACATTTCCCTTCTATCTTATGTGATTATGTGATTGACAAGATGAGCGTTGTCTTCCATTTTTGTTTAATTGTTTTTCAGTCATGTTCAACTCTTTGTGACCAAATTGGGGTTTTCTTGGCAAAGATACTACAGTGGTTTGCCATTTCCTCCTCCAGCTCAGTTTACAGATGAGGAAACTGAGGCAGAGTTAAGTGATTTGCTTAGGTTTACACAGCTATGAATGTCTGAGGCTGGATTTGAACTCAGGAAGATGAGTCTTCCTGACTGCAGGCCTGGTGCTCTATCCACTTTGCCATCTAGCTGCCCTTCCTCCATTTTACCCAGTTCAATTTAATAAAACAAACAATTGCTAGGCACTGTATGCAAGGCCTTGTATTAAGCCCTGGAGACACAAAGGTCGGTGTAGCATAGGTTCTGCTAATAAGCTTTCCATTTAACAGTGGAAAGAATGAGTACACAAATATATATACCTCAAGGGAAAGGAAAAATACAAAATAGAGGCCTAGACAAGGGGTGGTGAGATGAAGTCACTCTCACATGGGGGTAATGGAAGGCTAAGCTATTATTTAGATTTAAAGGAGGGACTTGAGCAGGCTGAGGTGCTAAGGGGAAAGGGAGCCTAGTCTAGTCATGGGGTACGGAGCAAAGGCACAGAGATGGGCAAGGCAGACTAAGGACAAGGAGTAGAAGAGAGCTTAGTTTAGTTGTAACATAATGTATCTCTCCTGTGTTTGTGTATCTTTCTACTTCATTTCTCTGGTGTCCACCTCCAATTGTGCACTCCAGAGATATAATAATCAGAGACCTCAGAGGAAATACCTCTAAGAATTAAAGAAAAAAAAATGACAAGTGTCAGAAGCATCATGCTCAGTCTGGCCCTGTGCTCAAAACAATGCACTTGGAAAATGATTCAGGCAACTCGTGCGGCTTGGGTTGGACAGAGTAGAAACTAGAGGTAGAATGGTTAGTGGGGAAACTCCAAGAAGAGTCTGAGTGAGAAGAGATGAAGGCCTCCCCTGGATGATGATAGTGTAAATGGGAAGGAGAGAACAGAGGAGCTGTAGAGGTAGAAACAGTATGTGGCAACTGATTCGATGTTGGGTTAGTGGTGAGGGTGAAAAAAAGAGCAAAAGACGAGGCTGAGGTTTTGAGCCTGGATGACTGGGAGGATAAGTCATCAGCAGAAAAGGGGTAGTGGGGAAGAAGGACAAGTTTGGAGGGGAGAGAGGAGGTGAGTTCAGTTGAGTTAGACTAGGTGCCAAAGGGCCATCCACAGGATGGTGTTCAGCAGGTAGCTGAAAAATCTGCATTGAATTTCTGAGCAGGTGGAGGTATATATTTGTGAATCATCTACATAGATGTAATATCCCCAGCAGACACCTATGGTCTATTTCCCCCTGCCTATCCCTACACCACAGCTATTGTTGGTTACTCTCCAAAACTATTCCTTCCTTGGTTGCTTTGTATGTTTTGTTTATACCTATATATGCACATATTTTGTCCCTCTCCAGCACGTTAGAAAACAAGCTCCTTGATGGCAGGGTTCATTTCTCTTGCGTACCCAGCACTGAGCATGGTGCCTGGTACATTTACGTGTTTGATAAAACACTTCGTAATTTACTGATTGACCTCTCATCCAAGGTGGTAGTATTGTACCAATTGGAATGGTTTGTTGCTGACACTCATATAGAGCTGGCTATCTGGACAACTACTTGCTACTAGAAAGAAAAACTGAGGAAATCAGTTCATATCTTTGAGCTATTGTCATGCAAGCGTTTCCTACTAAATAGCATAATTTGGCCTGACCCATTGTTTTTTCCCTTCTACTTGTCTACTCAGTAGTAACAAAATGAAGGAGGAAAGGTTGGGAGCCAAAGAACACAATCAAAAGGGCCCCAACCCAGAAAGTGATTCTCAGAGGACCCATATTGGGGCCTTAGGGAGCGTGGGAAGGCCTGCCCTTACTGGTGCCAGGCATTCCTGATTCAGTGAGGGTCTGATGATGTCCATGAGGAGGCAGATATATCCAGGCTGCCTGAAACTCTGCAGTGCGATACTCATAACTACCACCAGACAACTGCTGCAAGGCCTTTAGGTGCAGGCATCATAGAAAGGTTCTTAAAGACTGATGAGGAAATCACAGTAGCAGCTGCATACACTTACATGGCAGCTCTCCTCCAACTCATTCATTCTGCTTACTTACAAGGCAGATAGACTGAATGATCAGAGCCCCAGAGGCTCCACAAAACCCTGCAGTTCTTTATGTAGCATCATATTAGTATCCACTTGAGCCAAGCACTCAGTGCTTATTTTTGAAGACCAGTGCCTTAGCCTACTGCTGAAGGTTATTTTTTTATGCAACCCTGAGAAAGTAGTGAGTGTAATGGAGAGTGAGAACAAGCCTTGTCCTCCACATTTCATTTCAATTCAATTTAAATCTAAAAGGAGGGGAAAAGATAAGGACACAACTAATTGTGATAGAGAAGGGGTGCTAAGTGTGCAAAGAAGGCAAAGTGCTGTGAGATATTTAAGAACAGAGAGATCCTGGCATGGCAGAGAAGCGGGAGATGTCTTTGTTTTTGACTGCCACAAAAGACAAGTGGGCCCATCTGCCTATTTTGGTTAGTGCCTTGGAGGCAGAGAATTTTAAATGATGCCTCTGGGAATGTTCCTGGGATTCCTCCTTCTTCAGCTGGAAATATCCCCTCCAACTATACAGTGCTACTGTTATTAGAACAAAAACATTCATACCAAGTTTCATTTCCTGTTATCTAGACCAGTAGAACAGAAGAAGGAATAATAACAATGATCACAACAACAATAATAACTTACTGTCCTAGGGCTTTAAAATTTGTGAAGTGATTTCCTCACACCATTCTTTGAAGTATGATTTGATACCCCTATTTTACATATAAGGAAGCTGAGGTTCAGAAAGAAGTAACTTGGGCATGGCCACACAGCTCCTGCACATCAGAATCAGACCATAATCACTGATCCCAGATCCACAAGATCTGTTTCCACTACATCTGTTCAGCACCAAGGAGCAGAGGGAAGGGTTGCCATGGCTCTGACTCAAGAAAAGGGGGAATGTAAGCTTGTGTATAGAGTACAGTGGGTCGTTGAATTAAAGATTTGAAGCTATAAGGGATCTTAAAGGTCATATAGTTCAACTCCTTCATTATACATGAGAGGAAACTGAGACCCAGGGAAGTTGAATGGCTTCTCCATCCAAAGGGCATGACCAGGTTCCCTCTCCATTTTCCTTCACCTTTAATTCCCTGCAACTGAACTATGAACTGGATATAACTGGAATTTTCCCATTGAGAATGCCATTGTGCCAAAATCATCTTCAAAAATCAAGCAAGAGCCAGCTCAGGCCGCCAGCTCTGTGTGTCAGCCTGGGTTAGCATCCACAGCCGTGGACATCCTTGGTGTCTCCTCAGGGCAGTGACTATTATGCCTATGAAGTCATCATCCTCCTCCTCTTCCTCCTTTTCACACGCATTTCTCTATTGCTTTAAAATTGAGTAAGCGTTTTCCTCACAACAACCCTTGTAAGATGTGGATAGGGCCACTTTTATTAACACCCTCTGACATGAGGAAACTGAGGCTCTCACATCTCATCTCACATTACCATAGATGTTTATCATGTATGAAGCACTTGCCTCTCAATCAAGTAAAGGAAGTAGAATGGGTACAATTAGCCCCATTTTAGAGATGAAAAAATTGAAGCCTCATGGAAGTGATGTTTAAAATCACATAGCTAGTAAGTATCAGGGCTGGAACTCAAATCCAAGAAATCTGACTCAGCGTTGTTTCTACTATGTCCCAGGGCCATATGGACTGTCCTGTCTCAACTTCTAGTGACCTTGGGCAGGTCTCTGAAGCTGGGCCCTGAGACCTTAATGGTTAACTTCCAAGGGTACTTAGATCAAATAAGATCACTAGAAGCAAGAAAGGCACCACTGAAGCAATCCTCAGCTACTGACAGTTTTTTCCTATCTCATCAGCAGGAAACAAACGTTTTGACAAGATCATGGTCTGCCCAGCCCCAATCTTCCCCACCAAGATGAAGAACCCCACAGGTCATAGTTACAGATGTCCCCTCACTCCATACCAGTACAAAACAGTTCATCCCATGCCCCAAGGTTTACCTGTTGTTGTACAGACAGCCTAAATGCATCACTACACTTTTCTAGACCATTTGTTTTCTCTTGGGTATTCTGCTCTGGCTAATTCAGGATCATTATCTGAGAAGAGAGAGCTTTATTTATGCCATCTGCTTCCGTTTAGAGAATACCATGAGTCAGCTCTCTTCAGAAATTGAGTCTTGAGTCAGCAAAAAACTGTGGGGCAGATATTTGTTAAATCAGGAAAATGCCTTCCCTTGGTCACGAAGATAGGCGTTGGAGGTGGCAAAACTCTACTATAGGCTTCATGGTCAGCTGATTACTGTCATCCCCAGCAAGTGGAAAGAGCTCTAGATTTGAAGTCAGGAGAGAGACTCAATTCAAATGCCAGTGACTTGTGAGCCTGGGCAAGTCACTTAACTTCAGAAGTTACATCATCCTTAAAATGGGGATAATAATATTTGTACTGCCTCCTTCACAGGGTTGTTATAGGGAAAACCTCAAAGTGTTATAGATCCAAGAGTCATCATTGATGTTGTCTTATCTCTGGTTATAAACTGCCCTGCATTTGTCTGCAGGGCTTTGTGATAGGCTGTGGGTCAACAAGGATATATAAGAAAGAGGTGGCTCTTGTCTTGATGCACTTAGAAGAAGGGAGATAGGACACACAAATAAAATGATGGGGCCCAGGCACACCGTGTTAGTTCCTAGTTGTCTTCAAGCTACATGTCTACACTCTGGTCTTCTCTTCAGCCTCTCCCACCGGAACTCAAATTCCCAGCCCTCTGGGCTTTGATTAGTGATCAATCTTTCACCTTATCTCACATGGTCCTGGACCTATCATACCATTTCATGGCCATCTCCAAGCCATGCCACCACATTCACCAAGCCCCCCTCTTTCTAATTCTTGCTCTACTATATATGACATCTTCCTCTTTCAGCATATAACCTCCTTCAGGGCAGAGATTGTCTCACTGGGTCGTACTCGCACACCCAGATCTTAGCACAATGCCTGACACATGATAAACCCTTAAATGCTTTTTTTTTCATTCTTTCATTCAACAAGAAAAAATCATAACTAATAAAAATAATTTATGCCATGTGTCGGATGACAGCGGAGTTGAAGCTGTAACAGTTCAAGGAGGAAAGTCAAAATAAAAAGGGAAAAATTTATGAGATTGATGGCATTTTACCTGAGCCAGGAAGGGCAGGGAGAACTTAGGCAATTTTGGAGGGAAAATACCAGAAGCAAAAGCACTGAGGCAGTTGTATTAAGGGAACAGTGACTAGGCCAGTTGGGGTAACTTGAGGTAATTAAAAGAGCACTTGATTTGGAGTTAGAACCTAGGTTGAGTCTCAACTCTGCCCATTATTAGTTGTATGATTTTGGAAAATTCACTTAATTCCTCTAGCCTTAGTCCCCTCATCAGTAAGATAGAGTACATAATGCCATCCAGAGAAATGAGTTGTGCTAATCTTCCCCTTACCCCTCCACTATCAGTTCCAAGAAACTAGAAAATAACTTGATGTCAGTTGTAATTTAGATCTTGCCAAGGGATTTCCAAGTAGGTGAGTTCCTAACAGAACAGAAACTCCACATAAGGAAGCAAAGTTGGCAAGGTAAATAGGAGCTAGACTGAGGAGGCCCTTGCCAAAGGGAAAGACCAAAAGGGAAATTGAGTTTATTAGCCATTAAGGAAGGGATAGATGGAGATGATTATTTTATTTGAGAGGAAATGAGAATTGAAGTTACCTGAAGAAAGAGCTTATCTGCAGGCATTCTGTGATAGCTACAGAGTGAGCATATAGGAAAGATCTCTTTGTATAAAAGGTGCTTACAGGTATCATTATTGGGTGTTATGTCAAGTGTCATTGTTGAGTAAAAGTGAAAAGTTGAGGGTAGAGCCCAGTGATTTGGCAGGTTCTGCTCCCTTATCTCTAGGGACCATGTGTTGTACTAGAAAGAACACTGGGCTTGGAGTCAGAAGACTTAGATTGGAATCCCCACTCTGCTTTTTATTAGTCATGTTTCTCCTATAGTACTTTATTGTTATTATTTTTTTTTCAGCGGGGAAGGTAGGGCAGCTGGGATTGAGTGATTTGCCCAAGGTCACATGGCTAGTTTTGTGTTAAGTGTCTGAGACTGAATTTGAACTCAGGTCCTCCTGGCTTCAGGGCCAGTGCTGTATTCACCATACCACCTAGCTGGCCCAAGAAACTTTTTTTTTTTTTTTTTGCTTTTTGGAGGACAGGGCAATTGGAGTTAAATGACTTGCCCAAGATCATACAGCTAGTAAGTATTAAGTGTCTGAGGCCAAATTTGAACTCAGGTCCTCCTGACTTTAGGGCCAGTGCTTTATTCACTGCACCACCTAGCTGCCCCTCTCCTACAGTACTTTAACAATGTTTTGCCTGTAATAAAGTTTCACAATGTATTTGCTGATGGATCTCCTACGGTACAAGGCTGGGCAGGCTGAGGGCCTATACTAATATGGAGCAGTAAAAAGAGCACTGAATTTGGAGTCAAAGGACCTGAGTTCTAAACTTGCTCTCTACTCCCTGTCAGGTCATGGGCACTTACCTTCCCTTCTCTGGGCCCCAATTTATAATCTACTGTCTTTTCTAGTTCTAGATTCTGTAGGTAGTATCAGACAAGAGGCAACATATTTATGGATTTTACATTACACCCAGTCCTATGTGGACTGTGTTTTTCAAACTTTCACGTCTGACAAATCAGTTGGTTCAAATACTTGCTGAGGGCTCAGGTTAATTCTTATTTTATCTTATACATTGAGCTCATCCCTAATTCTGAGTTTATGCTGCTAGATGACTCCATCAAAGCACGTGGTCTAGGGGATATGAAAGGCAGATCCAAATCCCCTTGGATGAGACAGAGAAAAGCCTGCATCATACATGTTCACAACATCAAAGCTTTCCCAAAGTCTGAGGGCTAGGTAGTAAATACTCATGGCTTGTCTCTTATGCCAACTTTGAAAGAATAGGGTACCATGAACTATTTTTACCTTCACCTTCTGAATCCTCCACACTTAGTCTATGTATTGTAGATCAACCAGAAACTTTCTTGTATGAAGTTATGAGTGTAGATTTCTAGACTGATATTTTAAAATGCAGGTACTATATTCAGTACTGTCTGAACAGCAGAATTGTTTTATTTTCATGAACATACCTGGAAAATGCTATTTCATTGAGTTTTGGGAACTGATAAAAGATTTTGTCTTCTTAGGAAGGGAATTCCTCTTGAACAAGTCACACATATGGAGAGGGAGCAGACCAAGCGAGTTGTATACTCAGTGGTGTATGGAGCAGGTAGGAATTGTTTTTAAATATATTATATCCCTTAACTACTCTCAATTTTAGTGATGCTATTTGGGGATAATAATTATTCATCTCATGGCCTGAGTCCCTATCCAATATATGATTCCATTGCAGAACCATCCCAGAGGTGTGTAAATCTAATAACAAAAGTATTTAATTAAGATATAAAGAGACATAATAAATAAGGCAATCTAATAACAGAACAATCTCTGCTCTCATGCATGCAGAACTACATACTCCAAAGCCACAGGGGAGTTATCATCTAAATCCCCCTTAATCCTTCTGACCTCCCAGCATAGTGAGGTAAGGGGGGGACATAGCTGCTTCTGAACTTGGCCCCAGGGATGGATGCTTGTAGTATGATGCCATCTGCCTCTGGGAATATTTTGCCAATACTTTCTTAAGGGAAGTTAGTGAATGAATGAATTACCTAACCTCTCTGAAACTCTGTTTTCTCATCTGCAAAATGGAGTAATAATGCCAGTACTATCAACTGTATAGAGTTGATATAAGGCTCAAGTGAGATACCACATGTATAAATATCAGCTATCACCATAATATTGTCACCATCATCATCCTGGTCCAGATGAGCCTCTGAGGCTCAGGAGCACCTTGACTATTCTGCTCCACATGGTTGCCTTCTCTCCTTGGACAACCAGAGCTCCAGCTTGGCCATGAAACCAACCCTTCCCCTTTTTTAACTTTGCTGTTAAAAAATCTTCCATCTTGTAGAACATTCCTTACCATTTAAAGCCCTCAACTGGTGATGTCAGTACATTGCAGGCTCTTGCATGGTTTAAGCATCATGGGAGACATGGTCTCAAACATTATGGGAAATAAAACTATTTTTCTTAACAGTTCATTTGAAATGAAAATTGTTACACAAGCTATTAATGTTTTGTGCCCTATATCTTAATGACCTTTAAGAGCAAGTAAGATAAAAGAAATTCTCAATTTATACACAAATTATTCCATAAATTCCTGACTTATATTGGCTCAATATAAGGATAAACTCCCTAAAAATGGGAGCTATTCCACAACAGACTGGGTTTCTTTGGGTACCAGTGAATTCCCTCAAACCAGCACTGGCACAGAAGCTGTATGACCACTTGTCAGAGAAACTGTACAAGCAGTTACTACACTGTGAGAGGTGGAACTGGATTCCCTCTAGTTCTCTTCTACATTAGAGTCCTATATTTCTAGAAGTTATTAGGAACTCAGAACCCCAGAAACAAGATCCCAATGACTGATTGAATTCTTAGCTTAGTCCACTAAACCTTTGTGACCTAGACCATAGCAGTACTGAGGTACTAATTGGAGGCAGCCTGCTATAGTAGAGAGAGAGCCAGCTTTGGAACCAGGAAGACCTGGATTCAAGTCCTGCCTTTTATGCATCCTGGCTTTGTCACCCTGGGTAAGTCACTTGGCCTCTCAGTACTCAGGGCATCTCTTTTAAGACTATAGGTTGCATAAAAGGTGCTGACCTCCATTGCCAAGGAGTTCCCAATACCAGCGGAATAAAAATTCTAGTACCTGCATTAAAAATACTCAGTCAGACCTGAGTAATCCAGAACATACGGCATTAGAGTGTTAACTGTACTCTGTTCACATCCTCCTTGAGTGCCCTGTGGCATAGTGGTGGTGCTGCATTCTCAAAGGCGGTGCCAGTGAAGTGCAGATTCTGGCAGCTCTTACCAAGCTAGGAAGGCTTGGAGTACAGGACTTTCCGTAGACTGTGTGCCCTCTAATGCCCAGCCTGGCTAAAGGCAGAGAGCTCATCACCAAAAATTTGGCCTCCAGCGGAGAAATTTTTCCAGCCATAACAGTTCACCAAGATTAGGTAGGGAGGCGATCTATCGCACCCCGTGTGTAGCAGGCATAATTTACTCATCAGTCAAGTGGGTAGATTGAACTTTGCAGTGATCTCTGAAATTGCTTCTGGCTCTAGCAGTCTATGATTTTATGTAAGGTGAATGATTGTCATCTGGTGACATGGGTCTGCTGAGTCTGCCATTGTTACCTTTTGAGCAAAAACTCTTCAGCATTTTTGTCCCATTATTCTTAGTAGATGAATTTTTCTAGTTGTGCACCCAGTTCTATGAAATACCCTGCAAGGACTGCAATTAATATCATGGCAAATCTGTTTACATTTAACAAGGTGATATTTCATGCTTTCTATATTTAGTCTTCCCAGCCAAATATAAGGTATAGCTCTCCATTTATTTTGTCTTCCTTTCATCTATTAGGACTTCATTGAGGTCCAAACTCTCTTTTATTTCCTGATAGAGGGATTGGGGAGGGGAGATGGCATTTGAACCAGGCTTTGAAGATTATTAAGAGTTTCCCTAGGTTGAGGAGAGGATGGCTTTGGTTCTTCTCTATTAAATATGTTAATTCTTGATTTGACTTTTATTATATCTTTTCATCCTCGCTGCTTAATTTTTTAAATTTTTCATTGAGAATGTGTGTAAAATTTAGTGAATGCCTTGTTAGCACTAGAGGAAATAATTACGTGATTTTTACAACTTGTTCAGCATTTAAAGCCTTCTGTAATCTGGTTTGCACCTACCTTTACAGCCTTATTTCACTTCACTTTAGCTTCTGGTCACTGGCTTATAAACTGTTTTCTTTACTAAACATTTCCATCAACATTCACTTGCAAAAGCCATATCCTGTGCCAGATACACATCTCTTCATCATCCATTTTTCAGAATGCTTAACTTCCTTGAAGACACAATTCTGTTGCCTCTTCATCCATGGAGCCTTCCCAGTTGTTAGCTGCTGTCTCCTTTCACAAATTATCTGTGTATTTGTTGTTGGCTCAGGAGAAGGTGTGCTTTTGAGTGTAGGAACTTTTTCACTTTTGTCTTTGTATACTCAGCACTAATCAGAGGTCTTTTGCATAGTATGTACCTGTTTTAAAAAAGGTTATTGAATTGAAATGAGATTTTAATATTTTAAAATTTGTGTCCATAAGTGAGAATAGCACCTCATGCAGTCTTTTGAATATAGTAAGGTATTGATAAATGTTTTTAATTATTAAAAAGGATTTAGCAAAGAAAAAACACTACTTGTGTTCTAATCCTAGCTCCAATACTAGTTTTTACTCCTTCTAGTCTCCAAACTAGTCATTTATTCCTTCTCAGGCTTTGTTTCCTCTCCATTAAAGAAAAATATTAAATTAAATGGTCTTGGAGTTCCCTCTCAACTTGGATGTCTGTATTCTATGTTCTCTGATATGTTCTCTGACATTTTATGTTCTGTATTCTAATACCATTCCAGTGTCATTCTATGTTCTAAGGTCCCCTCTAGCTCCAATATTCTATGTTCTGAAGTAATTTATGGTTTGGAAAACTGTATAAATTATAATTACAGCAATTCTCCAATAGAGGTAATACAAAGTCTAGCATTTTAACTTAGCCTTCTCCTGTGGTATGTCTCTCTAACCCACACTTTCAAATCTCAATCATCCAAAATACATCATAAAATTCTGTTTGTACTTTTCAGGTCCCATAATATCTGGTCTAGTTTACTTTATACCATCCATCTTATTCTCTGTTAATTTTCTAATCAATTTATCTCATTTAAGTATGGTGATCATATTTTCTTAACATAATATCAGGACAGGTGATCTAATGCAAGAGTCTTTGTGTCAAAGCTCCTTTAAAGTATACTTTTTCTTCAAATTGGGACTCATAGACAATCTGGTATATATAATAGTGACATAAATAAATTTGATTCATCCATTCATTCTCATAGGAATCTTTGAAGCTGGAGGATTTTGTTGACAAAATCCTCTAGATCTTGAAATATTCTCCTTCTGCCTTTATAATATCTACTTGACTAGGAACTATGAGCACAATGATAGCTCTTAGCTTTGTATAATTTTTTTTCTGAAAAGCATCCTGTTCTCCAGAGTCTAAAGGGCATGTTAGAAGTCATTTCATCTTTTAGTATTTCTTTCCTTTTTTCTTTGGCAGCTTGCAAAATCCTGTCTTTGTCATTAAAATTTCAAAGCTTGTCACATGTATGAGGGTGTCTTCCTTTAAGGACTGCTCCTGAGTTGGACTTCATTTGCCCATTAATAGCATACTGGACTGAACTCTGGCCATCCTCATCATCTTCCTCCATCCCCCTCTCATTGGAACTTCATACTCTGCTCCTGGGATGCTGGGCTCTGATAGATGAACCAGGCCTCCATATCACTTCCGTTCTATTGCAACTATGCTGATGCATTCATGCCCCCTTCCCTCTCTAATTTGCCTTTATGTGTTGACTTCCCCTTTAAGATGTTAGCTACTCGAGGGTAAAGACTGTCTCTCTTGCTTTATCAGCATCAGCACCATAGAGGCTCAATTGGCAATATATGGAAACTGATTTGTTATGGGGATGAGGAAAAAGAAAAAATCAAGGATGCCTCTAAAATTGTGAACTTGGGTGACTTGGAAGGAGAGTTGCTCTCAAAATAAATAAGAGAGTTCAGAAGAGGGCCATGTTTAGGGAAAAAGATGATGAGTCTTGATTTTGACACAGTGAGTTTGAGATATTTGTAAGACATCCAGGTGGAGATGTCCATAAGGCAGTTGGTAATGAAGGGCTGGAATTCTGGAAAGAGGATAAGGCTGGATATTTATATTTGGGTGTCATCCATGTAGAGATGGTAACTGAATACACGGTAGCTGATGAAATCTCCAAGGGAGAGAATATAGAGATGAAAGAGAAGAGATAATGGAGAATCTGAGTGATGCTTAGGGAGAAGAAGATAGATGATGATCTAGCAAAGAAGACTAAGGAGAAGACAAGTAGGAAGAGAACTGGGAGAGAGGAAATGTCATGAAAACCAAAGGAGAGAGAATCCATTCTGAGGGATGGGCTAATAATCCGTGTGAGAAGCTACAGAAAGGGCAAGGAGGATGAGAAAAGACGATTGGATTTAATTTGTCATCTTGGAGAGAGCAACTTCAGTAGAGTAGTGGGCTCAGAAGCCAAATTGTGAGGGTTTGAGAATTTAGTGCAGTGGTTCTCAACCTTCCTAATGCCGCAACCCTTTAATACTCATATGTGGGTATATCTGCATATGGATGGACCTGCCTGGAGACAGAAAGAAGAGCGGTGTCTCAGTTCCTAAGACCATCAGAAATATGTGTTTTCCAAGAGTCTTAGGCAACCCCGTTTGACCCCCAAAGGGGTTGCGACCCAGGGGTTGAGGACTGCTGATTTAGTGGGTAATGAAGACAAGGAAGTAGAATATGTATATGACTCTTCATAGGAATTTATCAGACAAAGGAGGAAAGCTATAGGAGATAATTATAGGGGCAAATCAAGAGTTTTGTTGTTTTTTTTTTAGTAGAGGTAAGACTTGATTATTGTGCAAGTGGAGGGGAAGGAGCCAGGGAAAAGGTAGTGGTTGAAGTTGAAGAGGTAGGGAAATGATCAAACAGAAATGCAACCAGAAAACATAGGAGAATGAGATCCACAGCAGAAGGAGAGGGGTGAGCCTTTACAAGAAGGGCTACCTCCTTCTCAGAGGTCAGAGCAAGGGCTTTTGTTTAGCACAAGTGTTTTGAGGATTAAAGTTTAGATTAGGAATAATGAGGAAGTTCCTTAGATTCTCCAGGAAGCAATTTCATTCTCTAAAAGGTAAGTAGTAGCATTGAGGAGATAGACTATTTGAAATAACCACCACAGAGAACACGATAAAGAGCCATTCATGGAAGAATACAAGTATTTTTGTGCAACAATGAGATTTTATACACAAATTTGTAGTGGGTCCAGTTGGCACAATTATATAACCAATAGTGGTCTGCAATACAGGAATAGGAGTAGAGAAGGTGGGTTGTTGGGGCAACACCAAGTTCAAAAGAAGGGGAGAGTAAATGGTGATAGGACAAGAAGACAAAGGATTCAAAGGTGGAGGACAGTGCACAGTTAAAATGGTTATGTGGTGTCATGACTATAAAAGGGGGAAATGAGGCCAGAACAAAAATTACCTCTATCTTCCTGTGGCAGACTGGGAGAATAGGGAAGGATGTGGTGTCTGAGATTACAGGAAGAAAGAAAAATAGATTTAAGAAGGCTGGGACAAAGAGACTGGAGGACCGAATACAGTGTATGACAATAGAAAGAGTACATTCCTTAGAGTCATAAGACTTGAGTTTAGATCTTGGTTCCACTCCTTACCACCTGTGTTACCTTTAGAAACCAGTTGCCCTTTCTGGGCTGCAGTGTTCCCAGGTAAGGTAAGGATTAGAATGGATGGCTGCCAACCTTCCTTCCAGCTCCAGATCTAGATCCTATGATTGGAAAAGGAATTCGGAAAGTTCAAGATCACAGAGAAGGAGAGTTTAGATGGTGGTAACCAAATTGTGATCTCCCTAGTGGATGACTTAACTAGCATAAAGCTGTACATCATGATGATAATTGAAGAGGGCAATGAAATGAAAGGTTAGAATCTTCATGTACAAATCAACATGAAGTCCCCAACCACAAGGGCAGGAGTTGTGTAGAGGAAGACTGTAAGCAAAGTAGTGAGCTCATTGAAAAAGGAGAGAGTGTGACCTGGGGCCTGTACATGGCAGCAGCAAAGATGGACACCACCTTCCCTTCAGCCACCCAGGTTCACAATTTTGAAGTCATCCTCAATTCTTCACTTTCCTCACCCCTTATATATACAATCAGCTTCCAACTCATTATTTCTGTATTCAAAATATCTCTCACATCTACCTCCTCTCTCCACTCCTGTTTACATTCAAGTCCTTTTCACTTCTTACCTGGACTATTATAATAACCGTCTCATTGGTTTCCCTGCTTCTAGGTCCTTCACTCTATAGTTCATTCTTCATACAATTGCCAAAACTAATATTCTTAAAGTACAGTTCTAACCATGCCATCCCCCTGCTAAGATGATCCCATGGGTGAAACCTATGGTTTCTGGTCTTCATTCTGCCATACTCAGTCACCCCTTCAGGAACTTTTACATTGTTTTGTTTTAAAATGTTTACACACACACACACACACACACACACACACACACACACACACACACACACACACACACACATTCAATTAACAAGTCTTTGTTTTCTCTTCCTCCTCCTCACATAAAAAAAGAAAAGCAAAACTCTCTTAACAAATTTGCATGTTTTAGTTTTTGTATTTCTCTTTTTCTCTTGCCTTTATACTTGCCATGCTTGATGAACACCCATATTGGGTGTCACCACTAACAGCCCTCAAGTAATTTAAATGGTAGGTGTTCCTGAACAGGAGTGTCAGTGTAAAACTCCTGTATGGGGAGCCCAGCAGAACCAATTAAAATGTAATTGGGAAATGTTTAACAAAATACAACATAGATACTGTTAATTTGTGGTTTCCTAAGTCAATATGTAGCAAAAGGATCCATTTCCGTTTGGATTTGGCGTTCCTGCTGTAGAACAGCATAAGGACTCCACCAAGGGAATGGTTACGGTATTAGCAGTACCCCAACTCCTTTCCCCCATTCAAATTGAGCTAGGTTTTTTTTTTTGTTTTTATTTTTGTTCTTTTATCCCCTAAAAGGTATTAAAACAACTTTAAGACTTGATTGACTTGGAGCTAAAGGTTGAAGCTATTAACATTACTTCCTGGATATTTGAGTACAAAATAACCACCAGAAGTTCCAAGCACTCTCTGATGCTTAGCTGATACACCTTGAAAAGCAATTCAAGCAGGGGAGTTTAGCTTAGCTGAATCAGCTTAAGATATCCTCATTGCATATCCTCACTGGATATCATTTTTTTTTTTGCTTTTTTTGGAGGGCAATTGGGGTTAAGTGAACTGCCCAAAGTCACACGGCTAGTAAGCCTGTCAAGTGCCTGAGGTGAAATTTGAACTCAGGTCCTCCTGACTCCAGGGCCAGTGCTCTACTTACTGCACCACCTAGCCGCCCCTCACTGGATATCTTCTTGCTATGACTAAATCTCTTTTTGTTAACTCCTTAAAAAAAAAAAAAAAGGCCCCTTGACTCCTAATTCACATACTAAACCTTCTAAGCCAAACTGGATGTTCCCTATCCATGGCATTCCATCTGCTATTTCTGTACCCCATGCCCAAAATATGTTCTCTCCCACTGCCTCCTCCTGACTCCTTAGCTTCCTTCAAGGCTCACCTCAAGTATAACTTTGTATACCAGGCTTTTTCTGATGTATCCCATCCACCCACCCAGTAGTTAGGACACTTCCACCCATATTACTATGTATCTATCTTGTAGGTACTTCCCTGTATATATGCATATTTTCCCAGTAGAATATAAAGAACTGTTTTTGGTTTTGCCTGTGTCTCCAGCACTTATGTAGCATCTCACTATTGATGCTTGTTGAATTGAACTGAATTAAATTGAATCTGAGCAGAGTGGTACAGATAGATGGAGCTAACCTAAAAATAAGTCCAATTATTGATAATTTCTACAGAGGAAGGAGCTGAAGGTGCTGATGGGAAGCAAGGAATGTATCAGCTCCTCCTTCTCACTCAGTCTGTTGAGCACATGAGAAAAGGAGCAACAAGGGAGTGACTAGGGGTGAGTTATCATCTGGACAAAGCCAGGTTTCTGTGGAAACAATTTGGGAAGATTGTAGGGAAAAAGAGCTCTAGGATGGAGTGAGACTTGTTAACAAGAGAAAAGGCTACCAGAAGGAATGTTGTGAGGAAAGGATCAAAGGAGACGAGGTGGGGTTTTGGAAGGATAACAATGAAAGTGTTGGAAGAGGTAACAATGAAAAGGAGTTATCACTTCTGTGACATGATAGGAATTAGGGGATTAGATGGTATGAGTCTATAGCCACATAGGACAAACAGAAGAATTTGTATCTTATCTTAGAGGCAACAGGGAGCTCCTGAGGTATTTTGAGCAGGGGAATGACAGTCAGATATGTTCCCTAGGGATATTATTTGGGAGGATAGGCAGAGGAGATATTGGAAAAGAAAGAGACCAAAATCAGGTAGACAATTAGAAGGCTATTATCATAGTCCATGCAAGAGGTGATGAGGGCCAACAGTGAACGTGTCAAAGAAGGAAGGGGATGCAAAAGATATTGTGGAGGGGAATCCTTGAAGTTTCTTATCCCTAAGCTTTAATTTTAACAGGTTCTATCTTTTATAACCACCCAATGTGCATTTTATGTAAGTTATTTCATCACATCAACAGCTCATGGGTTTAAAAAGAAAAAGTCCTGATGGCATTTCAGAAAGGCCTCTCTGAATCTCAGAACATCAGAGAGTTCCATTTGGGTTGCTTGGCAATGCCTTTATCTTACTGTCAAGCTGACCCTATGATATGGCCCTTTCTGGAACAATTTGAAACAGAAGACACAGATACCCAGCCCCCCTGAGCAAACAACAGCAGACACACAGTAATTCCAGTTGTCAGAGATGTGGGAAAATGGGAAAATTAGATGCTAAGGTTTGGGGTGGAAACTTTGGTGTCACCAACTGCCTCAGCTAAAAGCAACAAAATTGTCCTTTTCATAAACATCATAGCTAATGACTCACCGTTTGTTTACAAATGGTCTCCATTCTCCTCTAGAAACACTCTTGCAAGGTGCCAGACTGACAGATGTGAAAACTTTCTTTCTCTGTACTAAAATAAGAGTAAGAAAGAGTAGGGATGGTCCCCAGCTATAGAGGAGTTTGTGGACAATACAGTATGGAACCCCAAAGGGTCCCCTGGAATGCACTAGGAGAAAGGTGAAGTGAGTTGGAGTGCAGCTAGGAAGTCAGGAGGGGAAATGACAAGAGTGCCCACAGCTCAGGAGGGGATAGTTTGAATGTGTCCAAGGATTAGACTGGGGAGCTGGGAAAAGTAGATGTGTCATCCTAGAGCATGCTGCTTCAGCAAAGATAAACTAATAGATGCTTTGCAGAGTTTGAAATAGAATTTAGAGCCCTGGTGATGGTTAGAATGCGGACCACCATGAAATGTCTCCTCCTGGTGTGCTGGAGTACCTTGATTACAAGAGCAGGGCCTCAGCTTTCTATGTTGTAGGCTTCAGGCAGGAGGGAGGTGAAGGAAGGGCAATTCAGGGGGCTTCTCCAAAAGTGTGTCTACTCATTGATTAAGGGAGTCATCATTAATAGTCTATGTCAAATTGGACAATAATCTCTATTTTTCTTTGGACCCTGTGCTTTAATATGTGTGGCTGGGGAACCTGTTTTAGGATCTCAGCTCCCAAAATATGTAATCACCTTTTTTCTCCATTCTGTTTTTTTGGATGTGTAAATTTCTGCTTGGCCATTTTCAGACTGAAAGAATGAGGTGAATTATCTGACATAAAAGTGGTACAAAAGAACTTTTATAGCAAAGGGGAAGAAGGGAGGGGTGGAGAGAGCGTATGAACCTTACTCTCATTGAAGCTGGCTCAAAGAGGGAATAACATACACACTTAGTTGGAAGTTGTGGGTTGTGGGGAAGCATCCTCAAGTGAAGAATCTGAGGTCAGACCTTCTAGAGCAATGTGGATTTCCTCATGCATCATGATCATCTACCTCATCCTACTTGGAGAACAAGATGTCCAGTGATAGCATTGGATGGGAAGGAAATTACATATTAAACAGCCCCCAAAATATATTTACTCTCAAGAAGAAGTCTAAGCCACAATATCCTACTCAATTTTTATGATCCTTTGGGAGGGAGGAATTTCATCAGAATGTCAGGTTGTAAGCCCCAATAGCAACCCCAAGTTCAATTCTCGTCTAGGGCTGAGTGGATGGACTATTTAAATGCTTTCATAGATTTAGAGCTAGAAGATTCTCCAGAGGCCATTTGACCTGACTCCCTCATTTTACAGATAGGGAAACTGAGACCTAGTTAAGTAACATGCTTAAGATCACATAATTAATAATTGGCAGAACTTGGATTTGAACCAAAGCACTCTTGATGTAAATCCAGCTCATTTTACACTATAACATTCTCATTCACTTTATGTGCTATTGTATCTGTACTGAGAGTCCTGTGAATCTTACACATATTTTTTGTAGAGTGACATAAAGACTTTCAATATACGATATTTATTTAAAAGTAGCTTGAGTGCCTGTTTAAGAGCTGGGGACCTTGTTACCTATATTCAGTAAACCTAGATGTAAGTTATGCCATGAGTATATTTAAAGATTTTCTAGTAGCAAAATAAATAACTTTTTTCATGAAGATTTCATATGGTCTTAATTAAGTCCAAAGACCTTGAAAAATGAAATTGGATTTTGTTTATTCTCAGTTGTGTCTAAGAAGCAGATCATTTGTTGTGAACTGATCCAACCATTCTGGAAAGCAATTTGAAGCTATGCCCAAAGGGCTATAAAAATGTGCATACCCTTTGACCCAGCGATACCACTTCTAGAGCTGTATCCTAAAGAGATCATAAAAATGGGTAAAGGACCCACATGTACAAACATATTTATAGCAGCTCTTTTTGTCATGGTCAAGAAATGGAAGTTGAGGGTATGCCCATCAATTGGAAAATGGCTGAACAAGTTGTGGTCTGTGAATGTAATGGAATACTATTGTGCTGTAAGAAATGATGAACAGATGGACTTCAGAAAAACCTGAAAGAATTATATGAACTGATGCTAAGTGAAGTGAGCAGAACCAGGAGAACATTCTACACAGTAACAGCTATGGTATACAATGACTGACTTTGATAGATTTAGCCCTTTTCAGCAATGCAAGGACCTAAAACAATTCCAGAAGACTCATGATGGAAAATGCCATCAACATCCAGAGAAATAATTATGGAGTCTAAATGCAGAGCAAAGCAAACTGTTTTCTTTTTTTTGTTTTGTTTTTTTCTTTCTTGTGGTCCTTCCATTCATTTTAATTCTTCCATACAACATGAATAATGTGAAAATGTATTTAATAGGAATGTATATGTAGAGCCTATATCAGATTGTATGCTGTCTTGGGGAGAGGAGAGGGGAGGGAGGGGGAGAAAATTTAAAATGTATGGAAATGAATGTTGAAAACTAAAAATAAATAAACTTTTTTTTAGAAAAGAAGATTATTTGATCTGAGACTTAAGAGATCTCTTCTAACCCTAACTCCATCCATCAGTTACTTCAAGACATATGGAATAAGTCTTACAGTCAGTTTATCCCTTAATCCTCCTTTGAAGGGACTGCCCATTTATGACTTCTTAAAATCCCTTTAACAGCAATATTTTTATCAGTGTGTAGGCAGAAGGCACTGTAGGTCAATGTTAGTCTTTTTTTCCATTTGAATGCCTATAGGATCTTAGGACATAGAGCTGGAAGAGACCTTAGAGATTATCTATTATTTTAGGCTTCCATAATTTTTTAGAGTAAGGTGAGCCCAGAGTAATTTGTTGTAATCAAATGACCTACTTCCTGACACACAACTGAGAATGAACAAAATCCAATTTCTGAATTAAATAGAATGGTTCTCGCCCTGACTAGTGAACAGGTTCATCATCACTGCATGTGAGATGCCACTTGAGTCTTCTCCTTCTTTGTTCTTTATCAACAATTAAGGCAAAGAACGACTCGCTGCTTGCCTTGGAGTAACTGCTCTTCAAGCCAGTCAGTTTATAGAGAGTTTTATCCAGAAATACAAGAAAATCCATGACTTTACCCAGGAAACAATAATGCAGTGCCACCACAAAGGTAATTAAACCTCTCCATTTCCCTGTTTTCCTACTCTTTCTCAATAATATCAGATTTTCTATTGCTGCTTTTTTGCTCTGGTGTCACAAATAAATGTGACACCTCCCTCTCTTTCTTTGCCTATTGAATTCCTACAAATTCTTTGAAGTCTAATTCAAATGACATTTCCTTTAGGAAATCTTCCCCCTCTAACCTCATGCAACACTTTGCATCTTTCTAATATGCCTATTATCTAATACTGTATGTTATAATTGTGCTTTTCCCTTTATTATGTGATAAGTTCTTGGAAAACAGGGACTCTGTCCTTCCTGGTTTTTATCAAAATGTTTTGTACACAATAAGTATTTAACATATTTTTTATTGAATGAATGAGGACAAGTCATTATACCTCTATGGTCTGTTGTTTTCATCCTTAAAATGAGCAGCTAGACTACATGGATGCCTTTAAGATGACTTCCACCTGCAAAGTTGTGGTGCTCTGAACAAATAGGTAGTTAGATCATTCTCCACAAGAGAGAAGACCTAAAGGAATCACAGGCGAGCATGACAGCTTTGAATGTTACATATTGAAAACACTACATGATTGAGATTCACACTTTCATGTGTAAACCCCTCCTTCTATTCTGTAGTAGACTTTGTAGTATATAGTAGTATCATTTTGTTTGGTGTTTGTCAGGTTCAGAATTTTAAAAAAGTTTTTAGAGAAAGAAAGGCAGCACATGATAGTGGAAAGGATGCTGGATTTGGAGTTGAGTCTTGGGTTTGAACCCCTGCTCTGCTACTTTTGCCTTGGGTGACCTTTAGTAAGTCACAAACCTATCTGGGTCTTACTTTCCTCATCTTTAAAAGGAAGGGTTTGGAATAGATGGTCTCCCTTCCAGCCAATGGTCATAAGTATAGAAATTACACAAATCATAGGGGAAATAAATTTTCAGATTTGCAGTTGCTATTATCACTCATCATAAAGAATAGTTCAATGTTTAAAATTGGTTTCCTGAGGAAATGCAACAGTAATCGTTTCTCAAGAAATGGTTTTGATTTTTGAAGAGCATTTCCAACATCTTCCTGTGATTGTTTATAATTGGCTTCTATGCATCCCTGGGGCATGCTGTTACTGGTTACTTTTTTTGCAGTATGAGAAAAAGCTTTCTATCTGCAGGTCAGGAAAATGGGGTAGGGGCCAGACCAAAATTCCAATTAGCTAAGGGATAGGTCTTGTTGCCTTAGGCAATCTCCTTATTGTTTGCCTTGTTCTTTTTCCAAAGACCTCCAAGTCATTGAAAAGACAGCAGTTTATGTAACAAGTTTGCAAAAGTCTTATGAGGTAAAAAGTCCACAAAGGCTAGACCAAAGAGGTCCCAATCCTGTGGTAGAGGAGAAGACATATAACATAAACAAATGTGATAGAGCCAATGAGGTCAAAACGATTTTCATAACAATAATAAGATGTCATTTCTAATATGATAAATATTGATAGCTAACACCTACACAAATGAAGGTTGGAGTGTCCTCAATACTTTTTAAGAGTGTAAAAGGAATCCTGAGACCAAAAAGTTTGAGAATTGATACTTTTTTAAAAATCACTTTGGCAGTAAGTGGAAGATGGATTGTATTGGGAAGAGACTTAAAACTGAGTGACAAACCAGAAGGTTACAGCAATGATGGAGGTGTGAGGTGATGCAGGCATGAATTGATGGGGCAGCTACATGAGTGCAAAAGGGGATATGTATCTGAGAGATGTTGTGACGGGAGAAATGACAGGCATAAAAATTTGATTGGATACATGAGGTTAGTGTAAGTGGGGAGTTGAAGATGCCACCAAGATTGCTGGGAGGGTGGTAGTACCCTCAAAAGTAATCAGGAAATTCAGTAGAGGGGAGAGTTTCAGGGGAAAGATAATGAGTTCAATTTTGATCATGTGGATGCTTACAGGACAATCAGTTTGAGATATCCAGAAGGCATTTGGTGATGCATGACTAAAGAAGTTCAGGTCAGAAATTAGGGCTAACTGTATAAAGCTGGAAATCATCTGCATAGAGATGATAATTGAGTCCATGGGAGCTTATGAACATTCAGAAAAAAGGCAACCACGATAGTGAAGGGCCTTGAGATCGAGATCATGCCAAATGAGGAATGGTGAAAAAACAGGGTATATTTTGCCTAGAGAAGGGAAGATGTAAGGGGGACATGATAGATGTCTGCAAGTATTTGAAGGGCTAGAATGTAAATGAGGGTTCTACTTGTTCTACAGACATACTATGAGCAATGGGTAGGAACTGCAAAGAGTTGAATGTAGATGTGATGTAAGGATAGACTTCCTAACAATTAAAAAAAACTAACAAGGTAGAACAGGCTACCCTGGGAGGGAAGGAGAGAAGTGATTAAGTTCATGCTTCCCCTCTTGAGACCTTAGTTTCCTCACCTATAAAATGGAGAGGTTGACTGATTGCTAAGGTCCCTTCTGGCCCCACACCCTATTGTGTAGTGTACAAGCATACTAAAGTGTTTGTACTTTATATACTTACTCTGCTTCCAATTTACCTGTCCATTGTGCCTGTTCTCTCTTTCATAAAACCAAAGGATATGTGGTTTCCATCATGGGACGCAGAAGACCCCTGCCAAATATTAATGCAAAGGATTACAGACTGAGGACTCAAGCAGAAAGACAGGCAGTAAACTTTGTGGTCCAAGGTAAAACAATAATCATTCATTCCTACTCCTTGAATTTCCCAGGTCTGATATAAGTAAAACATAGCTAGATTAATTTCTCTGTGGGTGTGAGTTTGCTGATATATTCTACTTCTCTAATAGTGCTTTGCCGTGTATTTGTGACTTCTCTTAAAGGCCTGTTTCTATTACCTTGTCAACAATTTTTAGAATGTGACTTTTTAATATCTTAACAAAAATATTCAAGCCAGTAGAAGTTAACTGCAGCAGTCAACAAGAGTTGAATGATTTTTAGCTGCTCTAGCAAATAGTCCCTAGTGATTCCATCTCATGATGATCAAATTAGTACTGATTACTGATCACTAACACTTGGGCAGCTTAGTGAACCAATCTCTATAGTCTGAGATCATGACACTTAGGAGCAAGATTCTTGCCAGATTCCTCCTTAATAAATTAATCCTTCACCTGCAAGATGGTCATCTACCTGAGAGCCATTGGGGCTTCAGAAAGGACCGAGAACCAATAGATATGATGTTTGCTGCCCAGCAACTCCAGGAGAAATGCCAAGAGCAGAACAAAGGTCTGCACACAATGTTTGTAGATCTGACCAAGGTCTTTGATATTGTTAGTCATGGGGGCTTATGGAAAATTATGTCAAAATGTGGTTGCCTGGAGAAGTTTACCAGCATTGTACGTCAGTTTAATGACAGCATGTTTGCCTGGGTTCTGGATAATGGACAATGCTCTCATGCCTTCCCAATCACCAGTGAAGTGAAACAAAATTGTGTGCTTGTTCCTATGCTTTTTAGCATGATGTTTTCAGCCGTGTTGTCAGATGCTTTCAGTGAAGATGAACATAGCATCAAGGTCAGCAACCTCACTGATGATAATTTCTTCAATTTGAAAAGGCTACAAGCCAAGACCAAAGTGGAGGGAGTGTTAGTGCATGACTTTCTCTTTGCAGATGATTATGCATTCAATACAGCCTCTGAAATTGAGATGCAACAAAGTATGGATCAGTTCACTGCTGCTTGTGCTAATTTTGGCCTGACAATTAACATCAAGAAAATACAGGTGCTCCATCAGCCACCACCACACCATCCATACATGGAACCATCAGTTACAACAAAGGGAGAAGTTTTGAATGCTGTGGATAAGTTCACTTACCTTGGTAGTATATTTTCCAGGGATGAACATATTGATAATGAGGTTGATGCATGCATTGCCAGAGCTAGCTCAGTGTTTGGAAGGCTCCAAAGGAAAATATAGGAGAGAAGAGGTACCAGGCTGACTATCAAACTGAAGGTCTACAGAGCTGTTGTGCTGACCTCATTTTTTATGCCTGTGAAACCTAGATAGTCTACCAGCACCATGCCAGGAAACTGAATTTCTTCCATTTGAATTGTCTTAGGAAGATTCTGAAGATCACCTGACAGAATAAGGTACCAGACACTGAGGGTCTTTCTCACAAGCTGAACTGCCCAGCGCTCAAACTCTGCTTCAGAGAGTACAACTCCAATGGGCTGGCCACATTGTTCTAATGTAAAACATATGCTTGCCAAAAAGACTGTTTTATGGAGAACTCACACGGGGCAAGCGTTCACATGGTGGTCAGAAAAAGTAATACAAGGACACTCTCAAGAACTTTAGAATTGATTTATGACATGGGAGACTGGCACAGGACTGCTCAGCATGGCATGCCCACATCAGAGAAGGTACTGTGCTCATTGAGCAAAGCAAATTGAAACAGCTCAAAGGGAAATGCAGGATGTGCAAATTTGGAGAATCCCCCCTAAATGTTCATATGGACTATTTGTGCCCGACTTGTGGTAGAGCATTCCAAGCTTGTGTTGGTCTGATCAGCCACCGTCGGACACATTGAAACTTGATTCTAGTAAAGTGATACAATTTTTGGTCCTCATCAAGAACAAAGGACAACAACCAACTGTGTGACAGACACTGAGACACAAATACAAAAGCAACACAGCCCTTCCCCTTGAGAAGTTTGCATCCTAATATGGGGAGATATCTCATAGGGCAGTGGTGTAAGGGGAGGGGTTTGGCACTGGGAAGTCATAGGGATGGTAAGTAGAAGAAACCATCAGGGAATTGACAGTTACCATCTTTCTGGAAGTAAGATAATATTGATTTGATGGCGTATGATAAAACCAACTTATCTAGAGCTCAGGGTTAATAAGGAGAATGAGTTACTAGAAAATGGAGGTGATATGCTATTGTGGAATAAGCATAGTATTTCAAGGATGGCTCCAAGCACTAGACTGAGCCCAAGTTTCATCTCCTGCAATTTAAAGGGATTAAACTAAAATATCTTTGAGATGTCTTTCAGTTCTAAATCCTAATGGTATTAGTGTATGTCAAACCAAATGCCTAGCAAGGTACTGCTTTGCTTAAGCCACAGGGGTTGGCAACTTCTGCCAGTTTCTGGCTTTTACCTGCCATCAAGGTTTGCTCAGAGTTCATTGCTCAGAAATTACCTGACTTCTCAATAGATTTCCCAGTTCTCACATTCATTTGCTTATTACCTCCACCACAGCTACTCCAGGGCCAACTCTATTTGAAGCTATATTCCAGGATTTTCCCCAAAGGGAAACAAAAGTAAAAGAGGTACCCAGTTGACATCATATGAATCAGGCATAAGACTGATCATTTTATTCTCCCATGGAAAGCAATGATAAGCATAAGAGAATCATGATATTGTAGAACAGTTTAAACAGGATTCAGAAACTCATCTTATAGCCAAGCTGCAATGTAAGCTCACTGAGGCATAGTATTACTTGGCAGTTCTGTTAACTAACCACTTCATGTTTCACCTCTAATGTGCACCATCACATCAAAATCCAAGTGTGAGCCACACTCTCCAATGCTTCTTCCACCTTTGGCACTCATGCATTACTGCTGCTGTTTAACATCAATTTGTCATTCTTGTGGCCATTAAAGCTGCTGTCTCACTGGCTATCCAGGACCTCATGACCTTCTGAAATTCACAAGGTCATCTGGATTTAGTGCTGCTCAGTCACTTAATTGGAAAAGGAAACAGAAGAAAAGAAAGGCAGCCCCACCACAGGTACAGGCTTGCCTAGATTTCTGACTTTGTGGGGCTAGGTATGGGATAAAACTTGCACCATTCCCCAACTTGACTCTCCTGAATGCAGCTTAAAATAGTCCTAAGGCTTTGAAACAAGAAAGAAAGAGAGAGACCTGAGAGGCAAATTGCCCCTCTGAACAATATAATATTCCCATAGAAATATGACTGAGCAACCCCTCAGAGAGACCCAAACCAACAGAGTAGCCAGATGCAGGCAGAATATACTTGTATATGTTCAGATTTCCACCTGAGCTTCAGGACTGGTGACTTAGACCACTCCAAAAAGAGGAGGAGGGGGAAGGTAACCCAGTACATGTGATGTAAATAAAAATAGCCTTAGTACATCAGTAAACAATAGACTTTGGACCCAAGATAGCGTGCACCAGTCAGTGCATACATCCCACTAGAATTAAAGTATCAGGAAAAGCTCCATCAAGGTCTTCCAGAGAGAATGCCCAGGATAATAAGGGCTTTCCACTGTCATAAAGAGAGAGAAACTATCCTCTTCTCAGCTAAGAAAATGGGCCCACAGCACTGTACAGAGAGCAGCACAAAGCAGGTTGTCTATGAGAATCTGATGAGGAAAGTATGTGCAAAAGCTATGTTCATAGTCTAGGAAGGATGTTTAAGAGACGGGAATGGAGAATGTGCTCTAACATAATGGAACACAATCAGCTAGAAGGAAAGAACTATACACTACAAGACTCCAGGGATAAATGGCCTGGACCAGGCTGGGAGTCATGTTGGACTCAGCCAGAAGGGTCAGGGTGAGGAAGGAGCTAGAAGAGACTGATGGTCAGGGAGGTGTACTTCTTTCCCTTACTGATTAAAAAACAAACAAACCAGGATGCTCTTCCTTTTTTAGGCTCCGCTGCTGACCTCTGCAAAATGGCCATGATCAAGATATTTGCTTCAATGGCCGCTTCTCCAAAGCTGACAGCCAGGTTAGTGAATGACCCAAATATTTATTTAGCTATTTCTGTTAAGGAAACAAGCTCCCGAGGCTTCTTTGCTATGGCTCCTTAACCAAAGCAGAACAGTGGTGAGAATATTGAACTTCACAGGAACTGGGTCTGAATCCCAGCTCTGCCACTTAATATCTGTATGACCTTGGACAAGTCCCATAATGCCTTTGGACCTTACATGTTAAATAAAAAGATTATACTGGCTGAGCTCCAAGGTCTCTCCAGTTCTAGAGCTGTGATCCTATGATCCTGGGACCTCTCTTGTCATTAATGTACTCATTTGTAAAATAGGAATATAATCCTTGTAGTATTTACCTCACAAGGCAAACGGTGATCTTATTTGATCGTGAACAAAAAGTACTTTGCCACAAACATAAATTAAATATGCGAAGCATTCTGCTTTGTAAATTTGAAGAAGCCCTGCGTAAGTGTCAGCTATTTTGTCATTGCTTTAACTGGCTTTTATGTGACTGACTATATGAATGTATAATCTGTAATCTGTGAACCACACAGCTTTTGTAAGCAAAAGTTTAAACTGCTATGGTCTGTATTTTGAATATATTCTTTGTGCTTAGTTTTGAAATCTCGACTTTAAAATCATTATAGTCATCACTGACACAAGACTAAATGCCAGTTCCTAAGGCAAAGCTAGGCATAGTCTAACAGGCATCATAGATTTGAGGAAAGCATATTTTAAAGGGTTTAAAGGAATTAGGATCCCATGGACTAAATTCTAGGAGGTCAGCCTAAGTGGAAAAATATTCAAGAACGAAATTCTGAAGACACAAAATGTCTTTTGAGTAGTACTACAAAGTACTTTTGAAGAGTAAAAAAGGAAGCTCTGTAGAAGCACAGAGAATTCACCAGCAAATTGAGAGTTCTTTTTTTCTTAATTTATTTTTATTTATTTCATTAAATATTTCCCAATTACATGTAGAAAAATTTTAAACCATTTAAAAATTTTGAATTCCACAAGTCTTCCCTCTTCTGTCCTTCCCCACCTTGACAAGGGAAGCAATTTAATTTTGATTATACATGTGAAGTCATGCAAGAAGTATTTACATATTAGCCATGTTGCAAAAGAAAATACAAGCAAAATGAAACAATAAAAATAAAGTGCTTTAAAAAAATATGTTTTGATATGCATTTAGACTTCAGTTCTCTCTCTGGAGGTTTATAGCATTTTTCATCATGAGTCTTTTAGAATTGTCGTGGATCATTGTCTTGACCAGAGTAGCTAAATCTTTCATAGTTGATTGTAGTATAATATTGCTGTTACTATGTACAGTGTTCCCCCGGTTCTGCTCATTTCACTTTGCATGAGTTCATATTTCTTCCCTGGTTTTTCGGAAACCATCCTACTCATCATTTCTTATAGCACAATAGTATTCTAACACAATCATACCATAACTTGTTCAACCATTCCCCAATTGATAAGTATCCCCTCAATTTCTAATTCTTTGCCACTGCAAAAAGAGCTATTATAAACATTTTTGCACAAATTGGTCCTTATCTTTGATCTCTTTGGGATACAGATTTTTGCAGTGTTATTACTGCGTAAAAGAATATGCACAGTTTTATTGCCCTTTGGACATAGTTCCAAATTGCTCTCCAAAATGGTTGGACTAATTCACAATTCTACCAACAGTACATTAGTGTCCCAATTTTTCTATATCCCCTCCCACATTTGTCATTTTTCTTTTCTGTAATATTAGCCAATCTGATAGAAGTGAGGTTGTAATTCAAAGTGGTTTTAATTTTAATTTCTTTAATCAGTAGTGATTTGTACCATTTTAAAGTGACCATTGATAGCTTTGATTTCTTCTTCTGAAAACTGCCTATTCATATCCTTTGACCATTTATCAATTGGGGAACAACTCATACTCTTTTTTTAAAATTTTTTGCTTTTTGGAGCGGGGAGGGCAGAGCAATTGGGATTAAATGACTTGCCCAAGGTCACACTGCTAGTAAGTGTTAAGTGTCTGAGGCTGGATTAGAACTCAGGTCCTCCTGACTCCAGGACTGGTGCTCTGTTCACTGCACTACCTAGATGCCCCAATAATTCTTATTCTTATAAATTTGAATCAGTTCTTTATATATTTGAAAAATGAGGCCTTTAATAAGGAAATTTGCTACAAATATTTTTCCCCAGTTTCTTGTTTTCCTTCTAATTTTAGTTGCATTAATTTTGTTTGTGAAAAAGCTTTTTTAGTTGAATATAAACAAAATTATCTATTTTAATTCCAATAATCCCCTCTGTCTCTTGTTTGGTCATAAACTCTTCCCTTATCCATAGATCTGGCAGGTACATCTTCCCATGCTCCCCTATTTTACTTATAATATCACCCTAATTTATGTTTAATTCATTTATTCATTTTGACTTTATCTTGTTATGTGGTATGAGATGTTGGTCTGGGCCTAGTTTCTATCAAACTGCTTTCTAGTTTTCCCAGGAATTTTTGCTAAATAATGAGTTCTTGTCCCAAAAGCTTTCATTTCTGCATTTATCAAGCACTAGATTACCAAATTACTATGGTCATTTACTACTGTGTATTGTGTACCCAATCTATTCCACTGACCCACCACTCTATTTCTTATCCAGTACCAGATTGTTTTAGTGATTACTACTTGGTAATATAGTTTGAAATCTAGAACTGGTAGGCTACTTTCCTTCACCTTTTCCCCCATTGATTCCCTTGATATTCTCAACCTTTTATTCTTCCATATTAATTTTGTTACTATTTGGTCTACCTCTGTAAAGTATTTCTTTGGCAGTTTGATTGGTATGACATTGAATAAGTGAATTAACTTAGGTAGAATTGTCATTTTTATTATATTGGTTAGGCTACCAATTAGCAATTAATATTTCTCCAATTGTTTAGATCGGACTTTATTCATGTGAAAAGTATTTTGTAATTGTGTTCATATAGTTCCTGGGTTTGTCTCAGCAGGTAGACTCCTGAGTATTTTGTATTGTCTGCAGTTATTTTAAATGAGATTCCTCTACTTCTTCCTGCTTGATTTTGTTACTAATATATAGAAATGCTGATAATTTATGTGAGTTAATTTTGTATCCTTTGAAGTTGTTCGTTCTTTCATCTAGTTTTTTAGCTGATTCTCTAGGGGTTCTCTAAGCATACCAGCCTATCATCTGCAAAGGATGGTAGTTTTGTTTCCTTATTGCCTATTATAATTCCTTTGATTTCTTTTTCTTCTCATTGCTATAGCTAGCATTTCTTTTAATAGTAAGGACTTAAGTGACTTGTCCAAGGTCACATAGATTGTAAGTAGAAGAGAAAAGATTCAAATCCAAGCCCTCTGGCAGGATTATTTATGTCAATATGACTCAGAAGTGGCTAGCAGCCATGAAGTAAACAAGTCTTGCCAGGTTCTCCTGTACATACATGCCTTAATAAGACAGTAGATCATAACATTTAATTCTTTAAAAAGAAAGCTCTTTCTATTGCTAATGCCAGGTTGACAGATAGTTATTGGTCTGAGTACCCTTCATCAAGCAGACCAAAGATCATGGACATTTCTTAAGTTTTAGTTATATGCGTGATAGAAGTGATTTGCAAAAGGCATTTACAAACCAATTAACTTTTCTTCCCAGGTGATGGGGCCTTTAGCTATTTTGTCATGTGACAACTTCTTCCCTTATCTGTAGCAGCTATCCTTGTCCAAGACTGAAATAAAAATCTAAAAATAGCAAGTAAAAATATATAGTGTTATTGCTAGAAACTTAAATAAATAAAGCAGCATTGTATCTGGAGACAAAAGATATTAATTCAAATCTTATCTGTGTTGAAAGTAAAAAGAGGATTCTGGGAAGATGGCTGAATAAAGCAGGAAGTAACTGGATTCTCCCAAATTCCCCCACAAATAATTTAAAATAATGACTCAAAGTAAACTTTAAAGTGGCAAAAATAATTACAAGTCCAGTAAAAAATAATTACAAGTTATCCATCCTAAGACAACTTGGGAGGACATTAGGAAAGACCTGACCTCCCAAAGGTGGGAGGATACCACTGAATTAAACAAGCCCTGGGGGCAGCTATATAAGTGGCAACCTCAGAATCAGCTAATTTTGCCATGTAGGGGTCTTGCAGCTGATCAGAGAAGATTGCATGGCCCTCTGCTAACTGATGCAGGACATAGGTTCCCAGTACACTGGGTGACATGGTCCCAGGCTGTGGCTGTGGGCAAGGAGGAGTGATCATATGTGTGGTTGTAGAGGGGTGGGGGCTTTGCTGATTGTGATCATTCTCAGGAGAGCAGAGTCCTTAGTTTTGATTCCAGGGCAGAGGGGTGAACTGAAGCTTGTAGCTGCAGGAGAAACCACACGGAGTAAGAGCGTTTACAGTGACAGTGGTGACAGCTTGCTGGGAACCCTAATCATGGCCCAGGAGTACCTGAGGTCAAGGCCCCAAATAGAGCTCAGAAAACAATATCACCAAAAACCTGAAGCCTGAGATATTATCCTCCACACCTCAGGGCTAGAGCCCAAGTCTAATACAAAGTTAACAGACAAGAAATAAGCTGCTTTAAAAAAAAAAAAGTAAGCAAAAGAGAAAACCTGACCATAGATAACTACTATAATGACAGAGAAGATCTGGGTTCAAAATAAGAAGAAGGCAGTGAAGTCAAAACAGCTACTTCTCCTTAAAAGAAAAATGTCACATGGTCACAAGCCCAAAAAGAGTTCTTAGAAGAGCTTAAAAAGGTCTTTAAAAATCAAATAAGAGAGGTTGAAGATAAATTAGGGGGGAAAAAAATAAAGAGTTGCAAGAAAATCAAGAAAATTACAAAAAGAAAAGTCAGTCAATTGAAGAAAGAGATCCAAAAACTTACAGAAGAATATAACTCCTTAAAAATTAGAATTGGACAAGAAGAAGCTAATGACTTCATAAGACACCAAGAAATAATCAAACAAAATCAAAGTATGAAAAAGTAGAAAGCATGAAACATCTCATTAGAAAAACGATTGACCTGGAAAACAGATTGAGGAGAGACAATATAAGAAATGTTGGGCTATCTGAAAGTTATAGACAAAAAAAGAGTCTAGGTACTATATTTCAAGAAATTATTAAGGAAAATTGCCTTAAAGTTTTAAAACTAGAGGGTAAAATAGAAATTTTAAAAATCCACTAATCACTACTAGAAAGAAATCTCAAAATGAAAACCCAATAGGAACATTTTAGCTAAGTTTCACAGCCCCCAGGCCAAGGAGAAAATGTTACAAACAACTAGAAAGAAACAATTTAAATACTGTGGAACTACAATTAGAATAACATGAAATTTAGCAACTTCTACATTAAAAGACTAAAGGGCATGGAACATGATATTCTGAAGAGCAAAGGTTTTGCAACCAATAATTTACAAAGCAAAATTGAGTGAAATCCTGCATGGGGAAAGAAATGAATATTTAATGAATTAAAGAACTTTCAGGTATTCATGAGGAAAAGATCAGAACTGAATGGAAGATATGACTTACAAGAATCAGGATATATAAGAAGATAAACATGAAAAACCAGTTACAAGGGATTTAATAAGGTCAAGCTGTTTACTTCTTATATAGGAAAACATTATCTGTAACTCTTAAGAATGTTATCATTAACACTACAGTCTCCAAAATAACGTATGGGTAACCTAAAGGGTAACCGATAGGTGTATGTAGACATACATGGGCAGAAATACTTGACAAAGAATTATGTTGGAGAAGCAGTGTAAAAGATATTATCAAAGAAATATATGACTGAATAAGATGGGCTTGTCATGTAAAAAGAACAAGAAATAACTGACAGTCTATTGTATTACACTGATATCCTCAAAATATCAAGAGAGTTTTTAAAAGGTTCCAAATTTGTTAGGTGGATTGCAAAACTGGGCGGAGTACCCATGTCAATGAGATTGCAAGTATGTTGGAATATTGTAATGTCACAAGAAATCTCAGAAGTTCACTTGTAGGATTCTCTGATATGATTTATAGACCTTTTAAGTTTTCAATTAAAAATTTTTTTACTATGAACTTAACAAATATCAACTCTGAATTTATGTATAGTTTTTAAAAATTGTATATTAAATTTAACATGGTGAAAGGTGATGGACTGGAGATACAGAATAAGACACATTTTTGGAAATGATCAATATGTGACTTTGTCTTGCATGAGAATACTTTTTTGTTACAAAGGAGGACTTTTATTGAAGAGGGAAATTGGAAGGAGTAAGAGGGTAGTGATAGTAATACTAAATAAAAAAAAGAAAAAGTAATTTCTTAAATGTTATCATTCCTAGGGGTAGCTCGAAAGAACGTGCACAGATAGAAATCTTGAGGTTGAGTTGAGTATTATGGGATGATCCTAAAAAATAAAATTGGTTAGGGAGAGGTAAAATGGAGTAATTATCTCATATAAACAAGGTGTGAATGAAAGAACTGTTACAATGGAGGGCAGGAGGGGATGTATGGCTGATAGAACTAGAACTTTATTCTCAGAGAGAGTATCATATGCGTCTAGAAGGTTATAAAAGTCTTCTTAACTTACAAAGAAATAGGAGGGCAAGGGGAGAGGCTAAGGGAGTAATTCTTAGAAAGGGTGCAAATTAGGGAGACAGTGGTCAGAAATGAATTAGATATCTGAGGAAAGATAGGGTAAAAAGAAGAGAAAAAAGATAAACAGTGAGGAAAATAGAATAGATGAAAATACACAACTAGTCATTATATCTTTGGATGTGAATGTAATGAACTCAGCTATAAAATGGAAAAAAGATAGCAGAATGGATTAAAAACCAGAATCCAAAAATATGTTGTTTATGAGAAACACATCTAAAAATAAGAGATACACAGAGTAGAAATAAAGACTGGAGAAGAATTTATTATGCTTCAGTTGATACCCGACAACAACAACAACAACAAACCAGGGGTAGCCATCAGGATCTCAGACAAAGTTAAAGCTAAAATAAATTTAATTAAAAGAAATAAACAGGGAAGCTAAATTATGACAAAAGATACCATAAATAATGAAGTAATATCAGTACTAAACCTATATGCACTAAATGCTATAGCTTCCAGATTTTAAGGAAAAGCTTAATGAATTAAAGGTGGAGATATAGCAAAACTATAATAGTGGGGCACTTCAACCAAATTTCCCTCAGAGAACTAGATAAATGTAGCCAAAAATTTAATAAGAAAGAAGTCAAGGAGATGAATAGAATCTTAGATAAGTTAGATATGCTAGACATCTGAAGAGAATTGAATAGGAATAGAAAGGAATGTATCTTTTTCTCAGTGGTACAGGGTACCTTTACAAAAATGATCACATATTAGGGCATGAAAACTTCACAGTTATGTGCAGAAAAGCAGAAATATTAAATGCATCCTTTTCAGATCATAATGCAATAAAAATTATATTCAATAAAGCACTATGGAAACATAGATTAAAAATTAATTGGAAACTAAATAGCCTAATCTTAAAGAATGGGAAGGGGGTTAAGAACAAGTCATAGAAACAACATATAATTTTATTAAAGAGAATTATAATAATAAGACATATTGGGATGTAGGAAAAGCAGTACTCAGATGAAAATTTGTATTTCTAAATTCTTACATCAATAAAATACAGAAAGAGCAATCAATGAATTGAGTGTGCAATTTTAAAAACTAGGAAAAGAACAAATTAAAAATTCCCAATTAAACACCAAATTGGACATCCTAAAAGTTAAAGGAAATATTAATAAAAATTGAATGTAAAAAACCATTGACTTAATAAATAAAACTAGGAGTTCATTTTATTAAAAAACACAATAAACGTAGATTGGTCAATATGATTTAAAAAAGAGAGAAGAAAACCAAGTCACTAGTATCAACAATGCAACTAATGAAAATGAAATCAAAGTAGTTATTAAGAATTATTTTGCCCAATTATATGCCAATAAAATTTAACAATTTAAGTGAAATGGAAAAATACTTACAAAAATATAAATTGCTTAGACTAACAGAAGACAAAATAAAATATCTAAGTAAACCTGTTTTAGAAAAAGAAATTGTACAGGTCATAAATAAACTTCCTTCAGAATAAAACATCAGGATCAGATGTATTAATAGGTGAGTTCTACCCTACATTTAAATTATTAAATATTAAATAAGTTATTTGGAGTAATAGGCAGAGAAGGAGTCCTAATAACTCCTTTTATGAAATAAATATGGTGCTGGTACCTAAACCAGGAAGAGCAAAAGCAGAGAAAAGAAAATTATAGACCAATTTCACTAATGAATATGGATGCAAAAATCCTGAATAAAATACTAGCTAGGAGACTATAACAATATATCCCAAAGTGACCAAGTGGGATTTATACCAGGAGTGTAGGTTATGATTTAACATAAAGAAAACTATTAACATGGTTGATTATATCAATAACAAAAGTAATAAAAATCATATGGTTATGTTAATAGAAAAAGTTTTTGACAAAATATGACACATTCTTATTTTTAAAAAACACTTGAAAGCATAGGTAGAAATGGATTTTCCTTAAAAATAATAAGAAGCATCTACCTAAAACCATCAGCAAGCATTAGTTGTAATGGGGATAAGCTGGAAACCTTTCCAGTAAAATCAGGAGTGAAACAAGGATGCCCATTATTGATATTATTCATTATTATATTTTAGAAATGATAGCAATAGCAGTAAGAGAAGAAAATGAAATTGAGGGAATCAGGCACTGAAGTAATAAAACTATCTTTTTTTTGCTGATGATAGGATGATATACTTGGAAGATCTGAGAGATTCAAATAAAAAGCTAGTAGAAACAATTAATAATTTCAGCAATGTAGCAGGATGTAAAGTAAACCCACATGAATCATCAGCATTTCTATCTATCACCCAACAAGACCCTGCAAGAAGAGACAATAAGAGATAACCCATTTAAAATAATTGTAGACAGCATAAAGTATCTGGAATATACCTGCCCAGAAAAACTCAGAAACTACATGACCATAATTATAAAACACTTTTTATACAAATAAAGTCAGATCTAAATGGAAAAATATTAACTGTTTATGGATGGGCAGACCCAAGATAATAAAAATTACAGTTCTACCTAAAATAATCTATTTACCCAATGCCATCCCAATTAAATAACAAAAAAATTATTTTATTGAACTAGAAAAAAATAATAACAAAATTCATTTTGAAGAATAAGAAGAGCCAGAACTTAAATTGTATTATAAGGCAATAATTATCAAAACCATCTGCTACTGGCTAAGAAATAGAAAGGTGGGTCAGTGGAACGGAGTATACATACAATACAGAGTAGTAAACTATTATAGAAGCATTGTGTTTGACAAATATAAAGATTTAAGCTTGTGGGATAGGAATTCACTATTTGGGAAAAAATTATAGGGAAACTAGAAAACAGTTTAGCAGAAATTGGGTATAGACCAATATCTTAAAACCATTTACCAAGAAAAGGTCAAAATGAAGTAGATTAGAAGAGCATGGAACATGTTACCTATTAGACAGGAACAGGAGAAAAATTTATAAATAAACGAGAGACAGAGCGCATGATGAGATATAAAATGGACAATTTTGTTTACATTAAATTAAAAAGATTTTCTACAAATAAAACCAATGTAGCCAAGGAAGAAAAGCAGAAAATTGGGGGGGAAATTTATAGACAGTGTCTTGGATAAAGGTCTCATATCTCAAATGTATAGAGAACTTTGTCAAATTTGTAAGAATATGAGTCATTCCCCAACTGATAAATGGTCAAAGGATATGAATAGGCAGTTTTTGGATGAAGAAATCAAAGCTATGTATGGTCATATAAAAATGTCCTAAATTGTTATTGATTAGAGAAATGCAAGTTAATATAACTTTGAAATATCTCACACCTATCAGATTGGCTAAAATGATAGAAGGAAAAAATGACAAATATTGGAGAAGATGTGGAAAAATTGAGACACTAATGCCCTATTGGTGTACTTGTAAACTGATCCAACAATCTTGGAGAGCAGTCTAGAATTATGCCCAAAGAGTTTTAAAACTGCATATACCCTTTGACCCAGCAATATCTCTATTAGGTCTGTTTCCCAAGGTGATCCAGGAGAAAAAGAAAAGAATCTATATGTCCTAAAATATTTATAGCAGCTCTCTTTGTGGTGGCAAAGAGTTGGAAACTGAGGGAATGTCCATCAATTAGGGAATGGCTAAACAAATTGTAGTATGTGATTTTGATGGAATTTTATTATGATGTAAGAAATGATGAGCAAGTTGATTTTAGAAAAACATGGAAAGATATGCATGAAATAATGAAAAGTGAAATGAACAGAGTCAAGAGAGCATAGTATACAATAACAACAATATTGTTAGAATAACTGAATGACTAAATTATTTTAAGTATTATAAATACTCAAATCAATTATAAAGGATCTATAAAGGAAGATGCTATCTACCTCTAGAGAAAGAAATGATAAATAGAAGCATATATATATATATGTATGTATGTGTGTGTGTGTGTGTGTGTGCATAGATATAGATATAATCTGTATCAGATGATGGCCTTCTCTAGTGAGGCTTAGAAGGGACACAGGAACTTAAAATGTAACAAAAAAATTAAATTTTTAGAAAAGTAAGTACTTTACAATCATGATTCTTACAACAACCCCATTACAGACCAGGAAACTGAAGTAAACAGAGATGAAGTCACACAATTAATAAATTTCTGAGACCTGAATTTTTGACTCAAATTTTCTTCATCTATGCCTTTCCTGGCATTTTTTTTTCCTGCCTTAGTGCCAAATTTGTTTTGTGTTAGGTTCTGATCCACCACAATTATCTTGATAGGAATGTTATAAAAATGAATATGGTACTGAACCATATATATTTTTTGTTTTGTTGTTTAGTCGTTTCCATATGGTTAGTACTAAATGGAGGAATTATTGAAAGTTATGCTGACACAGTGATCCAGGTTCTGTTGAGGGAGAGTCTATTGGGGAAGGCATCACCCAGTCTGCAGCTTCTGTATTACCTGTATTCAGCGTATTTGTTTGTTGTTTGTCCTTCGTTCTCAAAGAGGACCCTGACATCAGGAGGGTGTACCCGTACTTGTTAAATATCATGTACCTGCTGCCTTGGGAAGGAGCTGAGATGCAGCGATCATTCATTTCAGTTGTGTCTGACTCTTCGTGATCCCATTTGGGGTTTTCTAGGCAAAGATAATGGAGTGGTTTGCCATTTCCTTCTCCAGCTCATTTTACAGATGAGGAAACTGAGGCAAACAGTGTTAAGTGACTTGCCCAGGGTCACACAGCTAGTAAGTATCTGAAGCTGGATTTGAACTCAGGTCTCCCTGACTCTAGGCTGGGCACTCTATCTTCTGTGCCACCTCACCGCCCCTGAGACGCAATGACCCATCCCCATTTGCTGACATGAACCTATCTAAATGATCTTTATCTCATTACAAATAAAAACTGGCTCCATCTTAAATCACTTGTTGATTTCTAGTGATCAGCCCATCAATCTGTTGCTAACTTGACAGATTTTAATAAACTTTTAATTCTCTTTTTCCCGAGTTTTGTATTGTTAATCCAGGCAAAAGCCCAAACCAAGAATTTTCCTTTTAACACCTCTTAGTTACCAGTTATGTTATCCCTTTCTGAGCCTCCATTTCTTTATCTGTAAAATGAGATCATTAGATAAGATGCTCTTTAAGTTCTTTTCCAGTAGATGTGTCAAGTGTGTATCAGAATAAAATATAATTGGGAAATGGTTAACAAAAATAAAAATACAGCACGATTTAATTCAACAGTGATCATTCGATCATTAACAATAATCTCCAATCATTCAGTGATAATATTCATTTAATTTATGGTTCACTAAGTCAATAGGCAGCCCTCAGGAATCCATTTCTATTTGAGTTTGACACTGCTCCCTTACAGATCTGAATCCCATGGTGTTCTAAGCATGCCTGCAGCCTAAGTTATTAACTTGAATGGTGCACAAGACCATGGTGAAAAACCCATCTAATAGCACTCTGTGGTGATAGACCAGAGATATAATCTGACCCATCATTACATGCCAAATGCAAAGGAATACCAACTTTTGAGAATCACCAAATGTACAAGTGATTGTTAAGACCATCAATTTGGATCTGGAAGGGACCCTCAAGGGTTTCTATTTGAATCTATTCATTTTACAGATAAGAAAACTAAGCAGTGACTTGTCCAGCTCACCAACTACAAGAAAGTGGCTGAACTGGGATTCATACCTTGACCTTTTGATTACAGGGTCAAGATGCTCTCTATGTCTCCCAAATCTCTGCTCCATCTTCTCAAACTGGCACCACTGTGAAATTCCCTGATTATGTAGCTGGGCTTCTTATGACCTAGTTGCAATGAGTAATGTTTCCAGAATAGAGCTAAAATGAAATCTTAGCAAGCAAGGCTTAGACTTTACTTAAGCTGAAAATCTCAGCCCTGAGGCTGGTGAGATGCTGGGGATCACTTTCACTTTAACAGATAAGATTCACTGGGAACCTTGGACTTATTGGAAATTTCATTCTACATTCAGATGATTCTAATTGCATGGCTGGAAATTTTCCATGCGTGAAGACAAGTCCCTAATTAGTGTCAACTTTGCTAGGGCACTTTTCGACAAATCTTCAGCCTGTGGCTTAAATCTTCTCATGACTTTCTTCATCTGGAAGTGCTTGATAGCTGAGTCTTGACCTATAAAACTAATGATAAACAGGCTAATCTCTCTGTGAGGGAACTGGTTGAGGTCTGACCATGAGAGCCTAGTGTCTAGAGCTGAAAGGGACCCTAAATATCACTGACCCCCAACCCCTCATTTTCCAGAGGAGGAAACAGAGGCCTAAAAGATGGGAAGGGACTTGCTTGGCCAGCCTTTTACAGGGAGAGAGCAGAGCCAGAACTCAAACCATGGTCCTATAACTCCAAGCCCAGGGCTCTTTCCACTGCACTGCCCATGTCCATTAAAGACCTGAGATGTGGAATGGGATTAAACAGTACCAAGTGTGAACTCTTGGAAATCCACAAAAACCCTGAGATGAGGAGATGGCAGATGTCCAAACATTTCATTTTCCTTTGCAGAGAGGGGGAAATGCCTGAAAACTCTCTAACCTAATTTCCTGCTTGAACAGAGATAGAAGAGTGATATTTTAACCACCAGAGAATGACGGAGCCAACATCACAATTTGTGACATTTGATTCTGGTGATGTTTTCTTGCCCCCATTTCTTAGTTAATATAGATTGCAATGATGAGAGAAACTCACTAAATGAATGTTTTTCAATTCATAGATGTGTTTATATACATTTGAGCTTCTCTTCCAAATAGTTATTATTAAACATTTAAGAATTCGACCATATTTTAGAGTTTCCTAGCATTTCACAGGATTTAAAGCTGCAAGGGAATCTTAGAGATAATCTTGTCTCTCATTTTACAGATGAGAAAACTGAGACCCAGAGAATTTAAGCAAGAAAGGAATTGCCCAAGGTCACATAGGTCTACACAGTTGTAGAGCTAGGATTCAAACCCAGGTCCTCTGATTTCAAATCCAGCACTCTTACTGCCATAAGGAACCTTGGAGTCAGGCGGTTTCCACCAAGTATCATCTGCATTAAATTTCCTTCTATAATTGTGAATGATTGAGGCTCAGCTATACCTTAAGTGAAAAATAAAATGTCTTTTTCTCATCAGTCATTACTGAAATAATAGAATGTAAAAGAAATCTTTTTTTAAACCCAGGGAATAGAATTTTCCTTTCCTCATGAAAAACAAATGAGTTCACTCATTGAAGATGAGAATGAAAATCAATTTGATAAAATCTTCATAAAACTAAAAATATAACAGTTTTTACATCCCTGTGAGAATTACCTGTGCTTAAGTTCAGCAGCTGCTGTACCTTCTGTGCTTGGCTGTATGACATAATGGAAAGAGTAATTATTGGTCTGAGTCTGAGGTCCTGAGTTTGAATCCCACCAGGTTCTGCTACTTATGCCCTGTGTCCTAGAATCCTAGGTCTAAGAACTGGAAGGGCCCTTAGGATCCATCTAATGTAGCCCCTAATTGATAGATGAAGTGACCACTGTATGATGCTGTAAAATAAGTTGCTTAACTTCTTTCTAGGCATCAATTGCTTCATATACAAAATAAGATAGTTGGACTAGATAACTTCTGACATCCCTTCTAACTCTAAGTGTCATGACCTGATATGTCTGAGAAAAAAACAATGGCATATATGTAAAACGGATTGTAGTCTGATGTCTAATGTCTCTGCAGATTGGCTTTTCCTATTACATAGGCCTGAAGGAGTTCACATGCAATTTGGGCAATTTCTACAGCATTTTGCATTGTCCAGAACTTTCAGGAGAAAAGGCAAAATAGGTCCCTGCTTGCCAAGAGGATGCAGGCGCTCAAAAGTGCTGAGAATCCTGCAAATTGATCTGTTTTCGGCATCTTTATCATTCCTACCCACATGATCATCTTAGCTGGAAGCCTTCCATTGTGAACTGCAGACCTTTGTGGGGAAACAAAGCAGCCACAACAGAGACAACACACAGCAGTTGTGGTGCTAGGGAAACGTCTGGAACCATAACAGGAAAATCTATGATTTAGATATGCCTAAGATTGTAGTTCACAGAAGTTGGAACAAACCTTAGGGGTCAGCTAGTCTAACTTGTACCTGCAAAGCAATTTCTATACTCCATCTCTAGCCTATGGTCATCTCCTGTGACCATTTGTTCCGTCCCTGGAGAGCTCAAATCATTAGAAGTTTTTCCCTTACATCAAGCTAAAATCTGCTTCTTTGCAACTTCTCTGCATTTCTCCTAGTTCTGTCCTCTGGTACCAACACAAAAAAATCCCTTTTCCTTATGACAGCTCTTTAAATGCTTGAAGAAAACCATCATGTTGCGACAAGTCTTGTCTTAAAACAGAACAATCCAATTCAGACATGTATCACACAGAGGAAATAATTCGTTAAAATGTCATCTTCAGAGTCAAGTGAGCAAAACCAGGAGAATACTACACACAGTAACAACAATAGTGTACAGTGATCAACTGTGGATGACTTAGCTATTCTGATCAATACAATGATCTAAGGCAGTTCCAAAGGTCTTGTGGTGAAAAATACTATCTACCTCCAGAGAAAGAACCGATGGAATGTGAGTGCAAATTGAAACATATTTTTTTTCATTTTCTTTATTTTAATTACTTTTTTGCAGCATGGTTAATATGGAAATATTTTGCATAATTTCACATGTATAATTGATATTGCATATCTTGCTTTCTCACTGAGTGGGGGAGGAAAGAAAGGGAGAGAATTTGGAACTCAAAATTTTAAAAATGAATGTTAAAAATAAATAAATCATAAATTTTAAATGGAGGAGAAAATGGCATCTTTCAAGATGAATTATCTCTCACAAATATTTAATTCTGATGAGGAAACCTTAAAGATAGAGTAAAAACCATCCAGCAAAATTTTCCACCAAATTCCCTATATATTCATGGCTGACATACACATTAAAATCCTGGTCAATTCCTGTTATAACAGAAAGCATAATAGCCTGAAGATTTACGTAACCCAAGTCCCAGTTCATTTATTCTGTGGGCCACCTCCACTTTCCAGTTGCCCCCTATATGTGAATCACTAGATACAAGATTAGTACAGTGTAGATGGAAGATTGCCTTAGAGAGGAAGCATTAACAGCTAGAGGGACCACAAAAGTCCAGGCGCTGAAAGGCAAAAGCTGAGGCTTAAAGGAAACCAGGGATTCTAAGAGGCATAGATAAAGGGGGAGTGCATTCCTGGCATGAGGGACAACCAATGCTAAGGCAAGGGAGAAAGAACCTTGTGTGGTCCAGCTTAGATGGACCTTCAAATGCATGGAGGGAATCTAATGTATAGGAAGAGTGACAGGATAGAAAGAGGCTTGGTTGTGAAGAACTTTAAAGGTCAAAAAAGAGAACTTTAAATTTTACCCTAGAGTTAATAGGGCACCAATGGACTTTATTGAGTGGGGAGGGTGGGAAAGGGATGATATGATCAAACCCATGCTTTAGAAAACTCCAACAATTATGTGGAGGATGAATTAGAAGGTTGATGAATTGTCTGAACAAGAAGTGATGATTTGCCTGAATTAGGGTGTTGGTTGTTTAAGTAGAATGAGGGAGATGAATTCAAGAAATAATGTGGAAGTAAAATTAACAAAACTTGGAAAGGTATGAGGGAGGTGAAAGTAAGTAAATTAATTTAGGTAATACTGTCATTGTTGTAAAGATTGTTTCGTAGTTGTGTTCATATATTTTGTGTGTGTTTTAGCAGGTAGACTCTCAAATATTTTATACTATCAGAAGATATTTTAAATAGAATTTCTCTTTCTAAATTTTTCTGCTGGATTTTGTCGGTAACATACAGAAATGCTGATGATTTGAGTGGATTTATTTTATATCCTGCAACCTTGAAGAAATTGTTAACTATTTCAATTAATTTTTAGTTGCCCTGTAGGCTATGCTAAGTAAACCATCATATCAGCTACAAGAAATGATGATTTTGATTCCTTCTTGCCTATGCTGATTTCTTCAGTTTCTTTTTTTTTTTTTTGTCTTACTGCTATAGCCAACATTTCTAGCACTATATTGAATAGCAGTGATGGTAATGGAAATCCTTGCTTTAGCCTTGGTTTTAATGAAGAAGCCTCTAACTTATCCCTGTTATAGATAATGCTGACTCTTGGTTTTAGATAGATACTACTTGTCATTTTAAGGAAAGCTCTGTTTATTCCTATGATGTAAAAAAACTTTTTTCTGCATCTATGAATATATTATGATTTTTCTTATTTTGTTATTAATATGGTCAGTTATGCTTATAGTTTTCCTAATATCAAATAAACTCTTCATTTTTGTATAAATCTAACCTGGTCATAATATATAATCTTTCTAATATGTGGCTATGATCTTGCTAATATTTTATTTTAAAATTTTATATCAATATTCATTAAGAATATTGGTCTATAGTTTTCTTTCTCTGTTTTGAATCAGCCTGATTTAGCTCTCAAGACTATTATTTATGGCATAGGAGGAATTTGGTAGGTTTCCTCAAGAGATTATGTAGTATTAGAATTAATATTTTTAAGTGTTTAGTAGAACTTACCTGTGAATCCTTCTGGTCCTGGGGTTTTGTTCCTTCTGAAATTCATTTTTGGCTTCTTCCATTTCTTTTTTCTAGAACGAGGATATTTAAGAATTTTATTTCCTGTTTTCTTGATCTGGGCAATTTGTGTTTTTATAAATATTCATCCATTTTATTTAGCTTGTCAGTTTTGTTCGCATATAATTGAAAGAAACAGTTCCCAGCAATTTCTTTTATTTCATCTTTATTAGTTGTGAATTTATCTTGTTTATTTTTAACACTGGCAATTTGTTTTTTTTTAAATCACATTAGCTAATGGCTTCTCTATATAATTGGGTTTTTTCCCCAAAAAGCAGTTTCTGATTTTATTTTTAATTCCCCAGTTTTAAAATTTAATTTGGCTCATCTATCCTTTGATTTTCAGGATTTCTATTTTTATAATAAATTATTTTTTTTAATTGTTGATTTTCTAGGGTTTTTCATTACATGCCCAATTTGTTAATCTGCTATTTCTTTTATTGATAAAAGTGTTTGGAGTTATAAATATTCCCCCTAATTACTACTTTGACTTCATCTCATAAACTTTGCTATGTTGGCTCATTATTATCATTATCTTTAATAAAATTATTATTTCTATGATATGTTCTTTGACTTACTCATTCTTTAAGAGTTATTTCATTTCCAATTAATTTTTAATCTTTGTTTCAAAGGCCCTTTATTGGATACAATTTTATTATATTATAGCCAAGAAAAGAGGCATTTTTTTCTTTTCTATACTTGTTTGTGAGGTGTATATGCCCTAATACACAGTCAATTTTTGTTACAGTGCTTTGCACAGCAAAGAAATAGTTATACTCCTTTGTATTCCCATTCAGTATTCTACAGAAGTCTGAAATTCTATTAATTTCCTTGATTTCTTTTTTGTTTATATTTTGGTTAGATTTATCTAGGTCTGAGGTTTCCCCCCCCCCCCCATTATAGTTCTACTATTTGTTTCCCATTAAAATTCATTTAAATTTGAAGAATTTAGGTGCTATATCATTTGGTACATATATGTTTAGTATTGATATTAATTCATTGTCTATGGTATCTTTCAGCAAAATGTAGGTTCCCTGTTTTTCTGTTTTAATTAGGTCTATTTTTGCTTTTGTTTTGTCTAAGAATGTGATCTTTAAAAAGATTACTCTTCCTGCTTTTTTTTTTTTACTTCAATTGAAGCATAATAGATTCTGTTCTGGTTAACTCCTATTACAACAGAAAACATAATAGCCTGAAGATTTACATAACCCAAGTTCTAGTTCATTCTGTTCTGTGGGCCACTTCCACTTTCCAGTTGCCCCCCATATATAAAACACTAGATACAAAATTAGTACAGTGTAGATGGAAGATTACCTTAGAGAGGAACTCTTTATGTATTTCTGTTCCAAGTGTGTTTCTTATAAACAACATGTTGTTGAATTCTGGTTTCTAATCCATTCTGATATCCTCTTCCATTTTATGGATAAGTTTCATCACATTCACATTCAGAGTTATGATTGCTAACTGTGTATTTCCTTCTATTCTCTTATGCTTTTCTGTTTTCCACCCTTCTTTAAAAGTTTAGTTTGCTTCTGACTAATCCTTCCCTTAATGTATGCTCCTTCTTATTCTGTCCCTCCTTTCTTTAACCCCTTTCCCTTCTGATTTCCTGTTGGATAAAATATATTTCTGTACTCAACTGTATTTGTATGTGTATGTATATTCTTCCCTCCTTTATGAGTTCAGATAAGACCATTGCCTGCTCCTCCCCACCAATCTCATTTCTTTATTGTATAGACTTATACTTGCACACCCTATTTCTGTGAGGTAATTTTCCCCATTATTCCTCTCCTTTCATCTCTCTACCAATGTATTCCTCTTTGACTTTCTTCCCATTCTTATTTTAAAATCATCAAAATGTAACAGAATCGCTCCCTATCTAATTAGACTCTTTCTATGATTCCTGCTGATGACAGAGTTCTAAAGGGATCCAGGTATCATCTCCCCATATTAGAATGTAATTGTTTAATCTTCTTTAGTTCCTTGAGATTGCACTTCACGTTTACCTTTTTATGTTTCTCTTAACTCCTATGTTTGTATGTCAGATTTTCCACCCAGCTTTGGTCTTTTCATCAGCAATGCTTGGAAGTCCTCTATTTCATTAAAAATCCACTTTTCTCCATTAGCATTTTATATGTGAGTTTTGTGAGTAAGTTATTCTTGGTTCTAAGGCTAGATCTTTTGCCTTCTGGAATATATTCTAAGCTCTCTACTCCTTTATAATTATGAGTGGTAAATCATATCATTACTTTGGCTTCTCAATATTTTAATTCTTTCTTTCTGGCTTTCTTTTCTTTGATCTGGGAGCTTTGGATTTTGCCCATAATATTCCTTGGTGTTTTCATTTTGGTGCTTATTTCAGGAGGTGACTGGTGGATTCTTTTGATTTCTCATTAAGTTATTTGCTTCCATTTGCTCTACTCTAATTCTGAAGGAATTATTCTCTTCAGAAAGCTTTTGAGATTCTTTTTCCATCTGGCAAATTCGACTTTTTAAGGTATCCTTCTCCTCATTGGCTTTTTGGACCTCTTTTGCCACTTGAGTTAATCTATTTTTTAAGGTGTTATTTTCTTCAGTCAGGTTATTGACTCTCTTTTCATGATTTTCTTTCATCATTCTCATTTCTCTTGCCAATTTTTGCTCCACTTCTCTTATTTGGTTTTCAAAATCCTTCTTAAGCTAATCTATGACTCGTAGGAAGTCTTCGTGTTTCTTGGAAGCTTTTGGTGTGGGAGTTCTAACTATGTTGTCTTCCCCCCATTCCATGCTTTGATCTTTTTTGTCCCCAAAGAAAGAATCTAAAGTTCAGTTGTTATTCTTACTTTGCTTCCTTTGCCTGCTCATGTTGCCAGTAAATTACTTGATTTTTTAGCTCTGTGGAACTCTGCTTCCAGAGGGGAAAGCTCTGTCCCAAATTGCTGGGGTTTTCACAGCTGCCAGAGCTATTGGGAGGCTGCCATTTTTTTTGCAGCCCCCACCAGCTTTGGCTCACTGAAAACGCACCCCAGGACCACCACCCAAGACCATGATCTGGATCCAAGCTGCTCAACACAAGAGCACTTGGCCTCTGAACAATCACTTGGCCCCCCTGCAGTCTGCAGGCTGAGAGCTCTGAAGCAGCCACGTGGAGGTGGCTGCAGGGCTGCCACTTCTGCCACTTCCTTGCCCTGGAGGCAGTTTGGCCAGACCACTTTTCTCCCCCAAATTTAGCTGAGTTCCACTGACCTTTCACTTAGTCCTTGTTTCTTATGGCTTAATAATTCTGGAAACTGCCACAGCTGCCTCTGATCCACTCTTCTGAAGCTCCAGCTGCAGCTCATCCTGGCTGCCCCAGGGCCAATCCATGGTTTCAGGCTGGGCTGGTTTTGGCTCCCAGCACGCTGCAATTAGCCCTTCCTGCCGAGCTGCCTTCAGCGGGAGGTGTATTTTTGTGAGTTTTGGAGCCCAAAAATTTGTTTAGAGTCATATTTTATGGGTTTTTGAGGTGGCTATGTGGGAGCTGTGGAACCTTGCTGTTCCTATGCTGCCATTTTGATTCTTTTGATTTCTGGATTCTTTTGATTGCTACTGATATGTTTGGTTTTAACTCTACCATCATCATTATCATCATTCCGTTCCCCTTCCTCCACCACCCCCCATGCAGTTTTCTTTTAAGATTTTTTAAAATGTGATGTCTGTGCTAATTTTTGGTAATGGTTTTTAGGTAGTATACTGATTCTTAAATTATCTCTCCTCAATCTGTTTCCTAGGTCAGTTACTTTAGCTATGAGATATCTTGTGTTTTCTTCTGGGTTTTTTTTTTTTACTCTTTTGACTTTGTTTTAATATTTCTTGATGTCTCATGCAGTCATTAGCTTCTATGTAGTCAATTCTAATTTTCAGGGAATTATTTTTAGGTAAAGTTTTGTATCTCTTGTTCCAAACTGTTAATTCTCTTTTCATGTCTATGGAAGAAATTCCATAGCTCTCATTTCTTTTCCTATTTTTTTCTCTACTGCTCTCATTTGGTTTTTAAACTAATTATTAGCTCTTTTTTTTAAACCCTTGCTTTGTCCCTGCCCTGAATTCTGGTTGGAATTATGCTTCAGATGCATTTTCTTTTGAGTCTTGGCTTATTTTTGTTGTTGGGGGTTTTTTAGTCATTTTCTTCTTCTGAGTTTTGTGTATTGACCTTTCCTGTCACTGTAATAGTTCTTTATAGTAGAATCCTTTTTGTTTTTTTGTTTGTTTGCTCATCCTTTTAGACTACTTCTTGACTTTGCACTTTATGCTAGGGCTGAGCTCTATGCATATCACTGAGCTGCTATGCATTTCTGAACTTGTTCCTTGCTCATTGTTCATTTTAGAGCCCACAATCCTGACTGCTTCTCTCCACTGTCACTAACTACAGGTCTCTTTCTCATTTCAACCAGATCTGTGACCTGAAATTAGATAGTGAGCAACAGAACTGTCACTAGCCCAAGTATTCCCTTGGATCTTTTTCCTATCCAAGTTCTTCCTGCTCTGGTGCCTTTCTCACCCCTCTTTCAGTCCATGGGCAATAGGGTTCCATGTATGTACACTCCTGATCAGACTCTTTCCTGGTATCTACAGATCTCTCTGTCTCCCTAAGTCATGCTGGTCTGGAAAAATGACTTACTGTGATTTTTTTTTCTTAGATTTCTCAATCAGAATTGGGTCTGGTACATTTTCTAGATCTTTGTGGAGGAGGTTTGCTGAGTGTACTTCTTCCTACTAGTCCACCTTCTTAACTCCACCTCCATATTTAGTTTTTCAAGATCTTTACAATCTGATCCCATTCTATCTTTCTGACCTCGTCGTGCATTACTCTCATTCCCACATTCTGTTGTCCAATCAAACTGTTCTTCTTTGTATTTCTCATATAGCTCTCCATCTCTAATCTCTATGCCTTTCTGCTGTCTGTCTCCCATTCCTGGAATACATTTCCTCCTTGCTGCTGCCTCATGGGATTTCTTTCCTCTTTCTAGGCACAACACAAGCACCACCTTCTACATGAAATCTTTCTTGTTCTCTTCCGCAACTGGTAATGCCCTCCTTCCCAATCTACTTTATATTTAATTACATTGTATTTGTTTTCCTTATGTTTATTTTGTATTTACTTATATACCTAATTATTGTTTGCCCAGTAAAATGTAAGATCTTTTAAAGTAGTGATTGTTTCATCCTTGTATTCCCCCAGCATCGAGCCCAGTACCTGACACAAAGTAGGTACTTAACAAATGCTTGTTGATTGATTGATTGCTGACTTGGCAACTGATCAGATATGAAAGATGAAGGAAAGGGAAGAGAAAGATATAGCTAGACAGCTTGGTGGCTATGAACTTGAATGACTGAGAATACGGTGATGACCTCAACAGAAATAGGCAAGTTTGGAGGAGAAGAAGGTTCAGGGAAGAAGATAATTAGTTCCATTGTGTACATATAGAGTTTAAGATACTTGTAGGACATTTCAAGAGTATATATGCAGCAGTTAGCTAATGATTATGACTGCAAATCAGGAGCAAGATTGGGGCTCGTATATAGATTTGGAGAGTCATCTGCATAGAGATAATATTTTACCTCACTAGAGCTGATGAAATTACTAAGGGAGAGAGTATAGAGGCAGAAGAAGGCTCATAACAGGGCCCTGGAAAACAGCCTCTGTAAGGGGGAAGAAGATAAACAGTGACCCATTACAAAAGACAGGAGATTTGTCAGACAGATGGGAGAAGATCCACGTGAAAGCAGTGTCACAGAAGTCAAGGTCAGAGAGAGTTTTCGAGAGGAGAGGGTGATTAACAATATCAAAAGCTGCTGAGAAATTGTGTCATATGAGAACTGAGAAAAAACCATCAGGCTTAGAAGTCAAAAGATTGTTGACAACCTTGGAGAAAACAAGTGGTAAAGTTAGAACCAGATCACAAAGGATTGGGAAAAATCCAGGGAGTCAGGAAATGGAGGCAACAGATATAGAGGATTCTTCTTGGAAATTTGGCAGTGAAAGGAAAAAACTGTGTGTGTGTGTGTGTGTGTGTGTGTGTGTGTGTGTGTGTGTGTATGTGTACATATATATACATATATATATATATGGAGAGAGAGAGAGAGAGAGAGAGAGGAGGGTAGCTTGAGAAGATTACAGGTTCAAGTGATTAGTTTAAGAATAGGATAGAGCTGAGCATATTTTGTAAGCAGCAGAAAAGGAATTGAGGGGGTGAGAGAGAGGAGATGAGATGGGAACACAAATTGGGTCTGGGTGGGGGTTGGTCTTGGCACAAAGGGCCACCTTTTCCTCAGAAAGAAGGATAAAGATTGGTAAAGATGTAAAAGGTATGGAGTGAGAGAAGAGGAAGCTCATGGTAGATTCTTTTGTGTTCTCTGTACAGTCTAAAGTGAGGACATTTGCTGAGAGGTAGGTGTTAGGGGTGATCTTTTCAGTTGGAGGAGAGAAAAACAACTGTTGAGGGGAGTAGGACCAATTTGATCAAGGAAGAATAATAGCTTTGTTTGGCCTCAGTGAGAGAGCTGTTTTGAGATTAGATTACATGAATTTGTAGCAGACTCAGTCAGCAGAGTCGTGTGATTTCCTTCAATAGTGCTGGGATCTGGAATATTAGTAGGAAGAGTAATGCAGGGCAGAGGATTATCAGGCCATGAATAGGTATAGGACAAGGGATGGAAGCTCTTAAGCATATATGACAGGGTTTAGTTGAAGTGGTCAACTAAAGGGTTAAGACTGAAGAGAGGAAAATGAATTTGGAGCAAGAATGACCAACCTAAGAGAACAGGGAAGGAAAGAGAAGCTGCATCCTGTAATGGGGATGAAGAATAAATAAAGCAGAGGGAAAGGTCAGTCAGTAAATAAACAGTTATTAAATACTTAGCCATGATCTAGGCACTATACTAGGCATTAGGGGTGCAAAAAGAGCCAAAAGACAGGCCCTGCTCTTAAGGAGTTCACAGTCTAATTGTCAAGACAACATGTAAACAACTATGTTGGAGCAGACCCTATAAAGGATAAATTGGAGGCACTTCACAGAGGGAAGGCACTAGCATTAAGGGGAATTAGCTTCTCATAGAAGGTGGGATTTTGGCAGGGATTTGAAGGAAGCCAGGAGGCAGAGATAAGGAGGGAGAGAAATGCAGGCATGGGGAACAGCCAGTGAAAATGCAGATTAGGGAGATGAGAAGGCTTGCTCAAGGAACAGCAAGAAGGCTGGTGTCACTGAATCACAGAGAGGAAAAAGGAGTAACCTAGAGACTAATAGATTACAGCAACAAGCATCTAAACTCTGTGTGTGTGTGTGTGTGTGTGTGTGTGTGTGTGTGTGAGTGTGTGTGTGTGTGTGTGTGTGTGAGTGTGTGTGTGTGTGTGTGTGTGTGTGTGTGTGTGTGTGGAGAGGGAGACCTAGAGAGATCCTCAAATAAGGAAAGATTGTGAGTAATAGTGGTGGCAGAACATTTGAAAACGTCAAATGGGGAACAAGTGTATCAACTTGTTATTGGTAAACCCACTGTGTTTAGGGTCATAAGAGAAGAATGACCTATCCTATGGAGGGCAACCAAAGAAGCAATGTCTTTTAGAGAGATCCAAGTTTCCACGAGTTAATGAAGATAAAAATAGTGTGAAAAGAACAGGTTAGGGAAAAAGGAATAATTAAGCAGGGGCTTCAGAGTCCACAAGAGAAAAGGCTAGAGAAGGAAGGAACTAGGGAGTTATAGAATTTATCTAGACAGTGACAAAAGTATGGGGAGAGGCAGCCAAAAATGGGGGTGGGCCTTCCACCCACTGGAAACATAGATTCTGGGTCACTGGGATTGGGGGAGCAAGTGGTGGAAATGTGCTAGCTACAAGTACCAGTTGGTTGGAGAGAGGACAGTAAGGTGGCATAGTGGATAAAGTACCAGGCCTGAAGTCAGGAAGAGTCATCTTCCTGAGTTCGAATTTGGCCTCAGACACTTATCAGCTGTGTGACCTGGACACAGCTTAACCCTGTTTGCCTCAGTTTCCTCATCTGTAAAATGAACTGGAGAAGGAAGTAGTTAATCACTCCAGTATCTTTGCCAAGAAAACCCCAGATGGGGTCATGAAGAGTCTGACACAACTGAAAATGACTGAACAACAAAGTTCAGTTATGGGAGTTTCATTTTAGGAAGGACTAACAAATTGGAGAACTAACAAATGAGAGTGATCAGGAGACTATGGTATACATGGCAAAGGACTACATGAAGGAACGGGGGCTGTTCAGCCTGGCAAAGAGAAGACAGTGGGGATGTGAGAGCTGTCGGCTATCTGAAGGGCTGTGATATGGAAGAGACCAGCAACAGTGGGTAGACATTATAGCAAGGCACATTTAAGCCTGATGTCAGGCAAACCATCCTAACAATCAGAGTCATCCAGAAGTGGGATAGGTCGCTTTGTAGACAAGCGAGCTCCCTGTCACTGGAGGTGTTGGATAAGGAAAGAACTGAATGATATCTGGTCCTTTCCCACTCTGAGATTCTGTGATTCTGGGCATGCTCACAGTAGTAAAAGCAAGATCTTGCAGCTCTGGGATTTGCAGGCTTCTCTCAAGCAGTGGAGAGGAAACTAATTCAGTGATTAATTTCCTTCCAGTGAAAATGATTAGTTTTCTTCCATCTGTTTTCAGCTTCTACAAACTACTCTGATCTTTCTTCCATTTGCCCTTATTTCCTGTGCCCCAATTTTCAATTAGAAATATGCTAATCTGTTTCACTGGGCCTCTGGTAGTGATGTGTAAGTAACTAACAATTTGAACTCTATTCTTAGATCCTAGTCACAACAGCAGTTCTGAATTTCACAATGTAATTTCAAGAAGTGTGAAAGTCTCCTCCCCCAGCTATTTTTCTCAAATCTGTAAAAAGTCACAAGTCCCTATTCTGTTTGAAAAATAATTCACCTGGGAAGACTGTGACATTATACAGAGATCACATCATAGGTTTTAAATGGAAAGTAAAAATGTGAAGACCAGACAGTCTAAGTGTCTCCAACTATTAAGGAGGAGATGACCCTCTAGATGAATGTCTGGTTTCTTTAGGGTTATAAGAGCCAAGCATTTGGTCCACAGAGGATAATACACAATCATGATTCTACAGGTCTAAACATGCTGAGCTGCTATAACTGTAACAAAAAATGTTAGATTGTAAATCACATGCATGTTTCATTTTTCATATGTTACACCTGATAACTGGAATAGGTGATTAATCACAACCAAATAAACAATCTGAGCATACATGATTTGTTGGCTAGGCATGCAAAAGAATGGGTCAGTGGACTCCCTAGTTAGTCCAAAGACCCTGAATACAGAGTACAGTAGATTTTTATACCCCCCAAAAATTAATCAAATAAGTACAAAAAGTCTAATTATGACAAAAACAATTAACCAGGTTACAAATTTAAGTAATCTAATTTCTAATTGGGGGAAAATTTAAGGGGTTTCCAAGTTGGGAGAGAGAAAGAGTAAGTTTCAGTCCATTTGGAAAGGGAACAAATAAGTTTAGAAGTCCTTTATTCATTAAATTAAAATATGTTGATTAGTTACATCCACCTGAATGTATGAAACAATAGATACCTTATACAATCTAATTTTCCATGGAAGAATACCAGAAAAACAACAAGATGGAGGAGAATGCATATGGAAGCACAAGTATTCAAAGATAGAATCTGACTGGCCTTTTGATTTTCACGCTAAACTAACTGCATTTTATACATGGTTTTTATTTTATCTTATCATAACCATGAAAAAGATCAGGAAAAGCAGATCTGAGGCCCAGTATTAAGTCTACTTGGTGGCAATGTGATCTTGGGAAGGTCATGACATCTCTCACCCCAGTTTTGTTATCTACAGACTGGGGATAATATAGAAATATCACTCTGCCTGTCTTATGGAAAGCAGCATGGGAATAGCAGACAGGCTTTGTAATTGGGAAGACCTGAGTTCAGGTCCTAGCTCTTCCCTGTAATAATGCGACCATGGTTGAGTCATTTAACACCTTCGTGGGCTCAAGCAACTCTCTAAAACTATAAATTATAGGTATGTTATTGATCTGCATTAGTAGAGGGAATTTTCATTAAGGAAACCAAAGAAATCCCTAATCAATCTGGATTTCTCCTCCTGCCTAAAATAAAACAAAAAACTCTAAACCTATCTTACAGAGTTGCTATGGGAAAAGTTATTTGTAAACTGTAAAATACTACAACAATCCATAACTCAGTCAACAGGCACTTACTATGTATCAGGCAATGTGCTTGGATCTGAGAATGCAAAGCCAGAAATCAAATAGTCCCTGCCCTCAAGCAACTTACATTCTATGGGAGGTAACAGTGTGTTTACATACAAGTTAATAAAAGATTTATGTACAAAATAAATGCATTATGATCCGAAGGAAGAGTTTAAACTGAGAGAATCAGGAAAGGCTTCCCATTATTTGTTTCTTTCTCTATCCCCTTCTGATCAAGAGTATAAGCTAATTCACCAACTGATCTATTTTTGAATGATGAAGATCTTGCTTGAATGACCACCTTCTAGTCTTTCTCATGTTTTGGCTACATTCTTGCATAAAATCCCCATAGTACCATATGCAATGCTGTCCCCTAAAGCCCTCCTTTGTTGCCTCATTGTGAAATGGAGGTGACCTTGAAGGCTTTTCCAGAGGAGAACAAGCTCTGTAGATCCCACCAAGTGGGGAAGGCTTTTAGTTATAGGTCTGGTAATTCACTATGTGTCAGATGAGGACCTGGCTCAATACAGAGGCTCATCATCAGAAGGAAATCTAAGTCTGACCATAGCAGCTCATGAAGACTTTCACCCAAGATGGCAGCATAGGAGCAGCAAAGTACGGCAGCTTCCACACAGCCCCATCAAATACCCAAAAAATATGACTCTAAACAAATTCTAGGGCTCTAAAACGCACACAGATATATCTCCTGCTGAAGGCAGCTCAGCTCAAGGGGACCATCTCAGCTCTGGGAGCCGAAACCAGCCCAGCCTGAAACCACGGCTTTGCCCTGGGGGCAGCTGGATTGGATGACCTGAGCCCAGCTGCAGCTGGAGCTTTGGGAGAGCAGATCAGGGGGACCTGTGGCACTTTCGAGAATTATCAAGCCATAAGAAAAAAGGACTAAGTGAAAGGTCAGTGGAACTCGGCTAAAATTAGGGGAGAAAAGCGGGTCCAGCCAAACTGCCTCCAGGGCAAGGAAGTGGCAGAAGTGGCAGCCCTGCAGCCACCTTCACATTGCTGCTTCAGAGCTCCCGGCCTGCAGACTGCAGGGGGGCCAAGCAATTGTTCAGAGGCCAAGTGCTCTTGCGTTGAGTGGCCTGGATCTGGATTGTGGTCTTGGGTAGTGGTCCTGGGGTGCATTTTCGGTGAGCCAAAGCTGGTGGGGGCTGCAGTAGCCTCCTAAAAGCTCTGGCAGCTGGGAAAACCCCAGTGATTTGGGACAGAGCTTTCTCCTCCAGAAGCAGAGTTCTACAGAGCTAAAAAAATCACTGACTGGCTACCATAAACAGGCAAAAGAAGCAAAGTAAGACTAGCAACCAAACTCTAGAATCCTTCTTTGGGAGCAAGAAGGATCAAAGCAGGGAACGGGAGGAAGACAGCACAGTCAGAACTCCCACACCAAAAGCTTCCAAGAAACATGAAGACTGCCTAAAAGCTAGAGATCAGCTGAAGAAGGATTTTGAAAACCA
>CM053583.1:57817575-57891441 GCA_028627135.1 Pseudochirops cupreus | reverse complement strand
AGAAATTCTGAAACTCAAGTGATTGTGGAACTGAATCTTGTAAACTAAAAGTAAATAAGTAAATTTTTAAAAAAAGAAAATGAAAAAAAAAAAAGAAAAAAACCTTCACCACAGCTTTAGGGTCAAGTGGGTCCAAAATTTTATATAGATTAAAATAAATTGCCTTGAAGAGATGGGAATGCAATTAGCATAAAATCAGGAAATGTTCATCGCAAGCACTTATTCAGCATGATGTAGTGGTAAGGGAACTATAGTAGGATTCAGGGGCTCAGAGTTTGAATCCTGGTTCTACTACTTACTACCTATGTGACCTCTGGCATATTTGGTAGCTTTTCTACATCTCAGTGTTCTCATCTATAAAATGAAGGAGTTGGATTAATGTTCCTTCCAGCCCTAACCTTCTGAGATGCTTGGATAAGGACATGTATGGTGCCCAGTATACTAGCATAGTGTGTTAGTTTTGTTTCTTCAAATACATGGTAAGCCTGCCAACAGCAGGGATCATGTATGGACTTCTTTTGTATGCGTGTTCGGAAACCCTAGACTGGGAGGGCTGGAAAGGCTCTTAGAGATTATTTAGTACATTCTCATGAATTTGCAGAACAGGATACTGAAGCATTCAGGATACAAAGAGGAAACCACCACTAACAATGCTAATAGCATTTAGATAACTAGAAATAACTGAAAGTTAACAAAATATTCTGTGGAAACCATCTCTCTGAATCTTCACAACAGCCCTGTAAAGCAGGTAAGCAAGTATCATTATTCCCACTTAACAGGTGAGGAAACTGAGCTCAAAGTAGCTAAAGAATCTCACAGCTACCAAGTCCCTGTCCTCAAAAACTGGCTAATCTGATAGGGGGTGGAGAGAGGGCTGAAGCAGAGTTAAGCAAATACACAAAGAACTAGAACACAAATTACATCATAGGAAATGGATGGTCCGAACTATGTCATAAGGGAAACTGGAAAATTGGAAAAACAGAGATCAGGTAAGAAAGGTTCCATGTTAGCTATGGAAAGAACTAATAGGGAGAGCGTTGATCTTGATGTCAGAAGAACTGATACTTCCCAGCTGTGGGACCTTGGCATATCCTCTCTCTCTCTGTCTCTCTGTCTCCCCCTCCCCTCTTTCTCTCTCTCTCACTCTCTCTCACTCTCTCTCTCTCTCTCTCTCTCTCTCTCTCTCTCACACACACACACACACACACACACACACACACACACACACACACACACACACACTTCTGACAGGATTGCAGTATAAAACCTAAAACCCTACATAAATGAGTTACTATTATTATTAGTCCAATCCCATCATTTTGCCTCATAGCCAAAGAAAGGTTAGCAGAAATAATTTCTTCAAGAGCTAAGGATAAAGAGCCCTCAAGTGTTCAAATAATTGCCAGGAAGTTAGAAATAGTTTGCCTCATCATCTTCCTCCATTATTTCCTGAATCTCTCTCAAATAAAGAAGGTAGCCTTTCTCCTCACCAACCCAAATTCTGCATGCACTCTTAATCCCATCCCACGTCTGTAGCAGATTGCCTCCACCACCATCCCCATCTTCAATCTCCCTATCTATTGACTGCTGCCCTGTTGCTTCCAAACATGCCTAGATCTCCTCCATCAATGAAATACACCCACTTGATCTGACCATTCCTACTAACTCTCATCCTCTATCTCACCTCCATATCCTGACTAAAAGTCCTTGAGAAAGCTGTCCACAACTGGGGCTTCCACTGCTACCCTTCTAACTCTCTTCTAAGCCCTATGCAGTCTGGGTTTCAACATCATTATTCAACTAAAACTGCTCTCTTCAGAATTACCAGTGGTTTCTAGTTGCCAATGTTAATGGCTTTTTTCAGTCCTCATCCTCTTTGACCTCTCTGCAACCTTTGACATTATCAGTTTATCCATCTCTTGGATACTCTCTTTTCTAGTTTTCATGACACTGCTCTCTCCTGGTTCTCTCCCTACTTCTCTGACAGCTCTTCCTCAGTCTCCTTTGCTGGATCTTCATCCAGGTCACATCCATTAACCAGTGATGTCCCCCAAGGCTCTCTGTCTTGGGCCTTCTTTTCATCTTCCTCTATACTAGATTGCTTGGTGATCTCTTTAGCTCCCAAGGGTTACATTATCATCTCTATGCAATGACTACCATATCTACATACACAACCCTAGCCTCTATGCTGAATTCTAGTCTTATATCACCAACTACCTTTTGAACATTTCAAACAGGAGATCCTATAAACATCTCAAATTCAATATGTCTACAAAAGAACTCAGTCTCTTTCTCTTCCCCCACCCACAAAAAAATACCTTTCCTCTTCTGAATTTCTCTATTACTATCCAAGTAACTATCATTCTCTCAGTCACCTAGGCTCACAATATCAGTGTCATCCTTGCTTCTTCATTCATACTCATCCCACATAACCAATATGTCATCAGGTCTTACCATTTCTACCTTTGTAACATCTCTAGTATACTTCTCCCTCTTTCCACCCATATAGTCTCCACACTGGTGTGGACCATCACCACCCCTCCACTAGACTACTGCAATAGCCTTCAAGTTCATCTCCTTACTTCAAATCTAACCATCTTCCAATCCATCTTCCATGTAGCTGCCAACGTGATTTTAATAAAGTATAGGCCTAATCATGTCATTCCCCTCCTCAGTTAGCTACAGTGGATACCTGTTATCTTCAGGTTCTATATTAAATATTAATTATATTATATTCATTATTACATAGAATATAAATTATATGTAATTATATTAATATCATATTAAATATTAAATCCTCTTTTAAGCCTAAATCCTCTTTAAAAAGCCTTAATCCTCTTTAAAAGCCTAAAAAGGCTTTTAAAGCTCTTCATAAAGTGGCCCCTTCCTAACTTTTTCATTCTTCTTATACTTTATCTTCCATGTAAAGTTCAGTCAAGCAATACCAACCTTCTTGTTGTTCATATTAAGTTCACAAGCATTTATTAAGTGCCTACTATGCAAATTTTAAAAATATGTAATATAATATAACAAACATATATAAATGCTTTGCTTATGGTTGTCAAACTAAAGGCCCTATGGATAATAGGATAGATAACACAGAGCTTAATTTGGAGTAGGAGAATCTGGGTTCAAATCCTGTCCAATGCTTAGTTATGTGACCCTGGACAGGTCATTTAATTCCTTTGTGCCTTAGATTACTCCCTAAAATAGATCAGTAAATCAGTATGGTTATGATCTACTATGGTGTAAGGTACATAAATTACAGATTTTTCCTATTTGCTTGCCAAGAGACTATGGTGAATAAGACATCAAGCATATTTTTTCCTTCCTTTTTTTAGGTTGCTTGCCCAGATTCATGATGAACTACTGTTTGAAGTGGAAGACTCACAAATTCCTGAATTTGCAGGTGACCTTAAATGTTACAGTAAAGCCTAATGTAGCTACTTCTTTTAAAAAAATAATTGTATTTTTTCTAAACTGCATATAAAAATAATTTTTAACATTCATTTTTTAAATGTTGAGTTCCAAATTCTGTCTTTCCCCTCCCCTTCCCTGGCCCTGAGACGGTAAGCATCTTTATTTATATTTATTTTTATATGTTTATTTATATAAGTTACACATGTGTAATCATGTAAACATATTTGCATATTCATATTATTGTGAAAGAAAACAAAAACAAAAAAGTAAAAATACTATGCTTTGATCTGCATTCAGATCAGTTCTTTCTCTGGAGGTGGAAAGCCTTTGGAATTGTCTTGTATCATGTATTGCTGAGAATAGCTAAGTCATTCACAGTTGGCCATCATCCAATGTTGCTGTTACTGTGTGCAATGTTCTACTGGTTCTGCTCACTTCATTCTGCCTCAATTCATGTAAGTCTTTCCAGGTTTTTTTAAAATCTGCCTGCTCATCATTTCTTATAGCACAATAGTATTCTATTATAATCATATACCACAGCCTGTTCTAGCTACTTCTTTTTTAAGAAAAAGTTTAATATGACTTATAAGTAAATCAAAACCTATAGTTGTCTAATACTAGAGCTAAAAGGAAACTTACAGTTCATCCAGGCCGACTTTTCTATCTTACTAATGAGGAAATGAGGCTTAGAAAGGTAGCTCTGACAATAGAACCCCAAAGTCATTGGATTAGAAAATGTTAGAACTGGGTAGAACTTTTGAATAGATGATCTTAGAATAAACCTCAGGACCATCCCGTCCTACTGCTTCATTTTACAGTGGAGGAAACTAAGTGAGTATGTCTAGGTCCACATAGACAGTAAGTGGCAGACCAGGTCTCCTAATTCCCAAATCAGTGCTCTTTGTGATAAGAGATCAGATTGTTGACTCTCAACAAATTTATGAAATCAGCTGAGTTCCTCTTCAGTGCCTGCTTTCTACTCTCACCACATCTTGCCTCAGGTTTGTAATCCAATTATCCCCATGTTCCCACCTCTCCTAGGCTTGTCTTGATTAATGTAGTGTCTCCACAGGCTCATTATGTCTCAGCCCGAATAAACTAATGCCAGGAATGGTATTAGAGACTGCATATGTTCCCCTCTCCTCCTTCAAAAAAAAAGAGGAGCTTTTCTAACTCAAAAGAAATAATCACGAATGGAAAAATGTTGTAGTAGTAGTAGAAGTAGAAGTAGCTTCCTACTTCACCTACATAGGAGACAGACCACATCTTATTTAACCAAGAAAATCATTGAGTAGCTTCTCTAATGGGGGATTTATGGGCAAACAGGGTTAGTAGACTGTAATGCCATGCATGAGCAGCTTCCCAAAAGAATGCTACTGTGAACAGCTTTTAAAGTAATGATTACACAATATAATGAACACTCCATTTATTCCATAACAAATCACAACAAATCAAGTTACAATATTAACAACATTACATCTTATCACAGAAAATCACAATATAGTGTTCACAACAGCTTAACGTTAAGATGGCTGAATAGTTTTCACCAAAGTGGTCACAGTTTTTAGAACAAAGAACAAAAGAACAAATAGAATTCTAGTAAACTTCAGTTTCATCACAGCATTCAATATCCAAAGAGAGGCCTTTTCTTCATTTTGACTTGGGGTGGTCTCTCAGATTCCATGGATCCCCTTCCATAGTCCCAGCTCCTACCTTAATCCACCAAACAGTCACCTGGATTCAGAAGCAGATAGCTCCCAGGTCCTTCTCTAGTCCTCCTGGCAGTTCCTGCTACACACTGAAGTTCACAGGGTCCAGCACATCTCAAAACCTTCACAACTTCTGTTCCCAGGAACTCAAGGATCAACCAAGCCACAAACAAACAAAGTCTTATACCGGTCATGCTTCTTCAGTCCTTTGGCAGTTCGACTGGCCCTAAGACCCAGAAGAAGTCTCAGCCTTCCATGCAGCTTTCTCAGCAGCAACTTCAGCCTTCAAGATTCTGGTCTCAAGAAAACTCCAACTCAGTTCTCAGTCCAACAAGTAGCAGCCTGGCTTCCAGATGCTGGGAAAATTCTGCTTCCTCTACCAAGAGCCCACCAGGAGAAAAATTCTAAGTCTGACTATCTCTCTCTGGGGCTCTTCTTATATACACACAAAGCAGTGGCTTCCTGTTTCAGCCAAACCCTTCCTGTTATGTCAGCAACAGGAGACAAAGTTTACACCCTCGGCCTCTCAGCCACAAAGGTTTGATTAGTTACTAAGGGCTAAGTACCTGCTTACTCGACATAACAAAAAGGGGTCTTCAAATTTAAATTAATTACCAGTACATAGACACATAGGATTAGAAGACCAATATGGAGGGCTTGGATCTACACCTACAAAAATGAAATCAGAGATTTTTCAAAGTAACTCAGTTATCATCTAAATCACAACCAGAAAGAGCCCTTTTTTCTTAACAATACAGTCAATAATATGTCCCAGCATAAGACAAAAACATAACCACAGACAGAATATCCCACATTCATGTACGTCAAGTGCATTTTAGCCATCTCTGCTGTATCTGTCCCCACAGATATTCCCTTCCTAAGTAGAGATCACTCAGCACTTGAGACACCAGGCTTCTCATTTCACCTTGACATTTCCTTGATGTGTCTCTCCTTAGGTCAGGTAACACTGAGCCCCCATTTTCTCTTCTATAAAATGAAGGGATTAGATTAGAGGATTTCCAAAGGCCCCTTTCACATTTAATAGCCTACAAATCCAAGTAATGTTTCCTTCATGGACCTGAGTTCCCTCAAACGTAAAATGGGATAATAATGATACCTATGTTACTTCTCTCCCAGGGTTGTTTTGAGGAAAGTACTTTGCAGATATAAGATTGCTATCAAAATGTGAGTTTCTGTTATCACAAATGTGAATTATGAAAAAAACAGACCCTACACCTGATGAGAAAGGTCAGAGAACACAGAGGACACATGAGCACACTGTCCTAAACATGGAGGATGATGGACTTGGAGTTTATGTGCCCATTCCAATGTGGTGCAATGTTAATGGTGTTCTCTGGAGCCAATCATGAGGACCAAGCCCCAAGAGTTTCCATGGGGATGTTCCATTAGGCACCACTTTTCAGGAATGTGGTGGAGAGATTTCTCTTCAGATAGAAGTTGAACTAGGTTCTTTTTCTGATCATGGCTTTCAGGTAGTCCAATAATTTTTTAACTGTCTCTCCTGGATCTATTTTCCAGGTCAGTGGTTTTTTCAATGAGATATTTCACATTGCTTTCTGTTTTTTCATTTGTTTGGATCTGTTTAATAGTATCTTGATTTCTCATAAAGTCATTTGCTCCATTCTAATTCTGAAGGAATTATTCTCCTCAGTGAGCTTTTGAGATTCTTTTTCCATCTGGCAAATTAGACTTTTAAAGGCATTTTTCTCCTTATTGGCTTTTTGGGCCTCTTTTGCCATTTGAGTTAATCTATTTTTTAAGGTGTTATTTTCTTCAGTCAGGTTGTTGACTCTCTTTTCATGATTTTCTTGCATCATTCTCATTTCTCTTCCCAATTTTTCCTCTACTTCTCTTATTTGGTTTTCAAAATCCTTCTTAAGCCACTCTATGGATTGTAACAAGTTTACATTTTTCTTGCAAGCTTTTGGTGTGGGAGTTCTGACTGTGGTGTCTTACTCCTACTCCACGCTTTGATCTTTTTGTCTCCAAAAAAGGAATCTAAAGTTGGATTGCTGAGCTTGGTTTGCTTCCTTTGCCTGCTTATGTTGGCAGTCAATTAACTTGATTTTTGAGCCACAGTAGATCTCTGCTTCCTGGGAGGAGAACTTTGTCCCAAATTGCTGGGGTTTTCACAGCTGCCAGAGCTATTAGGAGGCCACCATCCCTACAGCCCCCACCAGCTTTGGTTCACTGGTCATACACTTCAGGACTACCACCCAAGACTGTGATCCTGATCCAGGCAGGTTAAGGCAAGAGCACTTAACCTCTGAATGATTGCTTGGCCCCCCTGCAATCTACCGGCCAGGAGCTCTGAAGCAACCACATGGAGGCAGCTGCAGGGCCCCCACTTCTGCTGCTTTCTTGCCCTGGGGGCAGATGGCCAGACCCACTTCTCTCCCCCAAATTCAGCCAAGTTCCACTGACCTTTCACTTTGACCTTGGTTCTTATGGGTTGATAATTCTGGAAACTGCCACAGCTGCTGGTGATCCATTCTCCCAAGTGCTCCAGCCTCAGCTCATCCTGAACGTCCCAGGGCCAAGCCATGGTTTCAGGCCCAGCTGGTTTCAGCTCCCAGCGCTCTGCAATGAGCCCTTCCCATCCGCCTGCCGGGCTGCCTTCAGCAGGAGATGTGTTTTTCTGTAATTTTGTGGTTTCTGGAGCTCTCAAATTTGTTTAGAGTCATATTTTATAGGTATTTGAGGTGGTTATGGGGGGAGCTGCGGAGTTCTCCTGATTCTATGCCACCATCTTGATCTAGAAGTTGAACCAGATACCCTCTGAGATCCCATCTAATTCTCCAATTCCAAATTAGAGCACTGAACTGGGAGCCCAGAAGGCCTGGGTTTGAACATTGGCTTTTACGCTAACTTGCTGTGTAAACCTGGGAAGTTCCTTCCATTCTCAGGTCTTCAGTCTCAGAAGAAGTTGTCAATTGCAAGTGTTGAACTAGAAAATTCTAACCTGAGTGTTCTTTATCTCAGAGTTATCTTGTACTCCTACCATTCCCTCTTAGCTCACATGTTATTATCATGTCCTATTGATTCTGTTGCCCAGTATCTCTTGTGTCTGATCTATCTGGTGTACTCCTTTTGCCGTCACCCTTGTTCAGGCCCTTGTAACTTCCCCCTTGGACTATTTTAATAGTTTTTAAGTTTTTTAATTTAATTTTTACTCTCAATTCTATATTTTTACTTTTTCTCATCCCTCCCCCACCCGTTGAGAAAGCAAGAAATATGATACCTATTATACATATACAGTCATACAAAACATATTTTCACATTAGCTGTGCTCCAAAAAAGCAATAAAAATAAATAAAAGGAAAAATATGCTTCAATTTGCATATATTATATATTGCATATATTATAGTCCATGAGTTTTCTGTCTGAAGGTGGATAGCGTTTTATAACATGAGTCCTTTGGAATTGTGGTTGGTCATTATGTTGATCAGACTTACTAAGTCTTTCACTGTTGATTAACTTCACAATATTGCTATTGTTGTGCAGGTTTTTCTCCTGGTTCTGCTTAATTCACTTTGTACCAGTTCATAAAGGTCTTCCCAGGTTTTTCTGAAACCACTCCCTTCATCATTTCTTATATATCATAATAGTGTTCTATCACATTCATGACAGTTTCTTAATTAGGCTCCCTGACTCAAATATTTCCCCTGTCTTCCAATCTATCCCTCAATATTATTGCCAGACTGGGTCTTCCTGGTGCACAGATGTGATCTTATCCAAACCTTTCAGTGCCTACCAAATAAGAATCAGACTCCTAAGCCAGGAGGATATGCCACAAGGTGATGCTTCTTCCAGCATCTCATACATAAATTATAGGCAAACTGGACTACTCACCATCTCCCAAACAGGGTCCACACCTTCCTGCCTTAGCACCTTTGCTTCCTGCAGCATTCCAAATCTTTATGGTACAGTAGAGTGAAAAAGAGGGTTGGATTTGGAACCAAAAGACCCAGTTTAAAGTTCCTTGTCAACTACTTAAATGACTGGGTGACCTGGGACAAATTGCTTAACCTCTCTAAGACTCATCTAATACCTAGCATTTATTAAGTGCTTTTCAGGTTTACAAAGTGCTTTACAAATGTTACCTCTTTAGCTTTACAATCTTCATAGGTGCTATTAATATTATTCCTATTTTACAGATGAGGAAACTAAGGCAAACAGGGTTAAGTGACTTGCCCAGGGTCACACAGCTAGTAAGCATCTAAGGCTGGATTTGAACAGAGGAAGAACAGTCTTTCTGACTCCAGGCAGGGCACTGCACCACCTAGCTGCCTCATATTTCTCATCTATTGAATGAGAATTTAATTCAGTGATCTTTAAGGTCCTTCCTAGTGCTAACACCTATAATTCTAAATACTATCTCTTCTTTGAAGTTTTTCCTAATCTTCACAGCTGGAAGTGATTTTTCCTCATCAGGTCATCACTATACTTTTCTCATGTACATACTTTATAGTATAGTTCTCTGCATATGTCTTATCCCACTAAGGTATAATATCCATTGTGTTAGGGACTGTCTGTCCATCACATCTTGTCCAGCACCAAGCAGAGGGCCTTGCATATAGTAGGCTCTGAAAAAATCTTTATTTAATGAATGAAGTAAAGAATGAAAAAATACAACATTCTGACTCACTGGCTGAGTCCTTCCACCTACTCAAGAGGTCATGGGGTCATAAATTCCTTTGGGGTCTGATCTTCACCTTCTAAGTGCAGAAGCTCCCATACTTAGGGAGTTTGATCCTTGCACAGAAGACACACCTGCCTGAATTATCCAACACACACCAGCTTCAAATATTATGCAGACTTGGCCCCAAATCTAACTGGTGTAAAACCTGAGTCTGCCCTAAATTGGTATCATTTTTTATCATATGCTGATATATTTTTCTTCTTTACAAATAATTTCCTTTTAAAAGTATAGCCTATATTCATGGCAGCCTATACTATGGCAAAATGGTTGGTCCCAGAAACCCCCAGCATCTGAGCATGTACAAGATAGAGCAGGCTGTCCTCTGTATTCTTGGCGAGAACCTCAGGGCTGACCATTCTGGAGCAAGCCAGCAGCCAGTCCATTCTCAGACATTGTTACTTAATGTAGAAGCTATGCCTGCATCTAGTATCCATTTCTGTGGCCCTGAAAGGCCTTTCCTTCAGCAAGCCATGATGCTATCTCCCAAGGAACTAAGACCACATTTATAAACCAGAAGTGAGCTGGCAGTCAAATATACCCTTCACTGGCTCATGAAGAATTTCTCCTAAACATTAGGGGCAGCTGCTCTGTTTTTTGTTTTTTTCTCAGTAGCTTAAACCCCTGAAATACAAATGAAATTAACCTCTTTCCTACAAGGTCATTACCCACAATTTAATTTACTTTTTCAGTCTCATTTCAATACTGCTGTGATAATGAGAACATTAATTCCCCACCTATTCAAAATAAAAAACCTGGGCTTGATTCTGATCCCTCGTAGAACTGGTTTATTGAATCTATCCATGCATTTGTCTACAGAATGAGATAGTCCATCACAAATAATACAAGCCTGGTTTCACTTAGGAGGGAAACATGCCACAGTTTAGCCCAGCTGATTTTTCTATGGCTTTTCTAAGGCTTAGCTGATGGCTATCACCCCAGCAGGGCTGCTCTGAGCCAAAGGCCAGAGGGAGAGACCCTGGGACAGTTCAGGGTACACTCTGCTGCTTCTCCCCGTGGGCCCATTTAGAGGTCCGGTCATTAAAGACGAACATATCAGAGCCGGAAAGGGCCTTAGAACATAGAAATTCAGGGCTGGAAGGGACCTTGTACAGGGAATGCCAAACCTAAAAGGGGCCTTAGATCACAAACCACCAGAGCTGGGAGGGGCCTTAGAAACCATCTCATCTAATTACCTGATTTTACAGATGAAAAGACTGAGACTTACCCTGGAGAAGTCCAGGGGGTGACAGAACCCATTCTCCTGACTCCCATTCCAATGTTCTTTCACTACACCAAATAGATTTCATTTATCCTTAGGTATAAAGGCAACCTTGGAGCAGAGGGAATTATGATCACTTTAGAGACGAGCCAGCTAAAGCGTAGGCACCTGCCTTTCCAACATGCTTGGCATTACAAGTGGACCAAGGCCATAGCCACTCCTGCGTTCACTGGGTTTCCTCTCCTTGCCTGTTGGCTGAACCTCAGTAGGGTGGAGGGCATAGCTAACTGGAGCTAGAGTCCAGTCCTCTTTAAAACAGAGAGAATGACATTTGTATAAACTCACAGGTTACTTTGCCAACAACATGGCAAATTGAAAAGAGTGCTGGATTTGGAGTCAGGGGACCTGAGTTCAAATCCCAACGCCACTACCTACTGCCTGTGTAACTTTGAGCAAGTTACTACCCTTCTCTTCGTCTGTTTTCTCATCTGTCAAACGGAAACAATAGATTCTGTGGACTTGATAACCATAGAGAGGTTTTCCAGCTCTAATGTGTATTTTAACATGATAAAAATGGAATCTATCAACATCTGAAGAGGAGATTGGATTGTGGTCATGTTTTGATGAATTTATTGCTCTGAGAGTAAACAGCAACAGTATGTGCAGAGAAATTAAGTCACTGGGTCCTCTTTGACACCTTAACAAAGTGAGATGCATCAGGTTTCCCCAGGAAGGGCCTGATCTTTAATACTCTAGAATTCCACTCAGCCTCAAGAAAAACATCTTATGAGCTCTTTTCTTCTCTCTCTGTTCTTTTTTTTTCTTTTTGGAGGGCAATTGGGGTTAAGTGACTTGCCCAAAGTCACACGGCTAGTAAGTGTGTCAAGTGTTTGAGGCCAGATTTGAACTAGGTCCTCCTGACTCCAGGGCCGGTGCTCTACTCTCTGCGCCACCTAGCCGCCCCTTCTCTCTATTCTGTATCATCCCTTCATATGCAGTCTGCTGCCCCCACATATATAGCCCCATCTGTCCTCTGACACTGCCAGCCTCCTGGCACAGGCCGTCATCACCCCAGCCCTGGACTGTTGCCTGTGATCTGCCTACCCCATCTCTCCCTGCTCTAGTCCATCCTCCACCCAGCTGTCAGACGGAGCTTCCTAAAACACAGGTCTGCCATGTCCTGCCCCTACTCAGTGACCTCCTGTGGCTCCCTAATAGCTCCAGGATCAATGATCAGTTCTTTGTTTGGCTTTGAAAGGTCCTTCCTGCTTTTCCAGTCTTCCCACACTTTATTATCCTCCCTCTTGTGCTCTGCTCCAGTGACACCAGCCTCCTTGCTGCTCCTCACATAACACAGTTGATCTCCTGACTTCTGACGATGTTGAGGGCTGTCCCCCATGCCTGGGACGCTCTTCTTCCTCATCACTGTCTCCCAGCTTCTCTAGCCTCCTTCAAGCCCCAACTAAGGTCCCACCCTCCACAAGAAGCCTTTCCCATCTCAATGTCCAACCTCTGAGGTGATCTATACCTTGTGTGGATATCGTTGTTGGGGGCTTGTCTTCCCCATTGGACCAGGAACTCCTTGACAGCAGAGATTCTCTTTTGCCCTTTTTGTATTCCCTTAGCACAATACCTGGCACATGGTAGGTACTTAATGCTTGTTGATGTCATGAATTTGGGTTGACTAGAATTGTGCTTATAGTCTGGTAATGTAAGCACCTGATTTCATAATAATATATAATAATTATATTAATATTAATGTGGTTTATCTGGAATGTCAGTAGCTATGGAGTTGTAGGACTTAGACTCAAAAGCCAAACTCTGCCAGTGTTTCACTCACTGTGGGACCTTTAACAAATTCAGTAACCTTTCTGAGTTTTAGTGTCTTCCAATGTAAAATGGGGGAGAAAGCAGAGAGAGGCTGGACTAAATGTTCTCTAAATCCTATGAACCCTAAGAATATTGGAATTATAGAACCTCAGAGGATGGCTGGTCCAGTCCATACCTAAAAAAATATATATATATCCTCTGCAACAGCAGTTGCCAAAGTCCCCAAGACTCTTTCAAGGGGATATCAAGGTCACAACTATCTCCATAAGTTATTTGCCTACTAAAATTCTCCGTCCTTTTCCAACTATGAAATATCTGTGCTAGTTCAGATTTTCTTCATGTACTTCAATCAGAATAACACATCACAGCAGATTGAATACAGAAGCAGATAGGAGAATACAGCTGTCTTCTGTTAATCCAGACATTAAAGAAATTTGCAAAAAATAAGCAAAACATTGGCTAAAATGATTGAAGGGGGAAGCAAAAAATGTTGGAGGAAATGTGGGAAAACTGGGACACTAATTCACCATCGATAGAACCGTGAACTACTCCAAATATTTTGGAGAGCAATCTGGAATTATGCACAAAGAGTTATTAAACTACCTATGCCTTCTGACCCAGTGATACCACTATAAGGACTGTTTCCAAAGATGATTAGGCAAAAAGGAAAAGAACCTATATGTTCTAAAGTATTTATAGAAGCTCTCTTTATGGTGGCAAAGAACTGGAAATTGCAGGGATGCACATCAGTTAGGGAATGGCTACACAATTTGTGGTATATGATCATGTTATAAGAAATGATAAGCTCAATGACCTTAGAAAAACATGGATAGACTTGCACGAAATAATGAAGACTGAAATGAGCAGAACCAAGAGAATGTTGTATACAGTAGCAGCAATGTTGTTTTAAGAAAAACTTTAAGCAACTACTCATTTTGTCTATTGTCTAAAATACTGATTTTGACTATTATAAATTATTGACTATTATAAATCCTCAAATTAATCACAAAGGACCTATGCAGGAAGACTCTATCTACATCCACAGAAAGAACTGATAAATAGAAGTATGTATAGAATTATTTTAATATGTATACATATTTGTGTCTAATGGTAGCCATTTCTAGGGTGAGAGGGAAGAAAAAAGGAAAAAAGTTACATGATAATTTCATTATATGTATGTGTATAAAAGGAATAACAAGTTGTACATAACAGATCTGCAGTTTCATGTGCAATCATCTTTTTTTTCTCTTTTACTATGTTATAGAAATGCTTGGGTTTTTTGTTGTCGTTGTTTTTGCTTTTTGGAGGGGGGAGGGCAGGGCAATTGGGCTTAAGTGACTTGCCCAAGGTCACATGGCTAGTTTTTTGTTAAGTGTCTGAGGCTGCATTTGAACTCAGGTCCTCCTGATTCCAGGGCTGATGTTCTGTTCACTGTGCTACCTAGCCACCCTGAAGTGCTTGATTTTTAGTTCTTAAGTTCAGAATAAAATATTTTTTTAAAAAAATAAGTAAAACAATACCAATCTTCTCAATAATTTTCTTGTTTTGAAAAGTATGGTTATTTTTCATTAGTAATGTTACTTATGTCAATATATAATGAGTTTTTATTGTTATTTTAATGAATTTAATAAATAACTTAGAATTTTATCCACTTTAATTTCTAATACAGTAAATATCAAAAGATATAACCCACCTAAATAACAGGTCTTTGGAGTCCTCAGTAATTTTTAAGAGTGTAAAGAGATCTTGAAACCAAAAAGTGGCTATCCTATCTCAACTTCAGGCTCTCCTATGATGAGGAACTTATTCCTCTTCTGCACAGCTCTGATTGTTGGCAAGTATTTCCTTATGTAGCAGTAAAAGTCTATCTCTTTGCAGCTTCCACTCACCACTCCTAAGTCTGCCTTCGGTGGCCAAACAAAACAAGGCTAACCCCACTTCCCTGTATCTGCCCTTCACATACTTGAAAACAGTGATCATGTCCCCCATAAGACTTGTTTTCTCCAGACTAAACATCTCCTCTTCCTCCTCATCATCCTCCTACATCAGAGTTTACCATCCACCACCTCCTCGTCCCCAGGCCTTGTGCTTAGGGCAGCCAGCAGGGAAACACTGCCAAGACAAGAAGAGGTTAGGGGCGGTGGAAGGGAGGAACCTTGTCAAATCACAGGCCTAACACCATGAAAATTCTGTGCCAGTGCTCCAAAGAGCCTCTAAATTAGTAAAGCCATCTTTACAAATTATTCCAGTGATCCTTCAAAAACCATCACTGTCAATTCCCACCAGTTTCCTCCCTGCCATAGAACCTTCCCCTGTAACAAAGGGGAAGGACAGCCAAACAAACAAGCAGTGTGGGAAAACAGATTAGGTACCAGCTTGAGCAAGAGAAGATCTATATTCAAATCTTACCCTCAGCAGGTCATTTAACCTCTCCAAGCTCCATAAATAAGGGGGCTGAACTCGATGCCCTCTGGATCCCATACAGATGGAAATCTAAGACTGTGATTCACTGACCGTGTCTGAATGCCATCCTCATCCATTCCTCAGCGGAAAGACCAATGGCTCAGAGTTAAGAGGACTCAAGTGACCTTGTACAAGTCATTTAATCTCCTAGAGCCATCAGTTCTTCACTTGTAAAATGAGGGATTGGGTCATGTGGCCTCTGAGGTTCCTTCCTTCCTAATCCCATCATCTCTCCATTGACCTGGAAGGAGGCAAGCATACTTCACCATCAGTTCTCTGAAGCCACTTCAATGATCAGAGTTCTAATCTTTTTTAAAAAAAAATAGATAGATAGCTATCTTCTGTTTTTACGTCACTATCATTTCTTTTATATTCCTCCATTTCTTCTATCCCACTAGCTATCCCTTCTAACAAAAAAATTTTAAAAGAGGAAAAAAAGAGCAGTTTAATAAAACTAACACATTGACTACGTCTGGCAGCATATGTACTGAAACAAAGCCTAGTCTCCTGCTTCTGCAAAAGAAGGGAATAAGGTGCATTTTCTCATCTCTTGGGTTCAACTAGGTTATTATAGTTAGAGTGGTCAGTTTCTTTTTTTTTCTTTCCATTTACATTGTTGTAGGCGTATACTGATTCTTCTTACTTCACTGTGCATTAGCTCATAGAAGTCTTCCCCAAATTTCTCTGAGTTCTTAGTATTTGTCATTTCTTATGGCACAATAATATTCTATTACATCCACATTACACATTGCACATTCACATTACACAGTTTGTTCAGCCATTTCCCAATTGTTATTATACTCACATTCTTTCCACTGCAACTACAAAAAAATACTGCTATAAATCTTGTCGCAAATTTGGGATCTTCTGCTCTGTTTTTGACCTCCTTGGACTACATACTTGGTAATGGTAACCCTTGGTCAAAGGATACAATGGTGTTCATTCACAGGATGGTAATTCACAGCTTGAGTTAACATTTACCATATTTGACTTTTATCATTTCTGCTAATCAAAAGGATATGAAGTAAAAACTCAGTTTTAATTTGTTTATCTTTTATTAAGAGTGATTTGGAGCATTCTTTCATAAGGATCTAGAACATTGGTTCTCAATCTTCCTAATGCTGTGACCCTTTAATACAGTTCCTCATGTTGTGGTGACCGCCAACCATAAAATTATTTTCATTGCTACTTCATAACTATAATTTTGCTACTGTTATGAATTGTAATGTAAATATCTGATATGCAGGATGTAATTTCATTGTTACAAATTGAACATAACCCACAGGTTGAGAACCACTGATCTAGAAAGTGTATAACTTTTTTTTAAAACTTCCTGCTCATATTTTTTTTTTGCTTTGCTTTTTGGAAGGGGGAAGGTGGGGCAATTGGGGTTAAGTGACTTGCCCAAGGTTACATGGCTAGTTTTGTGTTAAGTGTCTGAGGCCACATTTGAACTCGGGTCCTCCTAACTCCAAGGCCGGTGCTCTAGTCATTGTGCCACCTAACTGCCCCCCCTTTTCATATTTTTTGACCACTTATATATTGGACAACAACTGTTGGTCATGTGTTTGCATTGATTACCTGTATATTTTGGATATCAAACCTTTATCAGACATATTCACTGCAACAATTTTTTCTAATTAATTGTTTCTCTTCAAACTCTAGCAACATCAGTTTTATTCGTACAAAAGTTTTTCAACTTTATGTCATCAAAGTTGTCCATTTTACCTTTTGTAATCACCTAGTTCCCTTGTTTAGTAAAGAATTCTTTCCCCTTTTCATAGTTGTGAAAGTCAGCTCCTTTCATTCTCTCCTTTTTTTTTTTTGGAGGTCACATGTAGATTCTTTCACTTGGTCTCTTGAAAACTCACAGGGTTCTATGTTTCATCAAGTGTTGGTTCAATTTCCTTTGTCTTAAAATATTTATTTAGAAAGGTTTGTGATCTTTCTAATGTTTTAGTACTCACCCTCCATTTCAGTTTTTGTATCTTCTCTGTTGATGTATCTATTTGTGCTCTAGGTTTTTAATTGATTTTTTTTTCCTCTTGAAATCCTTGGTTTTAGCTTTTTTTCCCCTTATATTCCTCTGTCACTAACTTTCCTCTATTTGATAGAGGGTAATTTTCTGCAGCTAGACCACAATACTGTCTCAACTCCCCTGCCCCAAGTGGCTTCTGGGGGTCCAGGACTGGCCCTAGCTGTGATCCAACCCCTTTACCTTCAGACCAGGTACAGCTCCCTGCCCCACTTCTCTCCATTCTTTGAATATCTGGTTGAGTAGAATTAGCAATGATCACTTTCTGCAGGGTTGGGGATGGAGAAAGAGTGGGTGTTACAGACATTTTCTTCTCTGCCCCAGACAGAGGGCAGCATAGTTTCTCCCTCCTTGTCCTAACATCTCCCTCCTCCTAATGTGGCTGGGCTGCTTATTAGAACAGGAGGATGGCAAAAGGGCAGGGAGGAGGCTCACCATCAAAGTCTCCACAGTACCAGGGAATTTCCCAAGCACAGACTCATGAGTCCCTGGATATACTTTGCAAGATTGTGGAGATGCTGTGGATTACTGAATGAGCACCTCAGATCCTCTCCCTCCTCACCTGGGCTTCTTCCTTTAAGGCTCTATACCCGGCCTGCCTCTGACCCCACCACTGCTGGGGACATTCACCTGAGATTACTCTTCATTACTGTATATGTCTTATATATACCTGGTTGCTCCATTGGAACGTGAGCCTCTTGCAGGCAGGGACTGTGCTTTTGCCTTTCTTTGTATCCACAGCACTTAGCACAGTGCTTGGCTTGGCACAAAGTAAGCATTTAAATACTTGTTTTACTTCTCAACATGAAAAAGATTTCCTCACATATTAGTACCATTAGTACCATTACTATTGATTGAGGAAGTACATTATAAAAAAAGTCATTATGACTTCATTAACACTTTTTAAGAAATCTATATTTTATTTATTACAATGGCATCTGCATACATTTTAAATATTGATATATATATGTACATACAAGATATACTATGTATTCAATCTATAAGAATTTTTAGGCCCCTTATAATAACTCAGTGGTCCCCCTAGGCCACATTTCCTTGCTTAATAAATGTTAATTGAATTAAACTCCAACACTAACATGCCATATTCTATTGTCCCTTCCATCCCTAAAATTGTCTGACTTCTATTAATAAGAGGAGTTTGGGTGAAAGGAATTTAGGGACTGGGATAATGTTTAAGTGTGAGGCCCATTCAAGGGATGGTAGGCCTGGCAGCACCCCCCAAGTGGGAAGCATGAGGGCACAGGGTTCCTTAAAGGGCAGCATTCCAGGGGCAGGGAGATGAAGGAAAGTGGATAACACAAACAGAAATTTCCCAGTAGTTCTGCAGGCTGAGCCTAGTCACTATTTTTCATTAGCCTTTAACACCCTTGTGTAAAACATAAAAGAGTTCTCCAGCTACTTGCCAGTCATTGTTTTGTAATTTATTTTGAATCTTAATGTTATTTAATCAATTGTTTTCTTTAAAAATCTCTGATTTAAAAAGATTTATGGCATTCAAACAACATTATTATGCCAGTGACATTACTGGTTCCCAAATGCTTGGAAATGCTTCACCAGTAAAGTGGAAAGAGCTCTAGAATTCAGTGTCTTCCTGTTGCTTCTAGAATCAAATAGAATCTTCTCTGTCCAGCACATAAAGGCCTTCACAACCTGGCCTCAGCCTCTTTTTCCAGCCTCATTGTACATTACTCCACACCATGCATTTTGTGATCCATTCAAACTGGCCTTCTTGTTCTTCCCAAAAAATAAGATGCTCTGTCTCCCATCCCATGCTTTCCATTGACTGTTTCATGTCTGGAATGAACTCTCCACTTCTGCCTCAGGTCTCTCTCTTCCTTCAAGACATAGCTCAAACACCACCTTCTATGTGAAGCACTTCCTCATCCCTCCCAATTGGTAGTTCTCTCCTTTACAAACTACTTTGTGCTCAAACTACTCTGTGAATTTGGTATTCGTTCTGAATATACTTACGTATTACTCATTGTCTTTTCCATTTGAATGAGAACTCATTTTGAGTAAGCATTGTTTCTTTCCGAAAAGTCACCAATGCCTTTCTTATTGCCAAATTGAATGGCCTTTTCTCAATCCTCATCCCTCTCTGCAAGCTAGACACTGCTGATCACTCTCTTCTCCTTAATACTGTACTCTCTCTTGATTTTTGTGACCGTATTTTCTCCTCCTCCAACTCATCTTGACTGATCCTTCTCAATCCCCTTTGCTGGATTTTCATCTGTCTCACATCCAGCTCATCTGTCCCCCAAAGTTCTTCTACCTGGGTCAAATATAAAGCCATCTTTGGCACTTAATAAACCTTCACACCCAGACCCCTCCCTACCTCTCCATCATTTTTACACTTTACTCCCTTCCACACTCCATAAGGTCCAGCAGCACTGGCCTGCCCTTGCTCAGGACTCTCCATCTCCCAACTCCAGTGCTTTTTCACTGGCTATCTCCCCATTTCTGGAGGGCATTCTTTCATCATCTCTACCTCCTTGCTTCTTTGACTTCCTTCAAGTCTTAGCTAAAATCCTACCTTTTGTAAGAAACCTTTCTCTGTCTCCTTCAATGCTAATACCTTCCTTCTGAGATTACCTCCAATTTTACATGCATACATATATATACATATATACATTTTGCATTTTGTCTAACATCTTAAAATGTGAGCTCCTTGAGAGCAGAAATTGTTTTGCCTTTCTTTTTTATCCCCAGTGATTAGCACAGTGCCAGTCACATAGCAGGTTATTAATAAATATCTGATTGATTGATTATCTCAGATACAGAAGATGGTAATTTACTAAATAACCAGGTGAATTTGGACAAATCCCAAGCATTTCAAGCAAAAGGATTGCTAGACCTGAAGCCAGAAGACCTTGGGTCAAATGCTGGCATGATATTTACTAGCTCTGAGACAGAAGTCGAGTAGCTTCAATTATTGGAGGCTCAGTTTCCTCATCTGTAAAATGAGCTGATAATATATGCCAGCGTCTGCCTGACAGGATTTTCATGAAGAAAACTCTAAGTCTAAAGCTTAAATCTCTGTAGAAGTGTGAGTTGCTGTTGTTGTGAGGATCAGATGAGATCTTGTTTTGTTCATCATGGCATGGTGGATAAAGAGTTGGCCTCAGAGCCAGAAAGACCTTGGTTTCATTTCCTCTCAGATTAGCTGTATGAACTTGGGCAGGTCATTTAATTTCTCAGTGCTCCAGAGTTTAGGCATCTCAGACTTGAAGTTTCAGAGAAGGGACTGACCTTCATCCTTAGGAGTTTCCTCATCTAAGTTTCCTTTGCCAATAAAATCCCTAGTCCAGTCCCTATCCTTGATCATTTTAAATCACTATATAAAATGCTGCTATCATCATGGAAGTAAAATCCCCCACAAGGTAAGACTAACATATCTAAATCTGTGTCCAGCAAATGATTCCAAGAAACCCATTCCCTGCTCCAAACACCCCTGCACTTTCTTCCCTCCCATCTTTGTCCTGATAATTCATTGGATCAGAGACTGTCAGTTACTTTACAGCACAGAGATGCTGTCAGATGGGCTCTGCTCTTTTTGTTATACTCATTTTCTCTCTAAATCTTCTTGGGGTGACATGTCTTTATTTGGCCCCTTGACAATGTCTTTGTGGACTTGTTTTCCTCCCACAGACTCTTCACAAATTTATGAAGCAATGTTGCTCATAATTTTCTTTCATCCTTCACAAGATTTTGCAAGCAAATTTATGTTCAAAACCAGGGTTACCCTTCACTGCCACATTTCTCCACTTGGCAAGGACATGGTGTTTGCTGCCTGAGGTTTTGGTCTTCTCATTGTGGTGACCTCTGTATCTGTTCATTTTCTGTAGGAAATCATGATATCCCATGTCACCTGCCCAAGTTCATACAGCTAGTATGTGTCTGAGGGGAAATGAAACCAAGGTCTTTCTGGCTCTGCGGCCAACTCTTTATCCACCATGACATGATGAACAAAACAAGATCTCATCTGATCCTCACAACAACAACTCACATTTCTACAGAGGTTTAAGCTTTAGATTTAGAGCTTTCTTCACAAAAATCCTGTCAGGCAGATGCTGGCATATATTATCAGCTCATTTTACAGATGAGGAAACTGAGCCTCCAATAATTGAATTGTGAACTGATGCAACCATTCAGAAGAGCAATTTGGAGCTATGGCCAAAGGGCTCTAAGACTCTGCATACCCTTTGATCCAGTAATACCACTACAAGGTCTGTATCCCAAAGAGATCATAAAAATGGGAAAAGGACCCACATGTACAAAAATATTTATAGCAGCTCTTTTTGTGGTGGCAAAGAATTAGAAATTGAGGTGATGCCCATAAGTTGGAGAATGGCTGAACAAATTGTGGTGTATGAATGTAATAGAATACTATTGTGCTATGAGAAGTGACTATTGATGACGACTTTCCAATGTATGTAGTTTTTAAAAAAAGAAGAAGTCAGGTCTGTGCTGTTGTAACTATATACCATATCTTCTGATCCTTAGCATTTCCTTTAGTTTTTATTTTAATCTTTGCTCTAACAAGTTGATGATATGACTGTACACAGCTAATTATGAAATAGCTTCCACATTTGTAACCAGTGGTTTCCTGTCAAGATATGGTCAGTTTCACTGTGCTAGCCTAGATCCCTCCAACTTTCTTCCAACCATGATATATAGACACACAGCTTCTGAGTAGTAATTCTTGACCTCTTGTAATTTCTTAATCCTGAACCAGATTTTCTAATAAATTTTTTCATCATCTTCCCTGAGGCCCACCTTTGAAGTCATTGAGAATTAAAATATATATTAACTTAGTTTGAAAGATCTTATCAAGTTTTTTTCACAGAATTTCTCTACTGCCTCATCCTCTGCAACAGATATTGGTGGATAAGCTGTAATTATCTTTATGGTGATCTTTTTGCTTATGTTCATATGACTAAAAATCAAGATGACCAGAGGTTGCATGAAATTATTTTTCTTGTCTTTGGTCACACTGACACCAACACTCCAAATTCTTTTATTTGTCTCTTCAAGAAAAACCAGACAGTTTTCAGATGGAGAAATTAAAGCTCTCTATAGTCATAGGAAAAAATGCTCTAAATCACTATTGATTAGAGAAATGCAAATTAAAACAGCTCTGAGATACCATCTGATACCTATCAGATTGGTTAATATGACAGAAGAAGGAAAATGATAAATGTTGGTGAGGATGTGGGAAACTTGGAACACTAATGCATTGTTGGTGGAATTGTGAACTGATACAACCATTCTGAAGAGCAATTTGGATCTATGCCCAAAGGTCTATAAAACTGTGCATACCCTTTGATCCAGTAATACCACTACAAGGTCTATATCCCAAAGAGATCATAAAAATGGGAAAAGGACCCACATGTACAAAAATATTTATAGCAGCTCTTTTTTGTGGTGGCAAAGAATTAGAAATTGAGGGGATACCCATCAGTTGGGGGTTGTGGTATCAAGTTGTGGTATATGATTGTAATGGAATACTATTATTCTATAAGAAATAATGAGCAGGCAGATTTCAGAAAAACCTGGAAAGACTTAAATTAACTGATACTGAGTGAAATGAGCAGAACCAGAACATTGCACACAGCAACAGCAACATTGTGTGATGATCAATTATGATAGGCTTAGTTCTTCTCAACAATACAATGATACAAGATAATTCCAAAAAGCTCATGATGGAAAGTGCTATCCACATCCAGAGAAAAAACTATGGAATATGAATGCAGATCGAAGCATACTATTTTCACTTTTTTTTTTCTTGTGGTTTTTCTCTTTTGTTCTGATTCTTCCTTCACGACATGGATAATGTGGAAATATGTTTAACATGATTGTACATGTATAACCTATATCATATTGCTTGCTGTCTTGGGGGAGGGTTAGGAAAGAGGGGGAAAAATTTGGAACTCAAAATCTTACAAAAAATAATGTTGAAAACTATCTTTACATGTAATTGGTAAAAAATAAAATAAAATAAAATACTATTAAGTGTAAAACAAAACAAACACCTAAGAGCCATCCTTTCACATACCTGCAACCTCTGTAATGTCTTCTGGTTCATTAATAGCAAGAATGTCAGTGTTGATATGGTTCAGTTCCTCTGGCACTGAGTCCACTCACTGGTCAAAGAGAGAGAACCAGAGTTAAATTAATACTTATTGAAAACTGTAGTGTGGTTCTTAACCCTTTCTGGAACCTTTTCTTCCCCTTCGCCAAAGCAAAAAAGTGGCCACACAGGAGGAAGAGAGGTGGTGAAATAGAACTGGATTTGGGGTTATAGAGTCTGGATTTGAACCTTAGTCAGACTACTTACTCCCTATATGAAACCTTGTGGAAAACACTTTACTTCTTGTCAGTTTCAGTTTCAATTCTGTATTGTACCTTCCAGCTCTAAATCTCTCTCTCTCTGTTACATGGGTTGCCATGGACAAAGAGTTCATCCCCTAGTGTCCATCTCACTGGTGATAGGGTTCTGTGTACCAAGCCAAGCTGATCCTCAGATAGGTGATTCAAACTTTTGCTGGCAGAAGCCTTTCCATGTGGGGAGAACCAACCAAAGCTATCACTCTATTGATATGGCCTTCAAGAATCCAATATCACCTTTATACCACTCTAAGGCATCAGATTAGATGTGTGTGTGTGTGTGTGTGTGTGTGTGTGTGTGTGTGTGAAGCCAAACAGAAGCCTACCTACATTCCCTAAATAGCTACCAAAATATCTACTATGGCAACCAAAGTGAATTCAGAATGGTCTGTATGCTCAATTCTGCCCTCCATCCCTTGCTAGGTTCAGATCACTTCCTTTTCACCTGCTAACCTAGATCTAGGTTCTCCCTCTATTTCCCATTTGTATCCTCCAGGTTGAAAAGGTGATTGCACAGAATCACAGAATCCGGGAGTTAGAAGGGACCCCCAGAGACCATCTAGTCCAAAAGGTACCTGAAGAATTTCCTCCATGATATAATAAAAAGTATCCCTCAGCCTTTGCTTAAAGACCTTTAGGGAGGGGAAACTCCCACTTGAGGGAGAGAATGCTACTTCTGGAGAGGAAATTCTTTCTTACATCAAGCCTACATTTGTTTCTGCAATTTCCACTCATCTCTCCTGGTTTCTGTCTCTGGGGCCAAGCAGAAAAATCTAATCCCTCTTCCAGGTGATAGTCCTTTAAATACTGAAAGACAGTTATATCATCATGTCTCTCCTTAAATCTCCTCTTCCTCAGGTTAAACATCCCTAGCTTCACCAACTGAGCCTCTCATGGCACACCCTCTAGGCCCCTAGTACCAGGGTGACCTTGTTGTGTAGTGCTTTAGCATCAACAAAAACACCAACAATAGCCATAGCAAGCTCACATTTCTGTAGAGTTTACAGTTTACCAGGTGCTTCCCTCAAAACAGCCTTGTGAGAGTAGGAATATTCACTTTATTGTGTGCCTACTTTATAGACTGGAAGACTGAGGGTCAGAATGGTGAAGTGACTGGATCATATTTAAAGAACCAAAGCTCAGACCCAAGACTCGAACTTTTCTCATTCATTCATTCAGCAAACATTTGTTAAGCACCTACTATATGCAGGACCCTATGTTCAACTGGGGAGATAAAATGTTTGATAAGCCCCAGTGCCTTCTATTACAGAGCTTGCAGTATAGGGAGGGGACAGGCCATTCACACCAATACTATGATAAATATAGTGATACATAAGTGTAGTGGAGTTGCAAAACAAAGAGCTCAATGAGGTCTGAAGTTCAGTTGTTCTTTCCATATATCCACTACAATGAAAAATCTAGAAAGTCTCACCTAGTGAGTTATAATAGGATCTTACCTTTACCTCAGTTTTTCCCTGGAAGCCAGGGTGAAAATAGGATTCCTTGTACATAAATGCATTTTATAGGCAGTTTTTCAAGAATTTCATTTAGTTCAATACTCATTTATTAAGTACTAATTATGCAGAAGACACTGTGACAAGTAAAGGTGAAATTGTCCCTGCCCTCAAGAAATGCACGTTCTCATAGAGGATTAAAAGAACATACACAGGGTAATAAACCCAAAATAATTTCAGGAGGTTGAAAACTGGGAAGTTGAGGAGAGGTCTCCTGTAGGAAGTAGCCTTGAAGGAAGCGAGGTGAAGGAGGGGGGAATCATAAGTCCAAGCCAGACAGAGGAGGTTCAAATCTGAAGACTTTTGAGTAGGGAAGTGATGATGGAATGCCGGTATCCTGCAAAGTACAGTACTTCTAGACTAGTAATGGAAGCCAAAGCATGATGGGTATTCACCATGGTACAAAATGTGCAGCCACCTTTAGAGTCGTTGGCGTTCTAAATGGCTACACAACTTCATGTATTTGTTTTCTGTCTTTATCATAGCACTTGTCAAAGAGACCATGGAGTCACTTCGGAACATCCAGGTCATACAGCTGAAGCTGAAGGTAGGAGACTCAGACTGTTGGGGAATGTATACAGGATCCTCTGGGGCTAACCTCTGGGGGGGACTAATCCCCTTGGGGCCTACTGCCACGTAGAGGCTGTTAGCAGTTTGGGAGTGGAGGAAATTAGGAGGGTCCATTAAAAGTGTCAAAGCTTGTCACAACAACAGAGAGCCCAGGAACACTCTGGAGGGTTTTCTCATTCCTTTTGATTCATCCCCTCTAAGAAACATGAAAAAACAGTATGTGTGCTTACCCTAATTGTGTTTGTCCTTCGTTTTTTGGAGAGGACCATGACATCAGGGAGATGATGCCATGACTTGCAATTGACTTTGATTTGAGTGAGGGAGGGCTGTGCAAGGTCACCAGCCTCACTTTCTGTTCCAGAGCCATCTGAGTACAGTGGCCAGATACCCCCTTTAGGCTAGTGTCTTTTCAGGTACTCACTTTGAGTGAGGTAATGCCCATTCCTTGCAAGCACACAGTTCATAGTATTCCCAAAGATATTTTTATTAAAACAAATGCTTTAATGAATGACCCTTTGTACCAAAGATTCCCTAATACAAATCCCTGTGGTTGCTCACAGTCCAAATATGAGAATTCCATTGGCAGAGGCCTGCAACAGGTACTCTCTGCCAGTCACAGGTGGGAAAGGAGCCAGTTTTCTTCACTCCTCATCACCCTGCCATGTCTCACATCCTATACAGTTTCCTAAGCAAAGGAAGCTTGAGTTACTAGAGCGTTAAGTGCTATCTCCCTCTTGTGAGATGAGGACAGAACTTCTAGAGATGTCCTCAGGTCCCCAAGTACCATCACTTATATTTGGGATGAAAAATATCCCTCATCCTTAATTTAGTGAAAAGAAATAAACACAGAGATCTCTTAGGATAAGAACAGGACTTTATTCTCTTCCCCGGGAGAAGAGGGTGGTCTTCCCCATGACTCATCGTGGAGAAGAGGCCAGTTACAAAAGATAGTACTGGAATTTATAACCTAACTTAGTCAAGACCCTTCCCCTACTGTTTCCCCTCTCATTGGTGGAGAGGCATATTTCACCAAATACTTCCCCAGCTGGGACAGCAAGGAAAGATAAGAGGAGGGTCCCACCAAGGCGGGAAAACAGACAAAGGAACTTAAAAGTGATTAACAGAAGCAATTTGAAAAGTTAACCACCCCAAATTGAGAAGTTTTCACTCATCCCATACACTTACCAGCAATTTCCCATTTTTCTTTTTCCAATCAGTCCCACACTCCTTCATTCCTGTTTTCAACCAGGAACCAGTTTTTGTCCCAAGTCACTCAAAATGAAAGGAGGGGAGAAGGGAAAAGATTCTGCATAGGTAACTCTCAATTGCCAGTGTAGACCAGGAGAAATCCAGGTAAAGAAGGTTCCCAGAGACTTTAAATATCTCATTGTGACCATTAGCTTCAACCTCATTAACCAACCACATGAACATCAGAGCTGCCAGGGGAGCTATTTAAGTTGACCAATCTGCAGTTCACTGGTTTTCTCTGCCTTTCCCTGCCCACCTTCCATAGAGCAATTTACAAGTACAAAACATTTCATTTCCATTGTCTCCTTTGATCCTTCCAACAACCCTAAGATAGAGATAGAACAAGCATTATTATTCCCACTTTACAGGTAAAGAAACTGGGGCTCAGAGAGATTAGGTGACTTGCCCCCAGGAACATGTGAAGATCCCTTGACTTAAGAGTGGGTTGAAATGCCAGCTGGACTCCTGATGAAATTATAACTTTGACACTCAAATGACCTCTTTAGACTTCAGTTTCCCCTTGGGAATATAAAGGGGTCAGATTAGATGCCCTTTGAGTTCCCCTTTAACTCTAAATTCTATAATCTTCACAATACCCCAATGAAATCGATTGGGTCAGTATTATTGTCCCCATTTCACAAGAAGAGGGAAGTGAGGCCCAGGGTTGCATGGTAAGTGGCAAAGCCAGGACTCAGACCCAGGTCTTGGGTCCTTTCACTATACTGTACTGCCTCCCATGTTGTCAGACCTGCTTCCAGACACATCTCCCTGGCCAAGGAGCCTAAGGAAAGTGTGCTACAGTGGACAGTCCTCCATTTCAAGGGAGGAGATCCAAGTTTAAATCTGCCTCTGACATGTTGTGACTAAGGTGTGACCCTGGGCAGGTCACTTACCCTCTGGGGGCTTGAGTTTCCTCATCTGTAAATTAGACTAGAGAGTCTCTGAAGTCGCTTCCTGCTTTAAATCCTACACTGGGGTATCCTGGCTATTCCCTTTAGAGGAGAGTGCCTGTGGGTCTGCCTGCCTTTGAGAACTGGCTGTGCCATGAACTATTTGAACAAGTGAGTCCCTTCCCAAGCAATTCACCTGTTCATCTGTAATGTGGAGATAGTAGTTGTAAAGAGGTACCTAGTCCACACTATATGCATAAATGTTTAATTCCAAAAAAATACCATTTAAATGTAGAGCTGTGCCTGGGAGGAGCCTAGTAAAAACCTTCAAGAATACCTCAGTATCTCCTTAATGAGGTATTAAGTTCTTTTGGCCATTGGATATCCCTTGTTCCTAAGACCTGGTCAAGGACCATAAGAACCTAGAATTCTGTTGGCTATGACCTTGGAGATCAACTTGTCCGACTCTCTGGTTTTACAGCTGAGGAGCCTGAGCCCAAGTGACTGCCCAAGGTCACACAGGAGGCCAGTAATAGATCCGGGTAGTTAAACCTGGGTCATCTGGCTCCGAATGAATGCCCTGTTTGTCTACTCCAACGTCCCCTTCCCTCTCCAGGCCAGAGGCCCCAGTGTCTGACATTATAATTTAGGAACTTTTGTGAGGATAATAAGGTAGTGCGTGTTAACGGAACATAGAAATGCCCGGTCTTGAAGTTCTTGGGTCTCCAGCCCCCACTCCCCAGCCTTAGTGGCCTGGAGGTAGTCGCTAGACCTCTGCACCTCTGTTGGTCTGCGGGCACTCTGAGGTATCATTATTATTACTTAAGGACTCTTACAGCCGAGGACTCGCTCCACTTCCCCTGGCCTCAGTTACCTCCGCTGTAAATAAGGAGAGGAGGCCGCTCCCCTCAGCCAGACCTCAGCTTCTGGCTGCGGCCCCGTCCGGGTCTCCCATCCACCTGGTACCATCTCTCCCGCAGGTCCCCCTGAAAGTGAGCCTCGCCACGGGCCGGTCGTGGGGGTGCCTGAGCCCCTTCCCGGAGGCGACTCCCGGTGCTTCCCGGCCTGGCCCAGCCGTCCTCGGTCACTAGGGCAACAGCAGCCCCCGCAGAGTCCCAGCAACACCTCGAACTCTGCCCGAGCATTTCTCAGCTTCGTTGTATCTGTAGCCCCAGGCAACGCGGCGCCTCCGACTGGTTTGTACCAGCGCATTGTCCTGGGCTGGCCCGGGTAAAGGGCCGGACTGCGTCTCCGAGAAGCCGAGCTAGCCTCCCTTAACCCTTGATGGCCAGCCTCCTGCCTCCCAGCCAAGACTCCTCAGCCGCAGCCACGCGCGTTAGCATCCCAGGGGTGACCGTGGCCAGTTCACATAACCTCTGTCAGCATCCATTTCCTGGTCCGAGAGATGAGGCCAACAAACCCTGCATCACCTCCCTCCACGGCTGCAGTGAGGAAAGCGCTTTGCAAACCTTCAACGTGCTACATACAAGGGAGTGGGTCTCCTTTCATTTAGAATGGTTTCACTTTGGTATGAGGGAGGGTGCGGAGCTGCTCGGCCATTGTCCCTGAAATGGACCTGAGCTCTCGGCCTCCGGGATCGCTCGGCAGGCAGCCGGCAGATGTGGCGCTGCGCGCCAAAGCCATAACCCTCATCTCCCTCCGCTGCCCCCCCCGCCCCCGCCCCCGCCCAACCTGGAGAAATCCGCAAACCTTCCCAGCAAGATTCTCTTGTCTCCGCTTTGGTAACAGTGACTGGCGTTTGCATAGCACTCTGGGTTTGCAAAGCGTTTGCCTGCGTCATCTTACTGGATCTTAACAGCCCTGAGAAGTGAGCACTGTGGATATGTTTATCTCCATTTTGCAGATGAGGAAACTGAGGCTGAAAGACGTTAAGGGACTTGCCCACAGGCGTTCAGATGTTTCCCCACTCCATCTTCAGCACTTTGTACAGCGCACCAACCATATTAGTGAGGGTGGGTGACGGTCTCCCTTTGAGCATAACAGGGACAACTATTGGAAAAATTCAGTGTGTACAGTTAGATGTATCCCGGGCGTCTGCCAACAGTTTCCAGGGCAAAACTGCCCGGCTTGGGTTTCAAACCACGGCGCCACAAAGGAGTCTGGGGCAGAATGTCTGGCTTTCACTTGACTTTTATGTTTTGCTGAGTGTGTGTTCGTAGGTGTATACTTGGCCTTGTTTTTTTGCTCCCTTTTCCTTGTGAATCAAAGAACCTGTTTACCCTCAGCAGTGGAAGCCTCACGTGGGCTTCTCTTGCCCAGATTTCCCTGCATCCTTCCCTCGTCTGCCATATCCCAGCTTGTTTGTTCAGCAGCCCCCATCTTCACCCCACTCTGTTCTTTGTGACAAATAAAAAAAGGAATAAACCCTTGGGAGTGAACATTTTTGTTTCCTGAGGAGTATTTATTTTTAGTTTGTCTTTTTAGTGTAGAATCTCCCTCAACCCATGCAATGTATAGTGACAACTTGTCTGTAACTTACAGCCACTGAGGCTCCTTCCAACTCTCAAAATCTAAGATTCTGGCTTTGTTTCCAGTACACTGTGCTATATTGCCAGTAAATTAGTTAAGGTGTAAAGTCAAGATTTAAACCCAGATCTCTAGAGTGACAGATTCCTGCATTTTAGGAGCTCTGTATTATGGGCAAAGGTCCATATGGTTTATATCTACTGGTAGCATAATTCAATTCAACAAACTTTAACAAGCACCTAGTATGTGCAGGAAACTGACTTGAGGTTTAGGAAAGAAACCCAAAGCACTAGCTGTGTGGCCTGAGGCAAATCCTTTAATTTCTCAATGTCCTTGACAACTTTCTGATATCCTAGGATACCAATCTCTGTTAGAGGATTGATGAAATAAACATTACTGGCCCCAAAATTTAAAAAAACAAACAAACCTTTGGTGCATCCCTGCTCTTTCCAGGTCTCGGTTTTATCATATGTAAAATGAGATAGTTAAACTCCATTATCTCTAAGAATCCTCCCAATCCTATTAGTCTGTGACCCAGTTTTTCCATCGGCAGGAAATGGGACTTTCAGAGCCTTGCTCATCCCCATGGTTGCAGTCTCTGCTCCTCCAGTGCATGTCCCTCTTCCCATGCTGTGTGCACCTACCTTTGTGCTGTTCCTGTACTCATGACCTGTCTCACCCTGAACTTGTGTGTGGGCTGTCCCCCCCACGTCTTCTCCCTCAGCTCCTTCCAGACCCCTGGCTCCCTACAAGGCCCAATGCAGCTGCCACCCCTTGCTTGTTAGTGCCCCCCACTTCCCCAATCAATTTGTATTTATTTTGTCTGGGGCCTACATTTCCTTATTCATTATATCCCAACTCCTTGAAGGTAGAAATTGTCTCACTTCTATATTGTATCCCTGGTGCCTAGCATATTTTGGAGCTTAAATGCTTGTTGATTTACTGAACATGCCACCAGACTAAACTTCTTCAGATACAGTTCTCTGGTCCCATAATTCCTGCGCTCAGGAAACTGATAGAGTGGAGTCAAGAAGGTCTGGGTTGAAATTCCTCCTCTGCTTATTACTCCCTACCTGATCTTGGTTGAGTCCCTTCTGTTGGGCCAGGTCAAGCTTCTTTTAATTTGAGATGTACAGAGTGATTTCAGGGGATGTATGAACTTGGATCAGAAAAAAAATCTTTATTTTTGCTAACCTCTTAATTGAAATTTAGCATTTCTTTCAGTTATGAAAAAAAAAAGTCATCAATTTGTAGACTTCACCAGATGACCAAAGGGGCCCATGACAAAGAAAAGGTGAAGAGTCCTTGCTGGATGATCTTGAGGGCCCTTGCCAGTATTAAGTCCTCTCAAATAATAGTATTAGCTTGGGTTAAGAAAGAGCAACTCTCAGAGTTTAGGTGAGTTAGTGGGGCCCTTTACCCTTACATTAGGCGACTCTGGGCCAGGAAGGAGACTTTGGTTGTTCTTCTGTCTGCTGTCTGTGACCTAGGATACTAGATCTAACATCACAGGGGACTTTAGAAGCCCCCTGGTCCAACTCCCTAATGTTTATAGATAAAGCAGCTGACATCCAGAGAGGGACCTACTCAAGGTCACAGAGACAGGAAGTGACTGAGCCCACATCCTCCAGCTTAGAATCCAGGCCCTGTTCTGTTAAGTCAGTTCTCTTCAAGTCAGCAAACTCTTATTAGGCACCAATGGGTGCTGGGGAAACCTCAGCCTGCTGCTTCTCTAATCTGCCTTGACCCAGGAAAACTTGAAGGTTGCTAAGGGGAAACCTCAGAGTCAGGTTTGTGAAATCAGGAAGCAGTTGTGCTCACTCTGCAGCACTCAGCTGTGGGTGAAGGTCTGAGGATGACTCCCTGGCTCTTCCCCTTCTTTCTTCCTCACCCCCAACCCTGGCTATTTCTACCAGTCACACATCTACAACTGTGCCCTGAAAAATGGGGGTTGCCAGGAAGCTGAGTAAGCAGGTGTTATTATCTTTGGGATAGATCGATAGAGCAAATTTTCTGTCTGCCTGGTACCCACTTCTGAGCCCTCTTCTCTATACTCTGGTTTCATGAACATGAACAGTACTGGCTGGACTCTGGCTACATAGCCATCACTGCTTGCTTCCCCAAGGCTGGTGCAGGCATGGTGTGGGTTCTAGAGTAGCTCTTGCCACAACCTTGAAACAACAGTGACACCAGTGAGTACCACCAGCACCCTGCCATGCGGGTGTGTGCCCATTTGAGTACACATACACACACATTCACACACACACACACACACACACACACACACACACACACACACACACACACACACACTCTGATGACATGCAGAAGAAGCCTAGAATTCCATACTGTGGGTTGAAACATAATACAGTCCCTTATTGGCTGTATAATCCAGTTCAATCAAAAACATTGGGCCCCTTTGATTCCCCTGGCAGCAGGACTGGTGTGGTCAGCTACCCCCAGATTCAGCTGTTTTTACAGCCCAGGCACTTCTGGGAACAAGCATCCTGGGAGAATTGGCCCTCCACAGCACCAAAGCTCTCTTCACCTTCACAGCAGGGGTTATTCTCAGACTGTGCTAACACCTGCCTTCCTTCAAGCTCTGTGGTTACTCACTGCTCAGGATTCTGCTACTTATTATACAAGGTACCTATATATGTCTATTTGGCTGCATGAATTTCCTATCTACAGTAGAGAAAAACAATTAGCAAAGTCAGAATTTGTTTTCGATTTCTCTCAAGAAAAATAGTCATTTGTTAACTTGGATAAGATGCCATGTCTTCAATACAGAAATCATATTGGAAGTGGTAACTGAGCCCAAATTCTTTCTCTGAAACACAGATTGTGAGAAATTCAAACATTCAAGGCTCCTAATGCTTTTGATAAACGACAGGCCTTGTCAGCCATGTGGCATGGTATAGAGAGTACCAGACTTGGAGCCAGGAGGACCTGGGTTCAGATGCTGGCTCTGGCACTTACTCAGTTGTGTGACCCTGGGCAAATCACGTAAGCCTCTCTGGGCCTTGGTTTACTCATCTGTAAAATGGGGCTAATAATAGCACATCTATAATAGGGTCATGATGATCAAATAAAATGAGATGAAATATGTATGTAAAGCACACTGCAAACCTTAGAACACTGTACAAACAGTGGTTATTGTCTCACTTAAACAAATGGCTAGCCTTAAGATTAGAAGTGTAAACAAGATCCCAGCCAGTGCACTTTCTGATTGTCCTCTGTTCTATATATGCACATACAAAGAGACATTTCGTTATATGGTATGTGCTATTTTTCTGGCGTCAATAGCCCTTGAAGAAAAGGTTACAAAACAGATTTCAGAGGGTGCCAACTGCCAGCTCAGATTCAGTCTCCTCTGTTCTACCCTTACTTGTATTTTCTGTCTAAATATTTCATGAATCATTGGGAGGGAAAGGGGAGAGTTGTTACCTGAGCACACTGTAAACTTAAACTGTTTCGCTCCTCTGGATTTCGATCAGGTGCACCCGGCACCACCCTCCAGGCCCTGCCTTGGGCCAACTCCCTCAAGTTCATCCTGCCTAAGTCTGGGCACAACATTTTAGGGAAAGAGGAGGGTCACCAAGGGCTGAGGACTTGAACCTCTGCTTCCTAAGGACCAGTCCAAAGGCCTCGCTAGGGATATGGACCCTTCCGAGCAGGGATGTGACCCTCTCTTTAAATACTTGGAGGACTCTCATAGGTAAAAGCGTCAGAACTAGGTACCAATGGGCCGGAAGCTAAAAGGAAGTAGACTTTTGGCTCCATCTAAGGGAGAACTTCCAGGCCAAGAGAGGGGTTTAAAAGTGGACAGGGCTCTCTTGCAAGGTGGAAAGCTCCCCATCAGTAGTGGGGTTCAAACAAAACCTAGGACACAGCTTATCAGGAATGTTGTCCAGGGATACCTTCCTCCTCAGGTGGAAAGTGGCCTAGATAACTTCTGACATGCTTCAAGTTTATGGTTCTTGGGAAGGTCAGACTCCCAGGCTAGAGCAAAGTGTCCTCTCATCCATCTTCGAGCAAATGCAAAGGCCAGACTGTTGGGGAAGCTTCTCAGCATCGACCTTGGTTTCCCCAGGCTGCCATTTCTTTGCTTTGCCCAAAGTGCCCTCCTGCAAAGGGACTGAGCTGAGGTGAGCTGGAAGCCCCCCTGAATTAGGTGTTGCCAATCCTGCATGTGAAGCCTGATACTACCATTGCCTTACCTTAGAGAAGTTCTTTCATTTCTCTGGGCCTCAGTTGCCGTATCTGAAAAATTGCTGTTTGGAGTAAATTACTCTTAAGGACCCTTCCAGAGCTAGATCCTAGATCTATCCCATAATGCTATGGATGGTTCCATGGTGGGAGTGGGGAAAGAAGTGGAAACATGGAAGCTGAGGAATTCAAATGCTTGTTGGAAGCATCTTTCCAATGGAGTTCCTTCCCAAGAAGGATCAAGTTCACCTCCAGGGGTCAGCAAGGCCATTTGCTTTGGGGAAATTAATCATTAGCATATGACCCGACCCTGTGCACTACCACACATTCTAATGCTGCAGCTAGACACCACACCCTGGAAACCAGTGGGACGGCCAAGGGATTTAGCATGCCCCACTGCAGATGCTGAAGGAGCTCCAAACCTCCCCCTGAAGGATGTGCCCTGTCATCCCAAGAATCTTCTAGAACTCATGGCCTAAGCTTGCAGAGGCACTGTGGTAGACAGGAAAGAGTACCAGCCTTTGTCTGTGTCCTGCTGGTGAGACTTGCTAGGCTGGGTGAACATGGACAAGTCACTTCCCTCACTGAGCCCACTTGCTCCTCTGCTCTTCCTTAAAATGGGGATGATCACAGAGATGTTATGAGGAAATACTAAAAATAGAAAAGCACATTGCTGTTATCATGATTACTGTTATTACTATTTGGGGCCAGCTTTGAGGGGAGGAAGGGAGGAAGCAGGACTACCCTTTGATACATTTCCCATGGGGGATTGCCAGTAGAGGGGCTATGGATAATAGCCCACCTTCTGCCTGCAGGGATGCCTACACAGCATTCCTTGCCAAGAGGCTTTTCTTCCCAGTACATGAGCCAGTTTAGAAACTATTGTACTCAGGCTCCTATTGCAAACTAACCTGCTAGACAGGCGCCATATTAGAGATGTGCGGTTATGTCATGACACTTTATTTGGAGTCCTGCCACCCTGGGTTCAAATCCTGACACTGACACTCACTGACTTTGGCCAATGCATTTCCGTTACCTAAGGCTTCATTTTATCTGTCAAATGGGGACGATAAGCCTTGTACTACTTGCTTCACAGGGTTACTGTAATGGGAGGTTTTTATAAACCTTACAGCTCTATAGAAAATAGAAGATTTTTAAAAAATTATCCAAGTCAATGAGATCATGAATTTATCAAAATAGCAAAGGAATCCCTTGTAATAATTAGATTAAGATTCTATTGAAACATGAACATATCTATTCCAACCCACTCATTTTACAGATGAAGAAACTGAGACCTAATGACATGATGTAACTTACACTCAGAGTCACAAAATGAAGTGACTCTGCCTTTCAGGGCTCCTCCCACTGCACCACACTGCCTTCCTGTGATCTAATACAAAGTAGTGTCAGTATGACCTGACTCCACTGGAGATGATGCCAAAACCCCTGCCAGTTTATTGTCCCTTCACCACCTCTGTATGGAAAGACAGATTAGAGCTAAGTTAAAGGACTTTTAACGCCAAAGACTTTTTTTTAAAAAAAACTGAATACTAGAGGCACCAGGGAGCCACGGAACCTTCTTGAGCAGGAGAGTGACCTGGTCAGACCTGTGCTTTAGTAAAATCAGTCTGGCAGCTGTATGGAGGAGGGACTGAAGCAGGAAGATCCTGGAGGCAGGGAGACCACTTCAGAGGCTGTTGCAGTCTTCTAGGAAACTCATGAAGGTCTGAATTAGAATGGTCATCAGTGGAGAGAGAGGGACAACTCAAACCATGTTCTAGAGTCTACTGTCGCAAAATTTGGCAACTGATTAGACATGGGGGAAGTGGGGTAAGAGTCAAGGATGACGCTGTGGCTGCAACCAGGGATGACTGGAATGACTGTGCAAAGTCAGGACAAAGTGGCTGGAAAATGCCCATTCCCAAGGCTCTGACATAAAGCTGGAAGGGCAGCCCAGGAGGGAGTCCAGTGACAAGCACCACACAGGTGCTACTTATATGTGGTGAGTCGGGCCTAGAATTGAACAGGAGGAAGCCCAGATTACATTTAGGGAAAATCATAGCACTACGTGGGTGACCAGATGGTCTAGGGCACGGAGCACCAGGCCTGGAGTCCGGAAGACTCGTCCTCTGAGTTCAAATCTGGCCTCAGACATTTCCTGGCTGTGTGACCCTGGGCCAGTCACTTAACCTCTCTGTGCCTCAGTTTCCTCATCTGTAAAATGAGAATGATAGTAGCTCTCTCACAGAGTTGTGCAGATCAGTGCTATTCATGTCATATATACATGTGTGTATCATCATGTCTGAACTTCTCTGATGTTTGGGGATACTGGCAATGAGGCAGCTCCCCTAAAATCAATGGAAGAAGAGAACCTGCTGCCCCCTGACCCCACAGCACTGGAATTTTGGAGGTAGAAGGGCCCTTGTCCAAAGTGACACTAACAGCCAAGGGCAGAGCCTGGACCAGAGCCAAGTGAACAAGCACACGGCCACGGTGCCTCAAGTCCCCCAGTTTCCCCACTGAAAAGAGGCCTGGCCTAGAGTGAGAACAGGGCCTGGCTGTTATCCCGTGCACTTCCACGAGGCAAACACTTCATAAATGCTTGGTAACATGACTCAACTGTGTCCACAGTGGTTCCTAGGGCCTGTGGGACCTTCAGGGCTAGGGCCTTTGTCCATCCACAGCCAAGGGAAAGTGGGGACCCTCCTCTCTCAGACCCAGAGTGTGCAAGGACCAGCTTGTTACCACAGTGGCCCCTAAAGGCCCTCTCTCTACTGTGGCATAGCTGCAGTACAGGCCCTGAAAGCAGGATGCCAAAATGGAGGCCTCTCCCATCTCTGAACCACAGTCTCCTCATCTGTAAAGTGAGGATAGTACTGCTTGCTAGACCTACCTTACAGGAGTGTTGTGGGTTAAGGCTCCTTTGGAAGTAGCCATGAGCTTGTAGTGGGGAGACCTGAGTTTGAATTCTGGCTCTAACATTTACTAGCTCTGGGTCCTTGGGCAAGTTCCTTGGCCTGTCTGAACTCTAGTTTCTATACCTACATTGCATACCACACCGAGGTGTTGTGAGCCCTGGAGTGCTTCCACAATAGTGGCTGAGATTATTATCTATTAGGGTCCTCCTGCATCAGTGTTGGTTCTCCCAGCTCTGTTGGAGGGAAGGAATTTATTTTCCCACACCCTTCAGCCCTATCCTGATGTCTTGAACAGGTCCAGGGACCTCCCCAGCCCCAGCCCATCTAAGGCCTGAAAGCAAAGCCCAAAAAACCACGAATGAAATCCTTTGAAAAGTGGGAGCTTGATGACAGTTCACGTTTCTATAGAGCTGCTGGTTTATAAAACATTTTCCTCCCCAAAGTCCTGTAAGATGGAAAATGAAAGTGTCATCACTGGCATCTTAAAGATCAGGAAACCAAAGTTCCCAGTGGCCCAAGGTCACACAGCTAAAAAAGTGTTAGAACCTGGTGAGATGCTGGCCCAGCCTTGCTGCCTTCAGGCCTAATGTTCTTACCAGGACATGGGGTCATTTCTGGAGCCATTGTCCAGGAGGTGGAGCTCCACATCTGGGGTCCAAGGAGCTGGATCTGGCTCCTGGCTTTGCCACTCACTCCCTGTTTGACTTAGCATTTTTATCTCAGTTTCCTCCTCTGTAAAATGAGAGGGTCGGACTAGCTGACATCTGAGATGCCTCTTATCCCTCCTCACCACCTACCCAAAGCCGAAGCAAGTTCAAAACTAGTTCAGGGTCACTAGTCTAGGTGCCAGCCATGAGACTGAGGGAGATTCCAGAAGGTGATAAAGCCCTACCACTCAAACTCCTGCAGTTCTGGCCCTCAGAGGAGTCAGTCACCAAGGATATGCCTTTAGATTAGTTAATTAATTGACTAGCTAATTAATCTAGTAATGTATCAGTACTGTCACTCACTTGACTCAGAGTCTGGACCCTGCCCTTTGCTAATGGTGTCACCTTGGACAAAGACCATTCTAGCTCCAAAATTCCAATGCTCTGGGGTCCAAAGGCAGCAGGCTCTCTTTTCCCATGGATTTTAGGGGATTGCCTCATTTTCAGTGTCCCCAAACACCAGAGAATCTCAGATAAATCCAATTAATCAATCAATAATCCTTGGAAGAATCATGGTCCTATAGTCCCCATAGAAGGAGACTATTAAGGATTCATGACCAGAGGTCATGTCAGTTACCTAAAAATCTGGGGCCATGCAATGGAGCATTTCTGAGGCAGAAGTGAGGTTAGGAGCTAGGAGAGTTTGGTCCTGGTACTGACTCTGCCACCGATAGTCTCTGGGACCCTGGGCAAGTCTAAGGGCTGGTAGCCAGCACTACATCAATATTCTATGTTCTGAGATCCTCCCAAGCTCTCCAGTTATGGTATTCCATGATTCTGTGAGGTCCTGCCCAGTGCTACACCAACCTCAAGCCACCCTAGAAGACTCAATTTCAGGATTCACTCTCTCTTAATAGGTGCCTAGGGAGGAGTGAGGATGGCTGCTGCCAGTGAGGTTGGGCAGGACTCTGGCAGAGACACACCCCTGAAATGGGGCAGTCTCTGTGATCAGATCAGGGGGAGAAGGCACTGACTGCATGCAGGCCCTGCTCTGCCTCCCTCAGAATGGCCACTATCCCATTCTCCGGCCAGAGAGGGGAAAATTATGGCATCTGAAATCCAGAGCAAGAAGACACATATGTACCATCAGGCTCTGAGGATCTTGGATTGAGCCTCATGAGTTAGGATCTCAATAGGATTTGGGGGTGAAACTGAAGTCTGGGGAAGGCAGGGAAAGGATTTGTTCTAGATGACATAGTCACTTGTTCTCTGGGTGACCTTGGACAAGTCACTGACCTGTCTGGACCTCAATTTCTTCCTCTTTAAGGTAAGAAGGTTCGACTAAACCTTGGGGATTCCTTCCAAACCCCTCCAAAGACCTGTCCTCTCCCCTCCCTTCCCCAATGAAGACTGGAAGATTGAACACACAGAGTGAGCTGGGGAGGGGCAGAGAGGTAGAGCCTGAGAGCTCCTCTTAACAGCCCTGAGGTGGGGCAAGATGAGGGGTGGATTCTGCAGAAAAGTGACTTATTAGGGGCAGAACAACTTGTGATCACTGTAATTTTAGAATAGCTATACTGTAAACTCTGAGACAGGGGTTTGGGGGCCATGGAAAGTTTTGGGAGAGAGGCCAAAGTAACTGGCTTATCAACTTGCAGGTCATTTTTGGAGGGCAGGAAACCTACCTTAGCTAAACCTAGTCCTTGGGGCTCAGCACAGTGTTTGCATATAGGATTACAGAGATCATCTGGCCTAGTGAAGTCAAAGGCTACCTCCAACCCTTCCATACCTTCTGTCTCCATTAACATAAACTGCAGCCCCTTCATGCCTTCCTAGGTTGGTCTTCTTCCATGGCAACTATGGTGAAAAATTCATCATTCCACCCCAGCCCAGTGCCAAGCCTAGTGACACTTATCTCCACTGTTCCTTTTGGGCCCCCAAACATAGTCGGCCCCTGGCTAGGTCTGGACTTGATCAAAGTCATTCCACCTGGGAAGGACTCATCGGCACTGGGATGCCTTGGCCTTTGAGAATCTGGAATCTCTCCCAAAGCAGAAAGCAGCATCTTTTACAAACCTTTTTTTGTTAAATGGAAGGATGGATTTTAGATAGAGGTTCGGGAGAGACTGTCTACCCACAGGTCATACTCAGGCCTATTCCAACACTTGCCCTTTCTCTCCCCTTCTCTTCCCCTCCCATTCCCCAGGGTTCCCTGTTTGTAGCACATAGAGTTGTGCAACCAGGTAAAATTTCTCCACTTATATGTTTAAATTAGACACCTGAGTAAAAAGTCAACCATAAAAATTATTTAACAAGGACCACCATTTGAGGCTCTCAGGAGCACTTCTAGGCTGGGCCAACCCATCATTTCTTTGTTCCTCCTGTGAGTGAGGCCTCGGCAACGAGAAGGAACAAACTGGAGTCTTTAGACTCCACAAAGGAGGGTTTATGCAAAAGCCAGGTGAGGACAGGTAGAAGTGGGCTAGAGGCTACCCCTCCCCCCTCAAGCTAAGAAGAGGCGTGGCCTCTTTGAATAAGAGGGGACAGAGGGAGGGAACTCAGCTCAGGTACAAGATTTGGAGAGAGAAAAAGGTAGCTTAGGGAATGTCAGTCTTTACCATACCCCCATTTGAAAATGGAACTTTGAAAATGGCCAGAAGTCACAAGATTATAGATTTTAGTGGAGAGGGGCTACCTCATTTAATTTTGAGGCCCAGAAAGATCAGGTGACTTGGCCTAAGATCACACACCTAGCAAGGAGCAGAAAGGAAATTTGAACCCAGACCTCTGGATTTTAATCCAAGGCTCTTCCCCAGCTGACTTCCCTCATAAGAACATGCCCAGGTTCCTTGGGTCAAGTATACTTTACTTCAATCCTCCACAAGACTTCAGTTCCTACTCTGCAAAATAATAAGGTGGGATTATATGGTTTTTAACATTCCTTCTGGCTCTTGATGTTCTGATTTTAAGCCAGGGATATAGATCTCTCTGGGCCTCAGTTTCCTCAATTGTCAAATAAGAGATTTTTTTTCAATGACTACTAAAATCCCTTCTAGCTCTAAATCTGTAAGCTGACAGACCACAGTTCACCTTCTCCCACATATGGCACCTGGCATCCCAATGCCCATAGTACCTAGATGTGCCTGATGGCAGTGGGAATACCTTTGCTGGTGAAGCTATCCTGCTAAAGTAGACTCCAAACATGCACATTTCACAGATGCCCACAACAATGAGCAATGGAAAGCAATGGAGAAAGCTGAGGTGGGCTTCAGGACCTTGGGCAGAGCTCCCAGCCAGAGGCATCTGGGAGAAATCAGGAACATACACCAGCAATGTTGAGCCTGTCTTTGAGCAAGCACATTGCTATAACAGGTTACCATGATAAAAGTGTCACTTAGCACTTTGTTTTGTACCCAATGAATGAAACTTATAAAATGGAGAATTCTGGTTATCCACAAATCTGGTTTATCATTCTACTAGGCTTTGTAAGCTCCATGAGCGTAGGGATTTAAACTTTGCACTTCTCGTTATGCCAAAGAGTAGATGTTTAAAAGATTAAATGAATGAATGAAAGAATGAATGAATGTTCCTTCCCACTAAGAGAGGGGGACATTGGTCCCTAGAAGATCCCCAGAGAAAACAATGAGAAAAGATTTATTCCTTTAATTCTCATTTTATTGGAAAAAAAAAAAACAGCAGCATTGGGACGTGCTGGCAGGGAGAGAGGCCATTCAAACACTCTCCCTGATTACACATCATACATGGGCCAGACAGCAAACCCCACCCACCCCTTCCATTGCCAGGAACCCCCACCCACCACTGGGTGCAAGCACTTGGTCCTATTCCTGACACTTCACAGGCCCTCCTAAACTCACCGAGGTCCTGCCACTTGGGGCTAGTTCCATCTACAATTTCCTTCTATCTCCCATCATCAGTCAGCAAATCTTGGGTGACTTGAAATAGCAAGCCGAAACCCAAGAAGCCCATGGGCCAAGGCCTGTCCAGTGAGGACCACAGATACTTTCCATTTGCCAGCAGAAAGAAAAGTAAATTACCTAGCCCACTATATCTCCTGAAGTGCTTTTCTCTCTCCCCCCTCCCCCAACCCTGACCTTTCCATGGGGTCTTTTTGGCACCTCCTGGGGTCTGAGGACAGAGTCACTAGTCATTTCATCACAATGCAATTTTAGAAACAAAAAAAAAAACCACAGCAAAATAAGCAAACATAAAATAAAACAAACCCAGAAAAGGTCTATGTTTTTAATTCATTCATACTTATTTACATCAGTCACTTGCTTTCTTATCACAATTCTCTTGACTCTTTTCAGTATTTGCTTTATTTTTTTTAAGTCAACCACATTATAACCTTATTTCACCAAACATATCACAGCAAGTCTGGTTAATTTTCACAGTTACAGCGGCCATCAGTAACACAACTTTTGAGGACCAACAAACCATTCATCCCTGTCCCCCTATACAACTTCCCCCAAACATACAGAATGTCAGTCTGACTCATCCAACATAAGATTGGACATTAGGCATAGTGCTTGATCCAGGGGGACCCACCAACTGAAGACTCTGGGTCTAGTGAAGTGTAATTTGCATATATCATGGGCTCACATGCTGTGTTGAAGTCCTTCCAGATGTCCAGCTCAGACTTTTCACCAACATATGGACATCTTCCAACTGCCCTGCTAGGTTTCATCCTCTGTAACAAAGCTACATTCATTGATCCCAAATGGAATTACCATTTGCCAAGGAATGTTAGCATACAAATTAGAGGGTATAGGTTGGCAGAAACAACCAAAACCCAATGTAGCATCCAAAGGAGTTGACCATTCGGTTTGTGGTCAGTGCCAATGTGGGAATAGCTATTTGGCCAAGCCCTGAAAGAATTGCACTCTCAGAAAGCCCAAGAATGTCCTGAAGCTTTAGATCTTATTACGTATAGATCTCATCATCAAAGAGATTCATCTATGCAGCATGTACGTTGTCCAAGGAAATCTAAGAGGGCTCAGCTGCAGTCATCTTGAACCACCAAGCTCATTCTCTGTTGAACTCTGCAAGGGCATTGCCAATGGCAACAGCAGAGAGCCTGTAGCTACCACTACTTTCAGAACTTCAACTTCCTTTGCCACCAGTACCCCTTGCACACACACATACACACACACACAAGTGCGCACACACACATGTGCACACACATGTGCACACACACATGCAAACACATATACACAACATACCACGCAAATCAATTTTCTCTAAAATGGCTAATTATTGCTGTTTTTAAAAAAGGACGTTCAGCCAAGAGAACGTGACTTGGATAATTATCCTGTAACCCCATTCTTTTTCAAAGTACAGTACATACTAAGTTGATCGTAGAAAATACAAGAATGTTGAACATCTCACTCGGTGGAGCTGAGACCGGGAGATGCCCAGAGTGAATCAGAATGGCTGAGGGATGAGATTGTCCCCTTCCAGAAAGTGCGCATCTCAGATCACTGGCTCAACCATGTGGAGAATTCTGCCCTCAGGTCATATCAGCTCTGCTTTTCAGCTGATGTCAACTCCATGTAAAGCACTTCGCTAGGGAGAAGTTAGCAAAAAAAATAGTCTATTCTGTCTGAAATATGCCAAGCAGGGGTATTTTCCCCCTTCCCTAAAATTCATCTCAAAAGGGCCTCAGCCCAAATACAGTCATCACAAGTAAAGTACACACCACATCACTGCTACCTAACAGGTCAGCCCAATGCCAAAAATAATTCATTAAAAAAGTGTGCTTCAGTTAAGACCTAATTAAATAATAAAATGAATAATAAATACAACACAGACGATTAAATACATCCTTGGACTACAGAATGCTGGGAGAATCATTCTAGCAGAGGCTCAGTTTGCTTTCGGATCAGCTGCTCCTGGTGCAGGCTGCCCTGGGTGTTTGTTAGAGATACACTGACTCCCAATTTTGCATCCTGTCATTTTCACCTCCTTTGTCTGGCAATGGGGTTCTTTCCCTTACTCCCCGACTCTAAACACTAGTTAGTTGGAACACTAACTGCCTGTCATGTGAAGGGTAATTTGCTCAGAGCCCATGCCAGCCTATGCTGTTATTTTTGACCTCCATCATCTCTCAAGTTCCCAGGACTGGGTTTCTCTTGTCATGTTGCATATTTTGGTGGTGACATCTTAAGGAAAGAAATCGGACAACAGCAGTGCAGTCCCCCAACCAAGCCATGATACAAGCACTTTCCTACATGCCCGTACTCAGGTTTTAGCAGAGGCCAGCCCCTCATTCCCAGGGTTTTAACTAGAAAAAAAAGGTAGATGGCAGGATGAAGTTCAATGGGACCAGTTACTTGTCTCCTATTTAAGTTTCCCATTAGACGGCACACTGTCCATAATGGAATTCTAGTTCGAGTCACCTTTGGGAGCCTACTCCATTCCAGAGTAGAGAGCTCCTCCATGAAGAATCAGCTTCGTGCTGCTTATTTAGGCATCAAATGAAGTGGTTCCTGAAGGACAATCAGAGCTGCCTGTGAGCCTGAACATCTCCTAAAGAACTAGACTATTATAGGATGATCATCCAAAGGGCTGGTTACCTTTAACCTGGAGGAGAAAACTTTGGAGGAGAAGGGGAAGATGGACATGATGGGTGTCTTCAAGTATCTGAAGGGCTATTATGTGGAAAAGCGTATAGGCTTGTCCCCAAAGAACAAAATGAGGATGAACAATTATGTATCAGGGGGATATTTCAACCCCAAATGAGGAAACACTTCCTTAAAAGATTAGACCTGTCCAAGACTATAATGGGTTGCCTTTGAAGGTGGTGGGGTCTTGATCACTAGAGGTCTTCAGGAAGAACATGGGGGTGTTAGAGGTAATTCCTGGAGAGGTATGGGTAGGATCAAGTGCCCTCTGAAATCCCTTGCAACTCTTAGATTCTGAAATCCTCATCCAGGTGGCATTCGTGAGATGATCCTGCAGCTAGTGAAGTCTGGAAGGTGCCAAGGACATGCCCCCCACCCCTTAATATTCTCATAGCCTGCAGATGACTGGGGCCAAAGGGGACCTAAGAAAACCAGCACTGAAACATATCCACAAGCATCAATTCTAAACAGATGCCACTGGAAAACACAGGAATCACAGAAACATACTCAGCCAGGCCTAAGCATTTGATCAGGGACACAGACTAGATCCATTGATAAGGAATTGAATGTCCCAATCCTAATTCCAAATGATTACTGCTATATGAGTGGCTGTATGTCTTTTTTTAAACACTAATAAGGAACCATATTGTTGCATATTGGGGCAGGCAAATGTTGGAAGCAAAAACTCAATGTCTATCGACCTTGCCTGGGAAAGTAGAATTTGGAAATATTCAGATACCATCTGCTCACAAGTTCTACCAACAGCTGCCACCTATCCGCCATGGATCTCATGAATTCAAATTTATTCTAAACTACATTTGCCATTGAACTAACCTATTCAGTCACATGTGGGGACATCCTTCTGGATACAAAGTGGGGCTAGGCATGTTTTAGCTGCATCTTTGGGGTGAAAATTTGTGGGTTTGAGTTTCCTGTCACTATCTTGCCCTGATAAGGCCCCTAAGGACATAAATGTCCCCTGATGAGCTAGAACTGTGTCCAAACCCACGACTGTCTGAAAAGATGATGGCTACCCAGGACAGTGATGTTTCAGAGATGAGAGCCCCTCTCTAGTCCTGCTTCCTCCTTCTGCCGAGGGAAGAGAAATAGTCACAGCCAAACAGCTGGTTTCTTCTAGGCTGTTCCACCCACCCCCTACAACTGTTTCATCTGTATTCTTAAAAAAAAAAAAAAAAAAAGCAAAAATCCATCGGCTTCGTGTATGGCCATAGTGGAAAAGGGCTACAGCTCTGGGATGTGCAAAAGGAAGCTGGGAGGTATATATACCTACCAGGGTTGAGTCAAAGTGGGAAGAGACACTGCTCTCCCACCTCTCCATGGAAGGCACCTAGCTTCTTTGGCTAGGGACATCTCTCTCTACGCCCTCTCCAGAAGAGCCTTGTGCCAGCATGACCATGCCTGTCCTTCCTGCTTGGGGGGCAGGGGATGACAAGGGGGGAAGAAGACATCCCAATGGGACATCCCAACTGTGGAAGCATTATAGGAGCCTGAAGCACACTCCATGGTACCAACTATAGGTCAGTTTGAACCAGATGAATTTTGAAATGCAAAAGAAAGAAAATGAGCATCTGGTTTCAAATCTTGCACTGCCATCTCCTAGCTATGTGGCACAAGCCACTCCCCATCTTTGGGACTCTGTAAAGTGAAGGGGTTGGACTCAGAAGGTCTCTAAGCATTGCGCCCCCCCACAGCTCCAACCCTTCACTATGATCCTTGACCTGTGCCCTCAGCAAATAAGGATGGAGAAATAGATTAAATGTGTCTTCCATCCTCCATCTCAAAACACCGAGGACAGCCATACATCACAAGCAGTGTATCCTGTTGTCAGGAGGAGATACAGTACCCCCATCTGAGGAAAAAAAAAACAAAAGCTGTATCCTGAGAAACCCAAAATGCAAAGCAGGGCCAGCCAGATGACTTCAGATTATCCAGGAGTACATAAGCTTTGATCCTGGGAGGATACAAATCTCGTGCTGAAACACACACCACCCAGGTTCATTTCACAGAACCCTATGGACACAACTATTTTTTTACCTGCCTGCCAGGGGACAAACACAACTAGTGGCAATTTGGCTGGGCTGGACAGAAAGTTTTTGGCTCTCCAGAAAGCCTGGTTTCACCAAGCCATTCAAGGGACCAATCTCCAAATCAAGGCACCTGCCTAGCAGGCTGTGGAGACCCACTTGCCCTTTGAGGGATGGGGTGGAATTCTGGAATCAGCCACAGTGCTCATGGTAGGGGGTAAAGGGTTTGGGGGAGGTGGCCTCCCTCAGACTGTTGTCAAGGGGCAAATCCTGAAGGCCTCACAAGCTTTTTGGCCTTCAGCTGCATCACCAAATTGATGAGAACCAAAGAGAAGGTGGACTTCAGCCTTGCAATGGGAAAACTGGAACAGAAAGGTCCTTCTACAAATTCAGGCCAAAGGCCCCACTGGGGAGTATCATGGGATTTCAGGACCCCAGGGTAGAGCCAGCTCTGGCCTATGAAATGCATATTTCTCCCTCCTTTAATCCCACATCATTCAAGAACTCCACTTGAACAGCCTTACAGAGGTAGTAGAAGTAACATCAGAAGTTTCCTACAAACTTTAAAAAATTCGTTTCTCAGTGCACATTTGCTCAACAAGTGGCTCTGGGTACTGGGGAATGACGGATGCCCTAGAAACATACGCATCAGAAGATTTTGTCCTCGAAGGTTCTTGCCCCCAGATTTATTCTCAAGGGTCACCAGGGTGGACACTGTAACACACTCAGATCATCAGAAAATATATACACTGTTGTTATTCTGTACAGGCTCGGACATGATGGAAAAGAATTTCGCCTGCCCACGGCACACGCCAACCACAGAGTTGAATAGCAGCCAGCGAGGGATGGTCAGGAGCTGGGAAAATAGGATGCAAAAAGTTTCTGTGAGAGAAACTTCACAGTTCTAATGTGGCAGGCGCTATGCCTATGGCCATTCAGTGCAAAAGGCAGACACGTTCCCTGCGTATTGGCAGCAATGGAAGGGCAGTGAGTAAGAAGGTGGGAAGGTCCTCAAGGTATCCAGCCAGCCAACCCAGCAGGTTGAGCCCTTCCAGGGAAGGAAGATATCACCATGGGGTCAGGAAAAGGAGTCAAAACTGGCCACTTCTTTCTATGGGACTGAGTGCTTCTAAATACTTGGACTGGCTTCCACCAATCTCCTAGGTGCCGTTGCATGGTTCCCAGTGGCCTGTACAGAGAGTAGGGCAGAATGGGGATCTTTCCGAGGCAGCAGCCTAGTTCCTGAAATTACAGGTTCGGCTTTGCAGTCAGTGTCTGCATAATTTATGGGCTCAAAAGTCACCCCTTTAAAGTCATCCCTTTGTCGAGCACATGTGTCCTTAAAAGCAACTAAATAACAAACACAAAAGTGCTTTGGTCAATCCCAATGAGAAGCTGCACTTTCACCAGTTGGCAGGAGGTTGGCAGAGGAGCTGTCCCTTCGGCCCTTGGGGGGGTAGGACCCTCGGCTCCAGATTTGGCTTAGCACAGCTACAGGTGAGGCAGGTTACAAAGGCACAGGAATCAAAGAAAACCAGCGACATTCTTTCGATAAATAACCCCAGTTAAAAAAAAAATCACCCAAGTCAGACTCTCTGTTTCCCCCCACCCCCACCCCATCGTGAAAATACTTGTCATTTTTCTTTTCATAGTGCAGTGATGTGCCAGCGACAGCCAAGAGAAATCTCAAACAAGAGAGCACAGAACGCCCCCCACCCCCACAAAGCCCCCACTGAAAACCAAACCGACCAGAGGGAGAAAAAAAGGCACAAACTGTTCTGTTTTCTTCAATTTTGCTAACACTTCACATCTGTCTATTGAGTGCAGGGTAACAAAATCACTGAAAATGGCAAGAAAATACTGCGCCCATTTCTGTACAATCTACAAAATTCCCATTCCTACCCAGAGGACATACTTCCTTCCGTGGGAGGAGAAATGTACAGCATACAAAGGTTGTTGCGTTTGGTTTTTGTTTTTGTGTATTTAAAAAATTTTTAAATATAGAATATATCATACCCCTTTAATAAGCTGCTTTAAACAAACTCATTTTCTTTCAAAATATGTACCCTCCATGGTCTATGTTTGACCCTCACTGGCCAGGCCCATTGCAGCTCAGCCTTGGCTTTTTACTGCATGTGGGGCAGATGAGGGCACTCAGAATTAACTTTCTCCCTCCCTAGCCCCACCAGGGAACATCCCCTGCCTGTCTGGGTAAGCACTTAGGGCCATGGCTTCATTCCCCTCTACCCCTTGCCAGCAGCACTAGGTAAGGAGGTACAAGGACCCTAGTTTGTCCTTTCCCACCTAAACTGTCCCCCTTCTTTCTGTGCCCCAAGGACACAGCCTAGAGGAGGGTGGCTTTCCCCTCACCGCTCAGCTCAAATGCCAGCATTTAGAGTGGAATCACTATCAAATGCCACATCTGACATCAGTTAGCCCTCCTCTTCCTCATGCCCCAGAGGAGCCACTTCTCCTCTGATCCCATCCTCTACCCTTCCTCATCCACCATCAGTAGACCCCTCCCAGGGTCTTTTCCTCTCATAGCACCAACAGGAGGTGTTCTCAAACACACCACGAGGCTGGTGTGCAAAGGATCTTGCCACCCCTTCAAAGAATCCCCTCCCTTCTGTGCTAGGCACCCAAATGGCCTTGGAATGGAAAGATCAGTTCTTCCAAGCAATGCAGATATTACACCCAAGGAAGTTCCCATTAGTGACATGATTCTCTCCATCCATCAACCCTCCCAACAACAAGAACACATCTTCAGCAACCATGGCTTCCACTGGCTGGGCAATTTTTGTATCTAGTGCCACCTTGGCTCCTTCCCTCGACCAGTCTGAGTGCTTCACACCAAACTACTTCCTAGGTTAAAGTCCAAGAAATATTGACATTTGTGCTGTCCCTCATCAATTTCACTGTAGTGCTTTTTCTTTAAAAGAAATCAAAGGACAAGCAGAATAATGATAATACACTGTAGACCAGGAGCACTTTTCTTTCCCTGGGTGTGAGAACTAAGCTAAATTGGGGTTTCCCTTTAAATTTATAAACCTGGATCCCTCTTCCACCCCCACCCCCACCCCCACCCCCCACCTTCCCACCCACCTCCCAGCCAAGCAGGACCAGAAATAGAGGCTGTTTCTGGCACTGCTGTGGTAGAGTTTTTTTTGTTTTGTTTTTTCTTTTTTTGGTGTGGTTTTTCTGTATATTTTTGTGGTGTTTTTTTTTTAATATAACCTACCAGTTTTTCCCAAGACAGTAAAGTCATGCAGAGTTGCTATTCTGTTAAATAAGTTACAAAAAAAGGTACAATTTCAGGCGAGAAGAAGCTGTCGTCTGGGCTGCTCCCCCGGGGACAGGCACTGTACATCCATCCTCCATATAGACACATGCCCAGTCTGCTTTGCACACACTGGACGATGTTAAAGCAGCGCATTCCCTTTGTGGCAGGCAGGCGGGCAGGCAGGCGGGCGGCTGCTGCCATGAGGCCAGGCCAGGCCTGGTCTGCTTATCTAACAAGCAGCTGCTTGGGATAATAGGGATGCTAGCTTCCCCAGCCAAGGCTCTGCTGGAGGGGCTGGATTGGGTGGGCACATTAATGTGCAAATGTGTTGCCATAGGAACCCGCCCTCCCCTAGGTTTCAATGACACTGTTCAGCCACAGCCAAAATAAAATAAACTCATAAAGTAAAATAAGGAGGGAGAGGGGGAGAATGGGAAGGGAATATGACCCCAAATCAATATGAGAAAACTTAACAAAATGGGATAATCAAGCTGGTATGTGGTAAAAGAGGCAAGGCTGGGGTGGGCTATGGACTGAAGGCAGGGCAGGGTAGTTGAGAAATCAGAGGCTGCTTTTTACACTATATTACACTGGATCTCCACAGGTCCAATGGGTTAAGTCTGTTTGCTGGCTTAGGTCAAGAGATAGAAAGAGAGAGAGAAGGAAAGGGGTTGGGGGACGAGGAGGGAGAGAGTCTCAGTCTTGGATGCACCAGGGGTTCCCTCAGACAATTTTGGCAGAATGAGGCACATCCAGAAAAAAAGTGCAAGGTCATTGCCCAGGTGGTAGTGCTATGAGGAAGCCATTGCAAGCACAAGCAGGCACATCCTCTTCATGCATTACAGCAAAGTGGCCTCCCATGCTGGCCTCCCGGTGGACCACTGACCACTGACCACCAGGCCTGGGACAAAGAGCACACGTCCTCCTTACAGGCCGGGATAATGCTGGGAAATGCACACACGTTGAGGGACAGAGGGGGGAGAGTATTGAAAATCCACAGGAAGGGGTGGCTCCTAGAGCACGTGTGTGGATGCTGAGGCCGCTCTATGTACACCAGGCCAGGGAAAGCAGGAGACTAGGAGCCATAGGGACAGGGCGGTTTTCTCTAGTGTTTCTGCTTCTAGTCTCTGTGCTTAATTAAGTCTCAGTGTTACCTGGGGGGAGATGGAGAAGAGTATATGGGGTACAGGCTCGGACTGGGTTGTTTCAACTGGTGCACAAGACCAGTGCCACTGTCTGGATAAACCACAGGTCTGGTGACCCAGGAGATGTGGCTCAGGGGGCTCCCAGCATGAGGAGGAGGGCCCTGGATTTGGGGCGCTCCCTTGATGAGCAGCCCCCTCCGCTGGCCCAGGCAGATGGCCTGCCTGCTCATTTTGTTATTTCTGTTGTCTTCATCTTGGTCAGAGTCTGTCCGGATGCTTACAGGATGAGGGAAGCAAATCAGAGAGGGGATAGGACAGGAGTCTAGGGGAGGGGATGGGACAGCAACCAACTCAAAACCAAACTACCACAAAAAAAGTTTTAAAATAATGAAATAAGCAGATCCTCTCCCCCCTTCCCTACCTTACCTCCCCCCCAAAATCAGCCAAATAAACCATACAACTTAAAAACAAACCACAAATCCACAAAAGTGCTGGGCTAAGCGTTTGGAAAACAGGAAGGAGAATCATTGGGTCGGGCTGAGTGATAATGGTTGGGTTGGGTTTGGTTTGGTTTTTCCGGCTGTTGAAAGGGTGTTGTCATTATTCCTCACGTAACTGCAGGCGATAGCGGTGGTAGCGAAGCTGAAAGAACATCTTCTCCACCAGGGAGTGCGTCATTCCCGGCAGGACGTAGTGCTCCACGACACCCATGTGCTTGAAGCCCAGGGACTCGTACAGCTTGTGGGCAGCCACTTTGACTGCAGTAGTGCCCAGCACCACTGAGGAGTAGTTGTTGAGCACAGCAAACTCGAGCACCTTGCGGCCCAGGGCCTTGGCGATGCCCTTGCCTCGGTATCTCGAGTCAACTGACATGCGGCGCAGCTCCACCGTATTATCATCCTCACTGCCCCGCGCCGCCACAATCCCCACCACGTTGCCATCCAGGACTGCCACCCAAAAGCAGGAACCTGCAGGAAAGACAGGCGTTAGTGGTGACAGAAAAAGAGGGCATCGGCTCAAGCCCCACCCCAAGTCTCAGCCAGGGGAGTGGTTGGCCAACAAAGCCCTGTAAGTCCTGGCTCCACAACCAACTTGCCAGGTGACACCAGGCAAGTGACTCTTCCCTTTCTTCAGTTTCCTCATCTGTAAAATGGAGACAATAAGCTCTTCCCTGCTTTCCTCACAAGGTAGTGGGTGAGGATCAATCATACTGTGTGAGGTCTCTAAGGCCCCTCTCAGCTGGGACTTTCTGGGTTACGGACATCTAGGACCCCTCCCTCCCAGCCCTAAAATGTTATCTATGGAGACCAGTCTGCTTCCAGATTTAAAAGACTAATATCTAAACAAAGATTAGTCCCTCAAGCACCACACACAGCCCCTGGTGCTCTGGTGGCTAACATTCTGGTGATAAGCTTTCTCTGGACTTAGCTACACTGGTCCCCAGAGAGAACAGTTCAAGTTAGAGCCTGTCCTCAAACCCTCTCCAGCAAGAAAGGCAGCTGAGCCCAGAAGAGAGAGTGTGGGACATGCAGTCTGAAAGAGCCAGGCTGGAATCCTGCCTGGCACACTTCCCAGTTTGGCAACCCTGAGCAAATCCCTTAGCCTCGGTCTCCTCACCTATGAAATGGGTCTATTGATGCCCGGAGCCCCTGCCTGATGGGGTTTTTATGAGGCTTAAGTGAGGTGACCTATGGAAAGCTACCTGTCTACGTCAGAGTACTACAGCAATGCTAGCCATTATTCCTTGTACCTGCCGGGATTGGTGTTCTGCCAACATAAACTGGGAGAACTCCAGGCTTCCTCCATACACTAGGCAAGCAGAAGGGGGCTTTTTGTGGAGAGTTTTACGGTTGTCACCGTCTGACTAATGTCTTGAGCTGCTGCCTCTCCCTCGGGTTCCCCTCTCTTGGGGAAGAAAAAGTCCCCATCCTCCATTCCTCCACCCTTGGAACAGCGGGGCCTTCTGCCAGGAGTCACAACATAGGAAGATTCCACAGGGAGCCAAAGTGAACACCTCAGGGCTTTCCCCCTGAAACAAAACCAGAATGCCCCAGAATGCCAGAGACCCACAGAGAGAGGAATGTGAAGCCGAGTCAGAAGGCCTGAGCTCAGGTCCCACTCTACCAATAGCTCGCTATGAGCCATTTTGCCTCTCCTGGTCTCAGTTTCTCCAGCTATTAAATGAAAGGACTGGATTGGGGGAAGAAGGGGGCATCCCTAAGGCCCTTCCTACCTCTTACTTTCCAGGTTCTAAGGCCTCTCCAGCTCTATCATCCTATGTTCTACGTTCTAAGGTCTCACCAGCTCTAGAAATTGCTCCCAAGCTGAGAGATAGTTCACAAATACACAATGTCAGGGTCTGCCCAAGGCTGGTTTTAGCTTCCGTTCAAAGCAGACATCATCCCTGACCCTGCTTTGTTTCTGGCGTAGGTGGAGGGCTTTCCCCCGGCCTCACCCTGAGCACTGGGGATAAGATAAGGCCCAGGAACAGTTAGTGTCTGGCCTAAGCCTGGCTGCTCTTCCCAACAGGCCCGTCCCCTTCCCCCTTTTAAAATGGGGCTTCATGACCCCACCTATGCCCTCCTCACCATAAGACCCTTATCATCAGCATCACTCAGCCAGGGCAGAATGGAGCCAGATACTGTTCTGGACAGTACACCACCATCCAATTAGAGAAAGCACACCACAGACAGTTAGAAAGTGTGCCCACAGGTTGCCCTGGGCTGGGCCAGCCATCCAAGGGGCTGCTGTCCTCTTGTCCCCTGGAGCCAAGGCCACAGCTCTTCTTCTTCCAAGCCTGGGGGGGCAGAAAGACTTCCTCCTGTCCAACCCCCGTCATGTTCTCCTGGGGAGAGAGGCTGTGTGGTGGACACTATGCCATAACACCTACAGACCCAAGGCACTCTTCCTTCAAGAGTCCTTCTCAGCCATTCTCCCACTCAATAATGATCTCTCCCCCTGCCCCAAAACATCTACTGCTTGGTACTGTGAGAACCATGTTTCTTCATTCATCCAACCAAGCTTTGGTTTCTTGGGTAGGGTCAAAGGAGTTCCACTGAGCAAGAGCTATCCAAGCCAGTTGGAGGCTAGCAGGCAGCCAGGTACAGAGCAAATACCCAGATTTGGAGTCACAGCACTGGGATTCAAATCTGACCCTTATAAATTAACGAGTTGCATTCATTTGGCCAAGCCATTTGCTTTTCTAGACTTCAGCTTTAGGTATAAAATGAAGAGGTCAAATTAGATGGTGGCTCAGAGCTGAGACTTGGGATCAGAAAAATCTGAGTTTGAATGCTATCTCAAATACTTACTAATTGTGTGACTCCAAGCAAGTCACTTACACGTTCTTAGCTTGCGTCCTCATCTGTAAAATGGGGATAAAAGCATCTGTCTCACAAGGGTATGGTAAGGCTAAGATGAGAAAACATCTGTAAAGCACTTTGCAAACCTTAAAACACTATACGAAATTCTGTTATTATCCTTTTTATTACTGTTATCACATCACTTCTTCCAACACTAAATCCAAAGATTCCAGGACAGAGGCTTGAACCAGCCACTTACCCAAAGTCCCAACTCGCTGACAGCAGCTCTGCTCAAGACAATGATGCACGTGACAGATGTTATGGTGGGGAAGGAAAAGTGGCTAACAAACCTAGATAATCCCTTAAACTGCTTCCACTTCTAAATCCTTCAGTTCTATTTCTGTTGTTGTTGAATCATTTCAAATGTGCCCAACTCTTCACGATCCCATTTGGGGTTTTCTTGGCAAAGAAAATGTCACTTCCTCCTCCAGCTCATTTTACAGGTGAGGAAACTGAGGCAAACAGGGTTAAGTGACTTGCCCAGGGTCACATAGAAAGTGTCAGAGGCCAGATTTGAACTCATGAAGAGGAGTCTTCCTGATTCTGAGCCCAGGGTTCTATGCTATGCACCACCGCCCACTCACATGCCTTCATACTCTAGGTGGTAAATATGACACAAACACAGGACAGATTTCCACCTGGACAGCTGCCTAAATGGTGGTAAATAGCCCTCTCCCACATACCTACTCCAGCAATACCCTCACATCTGCACCAGACCAAATAATGATTAAGAAATCCAAGGAGAAACTATAGTAAGGAGCCTCTTCCAATCCCAAAGCACGCAAGAGTCAGTGAGCAGCCTGAGGACAATCGAAGAGGGAGACCTCCCCGACTAATGCCAGAGCTGGCACAGGGGAGCCTCCTGACCTGATCACAGACGGCCAGGGACGGCTCTGTGTCCACCCTTGAGGAAGGCCCAGGTGGTCAAAAAGCCCCAGGAAGAGGACTTTGGAAGACCTAGAAAATGGCAGCAGGCAGCAGCCAACAGGGTGTTGGGTACCTGGACTATGTTAGCCCAGGCCCAGAGACTCTAAGGTCCCTACCACTGTGCTGAGACCACAGAGACCTGGGACAGCAGTGACCCAGGAGATCCAGGGCAAGACCAAACAGAGCTGATGGTCTCACCCAGCAGTGTAGCAGGAAGCAGTAGACTGGCATGATTCAGAAACTAAACCTGGAGAGATGAGTAAAGCTGAGAAAACATCACCTAGTGTCAAAAATCATCGCAGATCTAAAGGTCCTGCAAAGGAGAGTAACTCCACCTGTGACACCTGCAAGCACAGACCAAAAAAAAAAAAAGGTTTCACCATCCCACAAGGGCGCAGCATGAATAACTAGAAGAAATTAAGACGTGAAGCAAGAGATGTTTAAAATGAAATAAAAGATCTGGAGGACAGAACTGAAAAGTAAATGAGTAATTTAAAAGAGTGAGTGGTAACTGGATTCCTTGAGAACTAGAATAAACCAAACAGAAATCAATGATTCCAAGAGACAGCAAGAAATGCTAAAAAATCAAAAGAATGAAAAAAGTAGGAGAAAATGTAAGAGATGATACAAAATAAAAAAACTGACTCCTCTTCATGAATTCAATTCAATATATATATATATATTTTAAACTTGGACACTGTTAGACCCAAATGGCAAAGTAAACATGGGAAGAACCCACCGATCACTTCCTGAAAGGAATCCCAAAAGAAAACGTCTCAGGAATGCCACAGCCCAAAATTCAGAGCTCTTGTGTCAAGGGAAAATATACCGCAAAGAGCCAAAAAAGCAGCAGCTTAAGTATCAAAGAGCTAACGTCAGGGACAGATAAGACCTGGCAGCTTCCACTAAAAATGAGAGCTCATGAAACAGAATATTCCAAAAGGCAAAAGCAATAGGCTAGTAACAATAATAACAGCTAATATTTATACAGCACCTGCTACATGCTGGGCACTGCGCTAAACACTCTATAATGATCTCATTCAATCCTCACAACAGCCCTAAGAGGTCGGTGCTATTATGATTCCCATTTTACAGTCAAGAAAACTGAGGCAGAGGTCAAGAGACTTGTCCGAGGTCACACAGCTAGGCAGAGTCTAAGGCCAAATTTGGACCCAGGACTTGAGGTCCCCAGCACTCTGTCCACCACCCCCACTTAGCTACCAATAATAACTGAGGCTGCAAAGTTCACTCTGATACCACAGAGGGGAAATGGTCTTGTAATGGAAGAGAAAATTTTCAAGTATATCTGATGATGAAAAGACTGGAGCTGAGTAGGAACTCTGAAATACAAACACAAGAGTCAAGAGAATCCTGGAAAAGTAAACTTATTTTGAGTAAATGAAAGAAACTGCATGGTGACATTCTGATATGGGGAGAAGAACCAAGCGTCTCTCTAGAATTGGATTGTTTCCAAGGGCTCCTGAGCTCCCCCTTATGGGCCAGTGTTCCCCTCTTAGAATGTGAGCCCCCTGAGGCAAAGGACTGCCCCATTTGCCTATACGTATGTGTGTGTGTATTTTTATATATATGTATTATATACATAATAGAAATATATATTATATAGAATAGAAATATATATTATGTATAATAGAAATATATATAGAATAGAAATATATATATTATATATATGTATGTGTATACACACACACACACACACACACACACACACACACACACCCCCAACTATAGGGAAGAACAAAGCAGTGGGCTTGGAATCAGGAAGAATCATCTGACCTCAGACACTTACTAGCTGTGTGACCCTGGGCAAGTCACTTCACCCTGCTTACCTTAGTTCTTCATCTACAAAATGAACTGGAGAAGGAAATGGCAAGCCATGCCAGTATCTCTGCCAAGAAAACCCTAAATGGGGTCATGGAGAGTCAGACATGATTGAAACGACTCAACAACAACAATACCCTCATGGGGCTAGGCACATAGCACGTGAGTCGGCTAAGTGGTTCAGTGTAAAGAGCACAGAGCTTGGAGTCAGGAAGATCTGAGTTCAAATGTGGCCTCCGACACTTGCTAAGCTGTGTGACCCTGGGCAGGTCACTTGATGCTGCTTGCCTCAATTCCCTCATCTGTAAAGTGAGCTGGAGAAGGAAATGGCAAACCACCCCAGGGTCTTTGCCAAGAAAAGTCCTTGGACTTGTCACAAAGAGCAGGACTCCGCTGTACAACAACAAGCCCCAGGGTTAAACTACGTCAGTGGCACCACGCCTTAATTTCCCAGGCCATGCAGTTAAAGCTGGGTTCCAGTAGGGAGAAGAACAATGAGCCCCTCCTGCCTGGTTTTTTGATGAGGGGCAGCAAAGTAAGATAACCGTCCCTTAGCTTTCCACACAAGTACAATGGCTTCCCCACAACCCATGGAATTCAAGGCATGTTTGGGAAGCATCTACTACTTGTAAGGGCCCGACGCCAGGCTGGGGACACAGAGTGAAGATGAGAAAGCAGCCCCGGTCCTCAGGGAGCTCACATTCTGCCAGGAAGACACAACACATGTGAAGAGAAGTAGATACAAGAAATCTGAGGAGGGAGAAAGCACAGACTATGCCCCCGGGGGAATCAAGGAAGGCTTCTCGTAGAACAGGGGTGGGGAACCTGTGGCCTGGAGGCCCACAAGTGACCCTCCCTGTAGGTCCTCAAGTCCCTACTTGCAATGGGATATGGGACAAGCCGCTTCTTGCTCTTATTTCTTCCCATAAAATAATAACAATGATGCTGATAATAATAATTACAGCTAACATTTATGTAGCGCCCACTGTGTGCTGAGAACTGTGCTAAACACTTTACAATTATCTCATTGGAGCCTCACAACAACCCTAAGAGATAGGTGCCATTATTATCCCCATTTTATGGATGGACTAACTGAGGCACAGAGCAGTTAAGTGACTTGTCCACGGTCACACATCTAAGGAAGTGTCTGAGGCCAGATTTGAACTTGGGTCTTCCCGACTCCAGGCCCGGTACTCGATCCACTTTGCCCTCTAGCTGTGGATGACCCTCAAGGTCCCCTACAACTTCAAGATGCCATGATTTCTGGTTCCAACCTGGGCCACAAACCAAATCCTGCCTCTCCACATGTCCCCAGAGCCCACCTCGCTTTTCACACCTCCCTCCATCCATATGTGTTGTCTCCTCCTGTCAGAATGGGAGCTTCCTGAGAGCAGGGACCCCTTTTTTATTTGTATCCTCAGCACTTGGCATAGTGTTCTTCACACAGTAAGTGCCTACTGAATGCATTTTCATTCATTCCTTCATCCATCCACCCACCCATTCATCATCACTTCATCCTGTTCCTTTTCAACAATATCTCCCTTTGGCTCAGCCTTCTAGGGCCCATCTGTAAACTATCCGGAAAACACACACCTCACTGGAATGGTCTTCAACCACGCTGGCATTTGTAGGGGCTCCGGTATGCCCCTCAAAATACCAAACCACACTGGAAGGCTCTCTCTAGGATTCCCAGGATGAGACAAGATTCTGCAGCAGAGAGAAAGCTATACAGGATAGGATGCTGAGACGCCAATCTGAGTGATTCTCATTGAAGACACTAGAACCCCAAGTATCAATACTGGTAGGGACCTAGGAGAGCAGCTAGTCTAACCTGCACCAGAGCAGAAGGCTCTTCTTGAATACCTTCAGTGACAGGGAGCTCACTACTTCTCAAGGCAGCTTTTTTTACTTGTTTAGATAGCTCTACCTGTTAGAAAGTTCTTCATTGCATCAAGTTAAAATCTGACTTGGGCAGCCAGGTGCACAGTGGATAGAGCGCCAAGCCTAGAGTCAGAAAGACCTGAGTTCAAATCCAGCCTCAGATGCTTCCTAACTGTGTGATCCTGAGCAAGTCACTTAACCCAGTGTAACTCAGTTTCCTCATCTGTAAAATGAGCTGGAGAAGGAAACAGCAAACCACTCCAGTGTCTTTGCCAAGAAAACCCCAGCTGGGGCCATGAAGAGTGGGACATGACCAAACAACAATCACAACAAAATCTGACTCTTTATCACTCACTTCCATATATACCTCCAGTAACCTTTGGTTCTACCCTCTGCAGCCAGGCAGAATAAGTCTTTTCTTCCTTACAAATACAGCTCTTCAAATCAGTGAATCACAGAAAGTTTTTTTTTTTTACTGAAAGGCCCATCAATGGCCTCTAGGCCTAACCTCACCCCACCCAAAATCTCTACTATAACAAACTCATCAAGTGAATAAATGAGCTTAGTAAATGCCTACTATGTGCAGAGGCTCAAATGAGAAATGCCCAACACAGAGTAGTCCCTTCACAAATGCTTGTTCCCTGCCATCACCTGCAAAGTGGTGGGCTAAACCTTGGGAATTCACATAACAAAGTCAGACAATTGCTTCTCTCCAGCAGCTCATCCCCTAATAGAAGGCACAACACACAGAGAAGCCTCCAGCTACATGGGATGGAAAGGTCCCATGGTCTTCAGGGTACCACACATGAAAATGCATCTTCTTTGATATCATTTTTCACTGAGAGAATCCTACCCATTCCTGATGTTGAACCATCTGACAGTATGAAGGATTCAGGTGGTAATAACTTTCCCTTCTGGGTCTTCAGTAGCTGTGGTTGCAGGAACATTAGCCAGGACACATTTCCATGGGGGTTGCCTCCATGATGGTGGTGTGGGCTGGGCTAGAAATAAGACCAGTGGCCTGGTGGCACTTGGCCTTAACTGTCATTTGGTAGCAGTTGGTCAAGAGTCGATATTAGGGGTGGCAAAGAAGATGAGCACCTCCTTCAAAGTGAGTGCTTCCCTCAATAATGGCCACAGTGTCTAGATTGAAAGCTGGGCTGCTGCACTGGGGAGTACTAGATTTCCCAAGGCTCTTTGGTTCAGGGTCTTGGACTGTCTCCTAAGTCTAAGGGGAGGTGGTAGTCATGGTGGTGGGGATGGTCTGACTTGCCTAGAGCACGCTGCCTCCTGCCTCTCTCTCAGGGTGTCCTGCTGTGACCTCTAGCATAGACTGCTCCCCCTTCTTCAAGGGGTTGTTTCCCCAGATGTGAGCTATGCAGCCTCTGGTCACCAAGCCTCTGGAAAAGACCTCCAATGGAGAAGACAGGCAGCCCACTCCACTTTGGGCCAGTTCTAATGTTCACCAAGTTTTTCTGATCACAGGACTGTTAGCCTTTGAAACTTTCACCCACAGCTGATGATGTCAAACAGAACAAGCAGAATCTCTCCTCCATCTGGCAACTCTTCAAATATTTGAAGACAACTACCATCTCCCAACCAGGTCTTCTCTTTTCCCCACTCCTTCAATAGCGCCTCATTCTTTTGTTTTTAGACTACGTCTCCCAGTATTTCCCATGTAGGACATGCATAGCAGCCTGATCCCACGGCTGATCAGCTGATGGAAGGAAACAAGCGTTTTGGGGGTTTTTTGCTTTTTTTTTTGGAGGGGGGAAGGTAGGGCAACTGGGGTTAAGTGACTTGCTCAAGGTCACACAGCTAGAAACAAGCATTTATTAAGGGCCTTCTATGTGCCAGGCTCTGTGCTAAGCACTTTACAGATATTATCTCATTTAGTTCTCACAACACCACGGGAGGTAGGTGCTATTATTATATAATTACTATATATTATTATAATATATTAAGATCTATTATAATTGAGAAAACTGAGCCAGCTAGAATTCAAGTGACTTGTCCAACATCACATGGTTCAGTGGCTGAGGCCAGACTTGAACTCAGGTCTTCCTGATTCCAAACCCAATGCTCTTTCCACTGGGCCACCTAGCTTTGATTTGCTCTATTTCCAACTTCTACCAGTTAGCTTCTCCTTAGGCATATTTAGTACCCCCTCCTCCATACTTCCTAGATGAGTTTCTACGGGCTCATTACGTGGACACTGACCTTCGTGTGGGCACCCAATCAGCACAGCCCACTGCAGCTCAGAACTCCTGAGCCCATGAGATTCACCAGCCTCAGCCTCCCTGGTGGCTAGGATTACAGGTGCAGGCCGCCTGGCTTCCTCAGCACAAAAATGCCACCCTTGGCTGCCCTCCTGTGGACACTCTCCCATTCACCAGGACTCCAGATTGCCCTGGCAAGTACAGCTATGCCTCTCTTCATGGAAGATCTTCAAGGTCCCTTTAACTTTTTCAACAGCCTCATCTCCCTGCTGTCTCATATCAAGCTCGCAGTCCATTAAGACCCCTACATCTTCTTTAGAACAACGGCATGTCTACCCATTTTGTGCATCTGAAGTTGTTTTTTTCCAAACCCAAGTCTGAGGCTTTACATTTATTCCTAGAGAATATAATCAATCAACAAGGACTTATGGTGTGTGTCTCTGTGCTAGGCACTGAGGAACCGAGTGAGTAGACAAAACAACCCCTGCTTCCCAAGAGCTCACATCTTGTTTGATTCAGCCCTGGGCTCTCAAGATCTGTCTGGATCCTACCAGCATCCTGTGTGCAGGCTCTCCCTCCCTACTGCAAAACCAATGAGCATACATACAATGCGCCTACATCCAGGTCATTAAAAAAAATGGTAAATAGTCCAGGGCTAAAGCCCTCCACTGGAGAGGCCCTCCTGAGGCCTCCTGCCAAGCTCACACCAAACAATGAGCAACCACTCTTCCAGCCTGCCCCTTCACCCAGTTTCGAATCCATCTAATGCATTATTGCCCAGTCCACAAAACTCCACCTTGCATACAAGAATAACACGAGAGACCTAATCTAACTTCTAGCTTTGCTATAGTCTGACTAAACCAGACCCACTGGATTCCTCTGAAATGCCAGTTTAAGCAACCATGACCAAAAAGGGAATGAAGTTTAAAGACCATCCTCACGTACCCCTTCATCTTCAGGCTAACCAGCTCCATGCCTCCCACCCTCTGGCATTCTTGGGCCCCCTTCCCATCCTCCTCAGACTCCTATGGACGTGTTTATTTATGCGTCAGTGCTCTGCTCTGCCTCCATGATCTTCAGGGTATAGGAAATCCCTTCCTGTATGCAATGGCAGCCCATCCATGCCTTCCTTTTCATCCTTCATTCAGAGGCTCTCCAGAAGCATTCTGAGGAGCCATTTGGTATGACGTGGTTATCAGAGAAACCTTCAGTCAGTCCCATGTATATGACTGGCCCACCTCCTTTCCTTGTCATACACGTGTTTGATGCTCTCTTTTTGCCCCAATTCTTTCACAAAAATCATAACAGATAAAGGCTGCAGCTGATTCATGCCCATCATGTATCTCTCCATCATGCCATAGCCACCAGCAATCTTGGTTCTCCTGAAATCTTAATCTTCCCATATTTACCAAAATCAAGAATACTGGGAAGCTATTCAAAAGATGTCCTTTGGCCAAAGGGAACAGCTTGGGCTCCCACAAAACACCATGAGGCTTTCCTAGGGGCAATCTGCTCCACTCTGGGCCTCCTATTGAGGTCTGGGCCCCAATCACTGTTCACCCCCAAGTCCTGTCCAAAAGTCACGTTCTGATGCATTAATCCAATGGTGCACTTGCCCCACTCCCCCAACTGCATGTACCACTTTGGACAATTTACCTGCATTTCTGGAATGGATTTATTCATTCATTCATTTAATAAACATTTATTAAGTGCCCTACTATGTGCCAGGCACTGTGCTAAGGTTTGGGGATACAAAGAGACAAAAGATCCCTTTAACCTGTCCTCAAGGAGCTGACACTCTAACAGGGGAGACAACACGCAAGCAAATATATAAAGCAAAGCTATGTGCAGGATCCACAGGAAATAATTAACAGCAGGAAGGCACTAGAACTAAGATGGGTTGGGGAAGGCTTCCTATAGAGAAGTGGAGGGGCAGCTAGGTGGCGCAGTAAATAGAGCACTGGCCCTGGAGTCAGGAGGACCTGAGTTCAAATCCAGCCTCAGACACTTAATACACACACACCCAAAAAACTAGCCATGTGACCTTGGGCAAGTCACTTAACTTCAATTGCCCTACCTTCCCCCTTCCAAAAAAAAAAGAGAGAGAGAAATAGAATTTTAGTTGTACTTAAAGGAAGCCAGGGAGGTGAGAATTTGGAGCAGAGGAAGAAGCATATTCCAGGCACAAGGGGACAGCCAGAGAAAATGCGCAGGGCTGAGATGGACTGTCTTGTCTATGGAACAACCAAGAGGCCAATGTCACTAGATTGAAGAGTGTGTGCTGGGAAATAAGAAGCCTGGAAAGCAGGAGGGTGACTTTGAATGTCAAACTGAGCACTTTGTATTTGCTCTTGGAGGCAACAGGAAAACACTGGAGTTTACTGAGTATTGAGGTGACATGATCATACCCGTGTTTTAAGAAAATCTCTAGTGACTGAATGGAGAATGGACTGGAGTGGGGAGAGACCTGAGGTTGGCAGACCCACCAGCAGGCTGCTGCAATAAGCCAGGTGTGAGGTGGCAAGGGCCTAGGCCAATCTCCTTTGAATGCCATGGATCTCACTGACAGCCCCTTTTGGTGTTTGGGGCTCCAACGAATCCACACGAAGCTGTCCACAAATGGGAGTACATGGAAAATGCCATCTCTACAGCAGCTGGGTCCTCAGACTAAAGGGTCTGTGGATAGATTTCAGGGGTAATGTGAATGTCGAACTAATATCCTGATAACTATATTTCAATATTATTGGTTTCCTTTGAAATCCTATGTATTTATTTTTATGCATTTAAAGACACTATTCTGAGACAGAATCTATGGGCTTCATCAGACTGCCAAAGGGATCTATGACATAAAGGTTAAGGAGGGGCGGCGAGGTGGCACAGTGAATCAGAGCATCAGCACTGAAGTCAGGAGGACCTGAGTTCAAATCCAGCCTCAGACACTTAACACTTACTAGCTGTGTGACCTTGGGTAAGTCACTTAACCCCAATTGCCCTGCCCTCCCCTCTCCAAAAAGCAAAAAAAGAAGAAGAAGAAGAAGGTTAAGGAGTCCCATAGAGAACCCTCTTCCATTTGGGCTTTGGATAAGACACTGGATCACAGATTTGGAGCTAGACCGGATCTCAGGGACCATTCCCATTCGGTCTAACTCCTTTGTTTTACACATGAGAATGACTTGCCCGAGATCACAAGGCTAATAAGTATCCAAGTGGGGATTTGAACCAAGATCCTATGACTGAGCCTAGCCCCCTTTTCAACCATACACTGCCCCTCTAAGGCACCTTTGGTGAACAAGCTTCTGTCTCCCTGTCTTAGAAGATCCCTGGACAAAGTTATCTCTATGGTCCCACCTGTCAAGGTGCCTCAGATAATCCTGACAGAGGCAGGGCAGACTCCTCCTTCTGGGAAGGAGAGTCTTTTGGGTGTGGCTCCACTCTGCTGGGGTCAAATGCATTCTGGGAATCAACGAACAGTAAATTCAGCAAGATGGCAGATTCTCTAGACTTTTCCATCAACTGTGTGTGGTTATAAAGACAGGGTCTACTGTAAACAAATCCGCAGAAGCCTTCTCACATCTTCATCAGGGACACCCTCAATAGATGGACCATTCTCAGAAAGGTTACTGAGATAACAAAGTAAGTCTCTGGGGCAGTAACTCCTGCTATCTTCCCAGGTACCCTTTTCTTCCCTCTTGTAATAATACCAGCAATGAGTCCCTCCATTCTTCTGGACCCTTCCCCACCTGGAGATAATCTTAAAAACTGATCCCAGACCAACTTCAGAATTGTGCTGCCTTCATCACTGATTTCCCCTGTGTCCTCTCTGGGCTCCTTCTGCTTCTCCTCCCTTCATTTTCTTGATCACTATTTCCACATCCTCTTGTCTCTGGGTCAGTGCCCTAATTTGGCTTCCAGAATTGAACAATTATATTGAAATAGTTATTAAAATTGTGAGAGAAAAAGTTCATAGACACCCAGGTTAAGTACCTCTATACCAGATGACCTTCGAGGACGCTTCTGGCTTTATTTTTCAGTTCTATTCACAGGAAATTTATTAAGCACCTACTGTATGCAAGGCCCTTCGCTTAGCATTGGGGAAACAAGGTTCCATATGACCCAGACCCTGACAGTAAGGATAGAGCTTGCAGTCAGATGGGGAAAGGGGTGTATTTCCATGCCGGCCTGGAATCTCTCCTCTGTCCCCTGGGACTCAGGAATAGAACCCAGGTTTCCTGCCTCCCAACCCTGAATTCTTTCTAGCACACCACACACCCTGGTCCCAGCTTGCCCATCCAGCCAGGCCTGACTCTAGCTATCATGGCACAGTGCAGGGAGAGAATCTCAGTCTTGCCTGGGCTGTGTCCATATAGCCTGGACTTCACAGTTCATGAGTTTGCTTCTCTGGGCATCTCAAAGCTGGAAAGGCCTCAGGGGGCACCTGCTCCATCATCCCATACCTGAACCAGAGTCCCTAAGCAAGCAGCCACCCAGCATCTCCATAAAGACCTCCAGCAATGGGGAGCTCACTACTTCCTGAAGTGGCCCTTCTGGTAGGAAGGCAGCCATAATCTGCCTCATTTTATTCCTAATCCTCCCTCTGGGCCCAAGAAGAATAAATCAAATCCTTTTTCCATACAACAGGAGGTCAGTAATAAAGTCACCCTCATATGACATGGTATCCAGTCTCCCTCAACGTCAACGCCATTCTCTGGCTGGTCTCCAGCAGGTCAATGTCCTTTTTAAAATATAGTGCCCAGAACCAAGCATAGTAACTCAAAATGTGTTCTGCCTCATTAGCCAGGGCAGAAGATGATGAGACATCATCTATTAACCTCTTTTTGGATAGAAGACTTCTATTGAGCCCAAGATCTCACTAGGCCTTTTGGTTTCAACTACACTTCACACTTGGCCCAAGCCCAGTTGAAAAATGGCCTCTGGCCATTCTGTTTGAGCACAGCAGAGTGGCCCATAATTGGCAAATAAGGGACACTTTGTAGCCTTCAAAAATGCTTTACATTATGACCAAAAGTAAGGTCTAAAATGCACCAATTTATTCATGGCAGCACTTCTTAGCAGAGTGAAAAGTTGGGGGGAAAAAATCATGGGCCCACTGAGTAGGGGATAGTTGAACAAAGCATGGTACAAAAATTTCATGGAATATCATTGTGCTGTTAGAAATAGGGACCAGACCTGTAATTGGTATAAGGAGCATGGGTTAAGGAACTCCCTCCACCCAAGTCTGCAACTCTTGGTGAGTTGCTTAGAGCAACACTGAAGTGACTTGACTAGGGTCATCCAACCAGTATGTCAGAAGCAGGACTTGAACCCAGATCTTGGAGGCCACTGATAAGTGGCCTACTGATAAGTTTTGTTTTTTTTAAAAAATCCATGTAGCATTTATACTTTTCAAAAGACTTAAAAAAAACCTTCTCCCATTTATTGTATAAGGTAACAGGGTGAGTATCATCATCTACATCTTACAGATGAGGAAGGAGAGGCCCAGAGAGATTGGGAGACAGTGCAAAGCCAATCATGGAACCTCAGAGTGTTAGTACTGACCCAGCTGTCTTCATTTTCTGGGCCTCCCATCTTCAAATTCAATATGCTTTTCTTTTTTGATTCTTATTTTGATAAACTTGTCAAACAACATTCCCATGAACAAGGAACAGAAAAAGGGTGCTGTGCCAGTGCTTTCTGATAAACCCCAAAGCTCCCCCTCCAGAGCCCAAGAACCTGGGCCCAGTTCTCACCTCCACAGCTCGCAACCTGAGTAACCTGGGCCACATCACATCCCCTTTACAGGAGAATGGCTGGACTATCCAATGGCCTCTGAAACTCCTCTAGCTCTAGGCCTGCAGGGTGCTGGTCATTAAAGAGTGAAAGGGCCTTAGAAATCACTGAACCAAAGCCCCTTGCTCTATGGTGGAGGCCTAGATAGAGGGATAAGACTTGCCCAAGGTCACTCAGGCAGTAAGTATCAGAGAAGAGACCCCAGCTCAAGGCCTAGGTTCACAGATCTAGAGTGGAAAGGATCTCAGAAGTTCCCTAGCGCAACTCCCTCATTTTATAGGTGAGGAGACTGAGGGTCTGAGAAAGTTACTTTGACTCCCCTAGGTCACACAGATAGGAAGTTATCTGAGGCGGGATTTGAATCCAGGTCCCTTCTCCTAACATGCTGCCTCTGTGGATCCTGATTCACTACCACACACCTCCTTTCGCCTACTCCTCCCTCAGACCACACCAGTAGGTTCTCTGTGGACACCTCCACTCAGGCAGATGCCCCAGGAGAGGGGGAGTGCCTGACACTCAGCCAGTCCCATAAAGAAACACAGCAACCCCTCTGCCCCAGAGACAACAGCAGCTTGGCTGTGTTTTTGCACAGCCTGAGACAACAAGGGAAGAGAAGCCCTCCAGCCTGCCTCCTCCTCAGCCCCAGGTCATCCTGCTGAAGGTGCCCTGAACGCAGGCATCCTGGGCAGGAGGACAAGGCTGGAGGAGGGGCAAGGGGCGCCTGGGGACAAGGGGAGGAGGAAGTCCTCAGCCTGGCTCTGGCCTCTCTCCCAAGGTCACAGCATCCCCATCATTTCCAACCAACACTGAGTGCCGCAAAGGAGACTCAGTGCATGAGTCAGCAGGCTGGAAACCACGGAGGCAGCCTTTGCCCTCCCTGCCACCCCAGCTCCAAGAATAGCCCATTAGCTGCCAAAGTAAAATCAACAGTCTGGTGGGTCTCTACTCACACTGCAGCTTAAACTGTACCTTAGGCCCTCAGGAACTCCTCTGGCCTACTCTACCCTGGTCTTAACCACCTCACCCTGCCCCTCCATCCCTCACACAGATCTAACCATCACCTTCTCCTGCTCAGAAACCTTCAATGGCTCCCTACAGCATCTAGGATAGACACAAGGGCTTCAGCCTGGAATTCGAGGCCATCGGTAATCCGACTCTCTCATCAAACATCTGGCCACATAATAATTACCCCTCAAAGATACAGAACTTCATCTGTAGAAGCACTGGGGAAACAAGGCTCTGTACCACTGCCCCATCTTTTCCTCAGAAGTCCTGAGAAGGAATTCCAGCAGGGATAAAATCGTTTGGCAGATTTAGAAAAGATGCTGGACTGGTCTGCCATTTCCTTCTCTAGCTCATTTTACAGATGAGGAAACTAAGGCAAACAGGGTTAAATGACTTGCCCAGGGTCACATAGCTAGCAAGTGTGAGGCTAGACTTAAACTCAGGTTCTCCTGACTCCAGGCTTGGTGGTCTATCCACTGCACCACCTAGCTGGCCCATCCCTTCTAAAATTTGCCCCCCACATGAGCAAAATTCTCCACATAAGTTAAAGGATTATTCTCTGGAAAGGGTGCTGGCTCTGGAGTAGGACCTGAGTTCAAATCCTACCTTTTATGCTCAGTACCTATATGACCTCAAAGCAAGTTACTCGATTACACAGAACCCAAGTTCCTTATCTGGAAAATGGGAAGGTTCCACTAGCTGGTCTCTAAAGAAGATTCCCTCTCCTTCAATCTTAAAATTATTGGTCAAGAGCGCAAAGGGATCTTGGCATCTCAATCCTTCCATTCATTTTACAGTTGCAGAAACTGAGTTAGCATAAAAGCAGTGGTCCTCAGATTCTCAATCTAGGGCCCCCTCCAATTTCTCTCCAACCCCCTCATTTGGACCCTTTCCTGACTCCTTAGTGAAGTCCAGCAAAAGGCTGGAGGGCCTCACTTGGGAGGGAGGAAGATCTCAGTTGAAATCTTGCCTCAGACACTGACTTGTGCCCTGGACTACTCACTTAACACATCCTTCAGCCTCAGTTTGTAAAAGGGTGCCCACCTCCCAGAGTTACTGTGAGGACCACTAAGAAAACCTAAGTGAAGTGCAATGGTGTGTCTTACAGAGCCACAGACATGCTAATTATTATGATTTCAGAACAGAGCTAGCTCAAAGACGTTTCTATTTCTGGCTCCCAGCTCCCAGCACAGGGATGCTCATTAATAATAGTAACAGCAGCAGCAGCCAGCATTTCCATAATGCTTTAAGATTTACAAAGCACCTTACAAATATTATCTCATTGGATCTTCACAGCAACCCTGGAGGTAGGTGCTATTATTATCCCCATTCTATAGATGAGAAACTGAGGCAGGCAAATATCAAGTGACTTGTCCAGGGTCACACAGCTAGTAAGAATGTGAGGCCAGATCTGAGCTCAAGTCTTACTGATTCAGGCCCAGCGTTCTATCCACTGTACCACCTAATTACCTGTGTCTTCCTCATTGTGAGTACTTAATGAATGTCTGTGGCCAAATCCTATTACAAAAATATCTGCTTTTCTATAGCACCTGGAGGCTCCCAAAGGGCTCTCTTTGCTCACACCACCATTTTTGTATAAAACCACAAACTAGCTGTAGGCATCTGAGTGCTGATCTGCCCAGGGAGTGGGCAAACATTAATTCAGTTCCTTGGACTGACTGATTGACTCCAAGTCCAATTCTTTGTACAATGCATCTAATTACCACTACCAGGGGGTGAACAGCAAGATAGTTCATTCAAATAAGGATGACGAGAGGGTGCTACACCTCTGATATCATTGCTGTAGGGAACTCCCAAATGAGCAAACGCTCTCTGCCAAAGCAGGTCTTCATTTTCTCTACAATGTAATGGTCTTGTAAGTGAGTTTGCCTAGATTTCTGGCCAAGATGGCTGCATACATGAAGGCAGACCACATTCCCCCACAATTATTCCAGCAAAAACCTGAAATTTGCTTTATAATAAGTATTAATCAAGAAATCCAATGAAAGAAAACCACAGTAAGTGACTTCTTCCCCCCCAGAACTGAGCAAAAAGCTATTCAGAGGCCCATGGGCAAAAGTTTGAAAAAGGCCACCAATAAAGCCAGTGCCAGGGCACAGTGGCCTCCTAGCAGGAGCAGCATGGCACACTTGCAGGCTGCAAGGCTCTGGGTTCAAAGGTAGCCAGAAAGCTCCCCTAAAAGAGCCCTCAGTAGGTCCGAAAGCCTCAGGGTAGGAAGTCTGGAAGCCTGGGGAGAGCAGTAGTAGGCACAAATGAACTCACTGGTTGAACATCTCAGGGCCCAGCACTTCGAGCACCCAAGGAGGGTTCTGGAGGGCCCTGACACTCTGCCCTGAGATGCCAGCGAGGACTCTGAAGAGCCAGCACTCTGAATCAAAGTGATCTAGGCCTAGAAGACCCTCAAAGACCCATAGGGTCTGAGGCTGGTAGGCAGAAAGACCTCTGGAGAAAAAAGGCAAAACCTTAACCAAGTAACAGACTCCCTTAAAACTACAGACCAAAGAGAAATCAGTGCCTTCATGACATGGCAAGAAACACTGGAACAAAATCAAAATTTTAAAAATAAGAGAAAATGACATCTAAAACAATTGACCTGGAAAAGAAGTCAAAGATATTTAAAAATCACTAGATTAGCTAAAAATGATGGTTTTTAAAAAATCCTGGACATTCTTTTCAAGAAATTATAAATGAAAACTGCCCACAGCTATTAGAACTGGAGAGTAAAGTGAAGGTAGAATCCACTAACCAGTGGATTGGTGAACCCCCTGAAATGAACCCTTAATGAAAGATCTTAGCCAAAAGCCATAAAAAAAAAATGCCTCAAGTTTGGAGGAAGAAGCAGCTAAAGGACCAAGAACAATAGTCAGGATCCCATAAAGCCCGGTGTTGTTCAGTCATTTTTTAGCCGTATCTGACTCTGGGACTCCATTTGGGGTTTTCTTGGCAAAGATACTGGAATGGTTTGTCATTTCTTTCTCCAGCTCATTTTACAGATGAGGAAACTGAGGCAAACAGCATTAAGTGACTTGCCCAAGGTCATGAAGCTAGGAAGTGTTTGAGGTCAAATTTGAATTCAGGTCTTCCTGACTCCAGGCCCAACTCTCTATCCACTGCACCCCTACCTACCTATGTCTTTCTCACTTAATTTATAATAAATGTGGTCAAATCGTATTACAAAAATATCTGCCATTTCTACAGCACTTGGATGGGCCCAAAGTGCTTTCTTTCCTCATATCACCATTTTTGCATAAAACCACAAGCTAGCTCCAGGCATCTGAGTGCTGATCTGGGCAGGGAGTGGAAAAACACTAATTCAGCACCTTTGACTGACTAACGGACTCCAAATCAATTTCTTTGTACAATATACCCAATTACCAAAGATACTGGAGTAGTTTGCCATTTCCTTCTACAGCTCACTTTACAGATGAGAAAACTGAGGTAAACAGAGTTAAGTGATTTGCCCAGGCTTACAACAGCCAGTAAGTGTCTGAGGCCACATTTGAACTCAGGTCTTCCTGACTCTAGGCTTGATGCCACCAAGCTGCTCCTTAAAACCCAGTAGCTTCTACTATAAACAAGAAGAAATTTTGGAATAGGATATTCCAAAAGGAAAAAAAGATGGACTTCCAGCCAAAAGTAACTTAACCTACAAAGTTGAGAGTAATCGTAAAGGGAGGAAATAGACCTTCTGTGCAGCATTTCTGATGAAAAGACAGGAGCTAATGGGGAACTTTGAAATACAAACACAAGAGGCAAGGGAAACCTAGAAAGGTAAATTAATTTTTTTTGCCTTTTTTTTTTTGGAAGGCAATTGGGGTTAAGGGACTTGCCCAAGGTCACATGGCTAGGTTTTGTGTTAAGTATCTGAGGCCATATTTGAACTCAGGTCCTCCTGACTCCAGGGCTGATGCTCTATTCACTGCACCACCTAGCCGCCAAAAGGTAAATTAATTTAAGCAAATACATGTGATAGACTTCTAATATTCTAGAATTTATATTCTATATGTTCTATATTCTGTAGGATGCTGGACCTGGAGTTTGGAAGACCTGAGTTCAGATGTGACCTCAGATACTAACTAGCTGTGTGACGCTGGGCAAGTTACTTAACCTTATTTATCTTAATTTCCTCATTTGTAAAATGAGTTGGAGAAGAAAATGGCAAACTTCTCCAATATCTCCGTCAAGAAAACCCCAAATGGGGTCATGAAGAGTCTGAAACAACTGAACAAGTCACAAGGACTCAATATGTCGAGATATATATTTTTAGACTTGGCCACAATGAGGATTCAGGTTACTAAAATATGCTCATTTGTTACAACAGTGGTTTCCCCCTTTCCCTTGATTTTTAATGGGGTGGAAGGAGAGTTGGGGAGTAGAAAACATGGGGCAGCAATAATGATGCCCCTTCCCCAAAAAGGGCTATGAAAACATTTTTTAAAATACAGAGAAGTTTCATTCAGAAGGAAGTGCAGATGAGCACAACAGTTTTGAAAGTAACACGTGGAATTTACTTTTTTGAAAAGTAAGTGGTCGGAAATAGAGATTCCCAGGTTCACATACAGTCCTATTTTTTTCCTATTATATGGTCTATATGGAAATGCTTTTTTTTTTCAGTCAGAATTAAAAAAAAAATTTAAAACAAAGTTGCCTAGAGCAGAGATGTCAGACTCATAGCCAGTAAACTTCCCCAGCCAGATAAAAATGTAATTGGGAAATGTTTAACAAAATAAAAATACGATGCAACATAATATCCATTTGTGGTTTTCTAAGTCAACACCAAGGCCCACAGGGAGCCATTTCTTTTTGAGTTTGATATCACTGACCTCTGAGAGGTTAAGTAACTTCCCCAGGATCACAGAGCCAGGCGGGAACTGAACTCAGGTCTTCCTGGGCTCCAGTCTCTCTTATCCACAGCACCATGGTGTTTCTCCATTCAAATTATCCATTTTAAGACTTACAAAGTGATTTCCTCACATCTTCCCAGTAGAGTAAGTAATATAGAATCAGCTAGGTAGCACAGTGAATAGAGCACCCTCCCTGGAGTCAGGAGGACCTGAGTTCAAATCTAGCCTCATACACTTGACACACTTACTAGCTGTGTGACCTTGGCCAAGTCACTTCCCTTGTTTTCCTCCCTTAAAAAAAAGAATAGAATTTTTCAAAAGTAGGTAGTACAAGGGATATTCCTTCTATTTTACAGATAAGAACAATGAGGCTCTTCAAGAGAAAGTGACTTGTATAAAGGCCGATACCGTAAGCAATCTGAGAAAGCAAGGAATAGTCTACCTGTCAGATTTATGGAGAAGAGAAGACTTTATGACCAAACAAGAATTAGAGAGCATTATAAAATGCAAAATGGATAATTTTGATTACATTAAATTGAAAAGTTTCTATATAAACAAAGCCAATGTAACCAAGATTAAG
>CM053583.1:57728806-57817075 GCA_028627135.1 Pseudochirops cupreus | reverse complement strand
AAACAACTGTAAGGTACCACATCTCACCAGTCAGATTAGCTAAGATGACAAAACAGGAAAATGATAAATGCTGGAGAGGATATGGAAAAATTAAACACTAATTCATTGTTGGTGGAGTTGTGAACTGATTCAACCATTCTGGAGAGCAATCTGGAACTATGCCCAAAGGGCTACAAATAATTTCATACCCTTTGACCCAGCAATACCACTTCTAGGGTTGTATCCCAAAGAGATCAAAGAAGTGGGAGGAAGACCCATATGTACAAAAATATTTATAGCAGTTTTTTTTGTGGTAGCAAAGAATTGGAAATTAAGGGGATGCCCATCAATTGGGGAATGGCTAAACAAGTTGTGGTATATGAATGTAATGGAATACTATTGTGCTGTAAGAAATGAGGAGAAGACAGACTTCATATTTACCTGGAGAGACTTATACAAACTGATGCTGAGCGACAAGAGCAGAATCAGGAAAAATTTGTGCACAATTACAGACACAACGTATTATGTGTTAATTACAATTACAACTAACTTTGATAGACTGGACTCTTCTCAGCAATGCAGTTATAAGACAACTCCAAAAGACTCATGATAGAGAAAGATGTCTACATTCAGAGGAAGAACTAGAAAGAACAGAGTTTGAATGCAGATTGAAGCAAACTACCTGCTCTCATTCTTTTTCTTGTTTGGTTTTATTTCCTCTTTCCCATTGTTCATTCCATCTGTTACAGTCTTTCTTTATAAACTGACTAATGTCTAATGTGAAAGTATTTGCAGATCCTATACTTGATTGCATGCTGCCATGGGGGGGGAGGAGGAGAGGGAGGAGGAGAAAATTTGAAACTCAAGGGATTGTGGAACTGAATCTTGTAAACTAAAAGTAAACAAACAAATTAAAACAAAACAAAAACAAATAAATAAGAGAAAGTGACTTGCCGGAGGTCTTACACACTTAAGAAATGAAGAGTTTAGGAAAGCCAGTATTATAGACTATAATCTCCTCCACCCACCCAACATGCCTCCCGCTTTCCTGCCTCCACTATCACTCACATCCTTCCTCTAATGGACTGCCCCCTCCCATCCCTGAGTTCCCCCTATTATCACATTCCTCCACCACATATCAGAATCCAAGTCTTACCCCTTCCACAAAGCCTTCCCCTCAATTGTTCAGTCATTTCAGTCATGTCTAGCTCTCTGTGACCCCATTTGGGGTTTTCTTGGCAGAGATACTAGAATAGTTTGCCATTTCCTTCTCCAGTTCATTTTACAGATGAAGAAACTGAGTTACAAACAGGGTTAAATGACTTGCCCAGGGTCACACAGCTACTAAGTATCTGAGGCCAGATTTGAACTCTTGAAGAGGAGTCTTCCTGACTTCAGGATCAGTGCTCTATCCACTCACTGCACCACTTAGCTCCCTGAAGGCTTCCCAGATCTATACCACTCGCTCTCATCTTGGAGCTTCTTACCACAGGACCTGCCTGGTCCTCCAATAATGCCCTGCACCTGCATTTGTAGTTTTTTTAATTTAGTCTTTGCTATTTCTTGCTTGCATTTTTATAGACTCAGCATGCATTTATGCCTTATTTCCCCAAGTCAGCTGTAAGCTTCTTGGTAGGTGAGGAGTGTGTCTTACTCCTCTTTGCCTCCCCTCACCTCATCAATGTAAAATTTATCATCATCTTCTTGTACAAAATGACTAATACGGAAATGTTTTACATGATTTCATATGCGTATACTATATCAGGTTGTTACTACCTCAGGGAGAGGGAAAGGGAGGGATAGAATTTGGAACTCAAAACTTTTTTTTTAAACTGTTTTAAAAATTGTTTTAACATGTAATTAGGAAAAAATAAAATATCATATTAAATAAATAAATGAATAAATGAAATCGAGCTCATCTATAAAACAGAGATGAGAATAACAGTGCCTCCCTCCCAAATGAGATAATACCACATCTGTAAAGCGTTTCAAAACCTTAAAGCACAGTATAAATACCAGCTATTATTATTAGATAATTGGATAGCTACAGATCAGGGAAATACCAGAGCCACAGTTTACCTGGATTTCAACCAAACCTTTAACAAAGTCCCTCCAGCTGTCTTTGTGAAGAGCCAGACTCAGGTAGGTCAGAGGAGACATCATAAAGTGCTACCTAAGCATCCATTAAGACATGATCACAGAGGAGTTGGCTGAATTCGCATCTGGCTGGATGACCCAAACTGAGAACAGCCATTCAAGGGCTGATGTTGTCTTACAGAGAGGTCTCCAACAGCTCCACAGGGAGCTAGCCTCCATCCTGTGATTTTGAGCATTTTTATCAATGACTTGGATGAAGGCAAAGTTAAATTGCTTATCAACTGCCTGGATCAATGGGCTGAATCTAAAAGGATAAAACGTAGTGCAGGAAAATGTAAATTCTCAAACTGTGCACAGTCATACCTCTGGGTACCACAGTGAACTCACAAGGAGGCTGCCAGACATTTTTAATTTTTGAAGGAAACACAGTGGCTGTATCTGCTACTTAGGATCTGCTTCTAAGTGCAGAAGCTCAGCAAATCCTAATTCCATTCATTATGTGGTATCTTTGCAAAGTAGGTTTTCAGTATCTGCTGTGATAAAAGACAAGTACCTGGAGAAAATCAATGTGGAACAGGAAATGAGGGTAGCCACGTCCAATCTCAATCTAAGGTTTGAGAAGCTGTGCAGGCCCTACAGGCCCTCACATCCCATTACTAAGTAATTGTGGTTATTTTCAAATGAAATTTAAATATTATTTTCTTTCACTTTATGTAAATTATTTTTAAATGGCTACTATGTTGTTAGAACACAAATACTTTTATGGGCCTTACTACTTAATAAACTGTTAGATTCCTAGGGGCACCACGAAAAAAGTGACTAAGACATGAAGGGCACCATGAACAGAGAAAGTTTGGGAACTTCCACTCTGCTCCATGATACAAAGACAAGCTAGGGAAGTCACCTACAGGAAAAAGAAGTGGGCTTGTAAGTGGACTGTCAGCGCTATATCCCATCAGTATGATCTTAGCTAAAAAAATTCATACGGTCCTGTGCTTCAAAGATTTCAGTAAGGAAATAACGTGAAATAATAAATTGAAATATAATAATATGTATGATCATATAATGATCAAGGCCAACTGTGATACCTCCAAGTCTTAGTAAATGGCATATAAGGGTCGCTGTGGCTGAAAAAAATTTGCTAATTAGAGACCAAATCTACTGCTATGATTATATATTTGGTTAGACTGGTCTTTGGATAAGAAATCCACCCTCTGAGCCTCTTCAATGTGGAGGACCATGCATAGCAGGGCTTATAGTCTAGTGACCCGGACTCTGAGGGTCTGCTCTAGATCCCAACAGGGCACTGGAGGAAGCACAGCCCCTAGAACTAGGGAAATAGTCATAGTGTTCCCTACCATGATCAGACCACGTTTAGAAATGATGGGCTCTTGTCTGGGGATGGAATAACCTAATGGCAAGTAAAGCTCTATTCCTCTGGGTGTCCCAGATCTGATCAAGAGGAGTTTACACTGAAAAAAAGGAGATGAATGAAGGGAGAAAACTGCCCAAATACAACCACCAAAATGGATACCAAAGACAGCAGTACCTATGGGAGAAGTAGAGAGGGGTGATAATTCACAGAAATTTAACAAAGTTTAACAACAAAAAAACACCAACCCAGCAATAAAACCCACAGCACCAGGCATTTAAACATAATGCACAATGTATGTAGAGCACACATTTTAACACAAGGAGACAAATTTGGCTTAATAGGTACCAATAATAATTGGAATATTACTCTGGAAGGGTATACCTAATTCAAAAAAAAAAGTAGATACAAAGAGAATAATACTGAATATCAAAAAGATATGCTCACAATACCACTGCCAGGTCTAGACCGCAAACAGATCAAAGAAAGAGGATAAGGACTCATATGCACAAAAACATTTACAAAAAGCTCTTTTTGTAGTGGCACAAAATTGGAAACTATGGGAAGGAACCTAATCAAAGAAAACAAATTCTAATATTGGCCATATCCAAAAAAAAATATGTCCTTCTCTACAGTGCCAAGTGGGCTGTGAATGGAAAATGTTTAAGCCCTGCTCTAGAAGGCAGGTACCTAGCAATCAATGAATGATTAAACAAGTTATGGTTTATGAATGTGATGGAATGCTATTGTTGTATAAGAAATTAAGAAATTTAAGATGACTTTATGAACTGATATAGAACAAAATGAGCAGAACTAGGAAAACAATTTATTCAGTAATAACAGAATTGTCAAGACAAGCAACTTTGAAAGACTTAATACTTATTATCATTGAAATGACCAATCATGATTTCAGGGGCCTCATGATGAAGCATGCTACCCACCTCCTTCCAGAAAGATGATAGATTGAAATTGCAGAGGGAGAAAAGAGACATACTTTTTGGACATGGCCAAAGTGGGGGTTTTTTCTCCCACATATATATCTGTCTTAGATAGATATACATACATACATATACACACATAAATATAAATACGTATATGTCTGTTACAATGGTTTGATGTTCATTTCCTTTCAACAGGGAGGGAGGAGGTGGTAAGAAGAAGGTGGGCTAATTTTGTTCACTAAAAAAATTAACTTTAAATTTAAATTAAAAAAAAGATATATAATTTTTTTTTAAATATAAAAGAAATTTAGAAACTCCAAGCAGGAAATATAGTTTTTTAAAAAAGCATCTAGGAAAGAATCAGTAGAAAGGGAGAATTAGAAATAAGATTGTCATTGGAATAAACTATAGGCCACCCAGGCAGAAGGAGGAATTAGATAAAAAATTCAGGAAACAGATATCAAACTAGGCACAGAGTCATGCCACTGAAGCAATGAGTAACATTCAGATATCCAGATGTCAGCAGAAACTTTCTCTCTGCAAAAAAAACAAAGCGTCTAATAAATTCTTGGCTTGTTTTATTGATAATTTTATCTTTCAAAAGGCAGAGGAATCAACAGGGAAGAATGGCTACTATGGCTCCGATTCACTTGGAAAAGGAAGACTAAGACTAGTTGCAGAAGTAGAAATAAATGATCAGGAAATCTGGAAGGAAGCAACCATTCCACCCCAGAATGGAAGAGGGGAAAAAAGCTAGGTAGAGTGGACACAAACCCTAGATTCTGAGAGCGGGTGCCAAAAGATTCAGAGAAAGGCCGAGCAGGAGCCCATAACCTAAAGGTCTTGAGAGGGAAAGTCTAAAGACACAAACAGAAATAATTCTAATTTAAAAAAAAAAAGAGCTGTGTAGAGATCCGTGGATATACTGAGAATTCAAGGAGATTTTTAAAGGACAACGGAAGGGAAGTTTATAGAAGAGGGATATAAAAGTCTAGCATAAGCCTATAAGGCAATTTAGGAACAAGAAAACGCAGAATGAAATAAGCATCAAGTGTTATGCACAATCAAAAAGACCTCTTTAGCTAGAGGAAGCTCTAAGGGAAATGGAGTGGGGAGTGTGAAGGGATGACAACAGGTAATGGAGAGATGGAACAGCGATTCAATTCTTGGTTTGCTTTTGTCTTCTCTTCCAAGGAAACTGATCTTTGGACTAGGAAGAACTAAATAAAAATGGCTGATAAGGAGGTGAAATCCAAGAGAAGTAGTAAGACATTAAGAGGAACACCCTGAGGCCTTGATGAAGTGCTATGGCTGAGAATTCAGAAGGAAACTGAGAACTACATAGGAAGACGTAGCATTGATTTAGGTGCTGTATATTTTGCCAGGACATTTAAAGATGAGTTAGGGCTAAGACGAGAAAATGGAATAGAGGTGAAAGTAAATTTCTACCTATGTGTTCAAAAAACCAAGTGCACAAACACAAGGTAGACAAGAGTTAACTGGTGTGTAACTAGACAACAGTCTAGTGTGTAAAGGACAGAAGGGTGCAGGAGACATCAAGCTCAACACAAGGCAATCAACCAACAAGCATTTATTCAATTCCAACTCTGTGCCACACAGGGTACGGTCAACAGTGCAACACAGCAGTAAGATGGGCAACATCTGACAACATTTGGAGAGCTCTGTTCAGTTTTTTAGGAAAGATGCTGACAAGCTGGAGAAGGACCAGGACGATGAAGACAGGCCATTGGAGGGTCTGTGAAAGGAAGCCAGGAGCTGTAGCCCAGAGAAAAGGGCCCTTTCTGCAAGCAGCTAGAGGGCTGCTGGATGTATGAGCATAGTATGCCTTGTGTCCCACCTTCCCTTCCACTCCTCTGCCTCTCCACGTCCTATGTCCCAACATCCCTGCCAGCTCTGACATCTACCTTGTGTTCTAATCCTCAGACACTCACTAAGGGCACGACTCCAGAATAAATTGCTTAACCTCTCCCATCTATCTACAGTTTCTTCATCTGTAAGATGAGAATAGTAACAGCATCTCCCGCACGAGGTTATCCTGGGGATCGAATGAGATAACACATGATTTGCAAACTTTAAAGCACCATATAAATACTAGCTATCATTATTATAGTCTATATTTTTCTAGTAAGGCAAAGACAGAGGGGGAAGCCTGCCGGAATGGGGAGCCTGCGGCCTCGAGGGTCCTCAAGTACAGTCTTTTGACTAAATCCAAGCTTCACAGAACAAATCCACATCAAAGGGCCACACTTGAGGACCTAGAGGGCCACATGTGACCTCAAGGCTGCAGGTTCCCCACCCCTGGATGGGATGGAAGGCAGTTGACCCATTCCTTACCCTCCTGTATTTAGCCCCTTCATTCATTCATTCATTCATTCATTCACCAAATCTTCATCAAATCTGAGTCCCTAAAACTACCCCCAATCTCAGGAAGGACCCAAGGACAGTAAAGACAACCATTTCCCTCTTGTTTTCAATTTTACAAGGGACTTTCCTCCCACCACCCCTGTCAAGGAAGGAGCACAGGTTATTACTTCCCCATTTTGCCAAGGAGAAAACTAAGGTTCAGATGGACTGTGAACTGTCTAATATAACAGAAAAAAGCATCAGATCTGGAGTCAGGAGGCCTGAGTTCAAATTCTGACTCTGCTGACTAATCATGTGACTTTGGGTAAGTCCATTTACCCTCCACAAACTGGAAGATAATCTCATCCTTCTGACCTCAGAGGTGTGGGGAGAAGTGAAAATGAGAGGGCGAGCATAAAGTGACTTATATTCATCTTTTCAACTATTATATTCACATCCAAACTTTTTCAGGGCTTTAAGATTCACAGTGTCCCTTCCCCACAAGGGCTGTCAAGAATTACTACCATTTTGCAGGGGGAGAAACTGAGGCTCAAGAAGTCTGGAGTCTCGCTGACAGGAGAGTCAGTGTCAGAGTCTCTGGCCATGCCTATGACTTACTGTTCAAAGCTGGCCTCTTGGGGCCTCGGGTTTCCTCCTCTGTGAGATAAGGGGATTGGACTAGCTAGCTGTGATCTGTGAGCTCAATATGCTTTGTTGCTGATGACTGATTACTATGGAGATGCACATCCTTTCAAACTGTTGTTGTTGTTCAGTCGAGTCAGACTCTGTAATCCTGTGGACCACATGCCAGACCCTTCTACCCTCCACTATCTACTGAAGTCTGGTCGAAGTTCATGTCTGTTATTTCCATAACTCTATCTATCCATCTTATCCTCTGCCATCCCCTTCTTTTGCCTTCAAACTTTCTCAACATCAGGGTCTCTTCCATTGATTCCCATCTTCTCATTATGTGGCCAAAGTATTTAAGCTTTAGCTTTATTATTTGACCTTCCAGTGAATAACCTGAGTTAATTTCTTTAAGAACTGACTGATTTGGGGGCAGCTAGGTGGTACGGTGAATAGAGCGGTGGCCCTAGAATCAGGAGGACCTGAGTTCAAATCTGACCTCAGACACTTGACTCACTTGCTAGCTGTGTGACCTTGGGCAAGTCACTTAACCCCAATTACCTTGTCTTCCCCCCTCCAAAAAGAAAAAAGAAAAAGAATTGACTGATTTGACTTCCTTGCTATCCAAGGACTCTCAAAGGTCTTCTCCAGCACAATTTGACAGCACTGCTTCTATGGTGCTCAAGTTTTCCTAGTAGTCCAACCCCTATAGCCATACATTGTTACTGGAAAAGCCATAGCTTTGACTATGTTGGCAAGATGATGTTTCTGCTCTTTAGTATGCTGTCCAGACTTGCCATAGCTTTCCTTCCAAGGAGCAAGCGCCTTGAACCGTACAATGGTTATGTCTTACATGTAATTAGGCACATTACCAATGCCTGACAAGTGATACTCTGTAGAGTACCAGGTCTATTACACATTCTGTCATTGTGCATTTGTTTTTCATTGTTTCCCCCAAAGTTAACATAGGTTGGTGAACTGAAACATCAGGAATAATCACCCTTGTTTTAAATTGCTGATGTTCGTGTTTATGCTGTAAAGTTACATGGTTCAAGCTTACTCTAGCTCATTGTTTTGTGTGTGTTGGGAAGAGGGGGTAAGGAGGGGACTTCTGCCTGGAAGAGTACTATAACTGGGCTTCCAACCAAGCCTGGGGCATTCTGCAGGCTGCTGTGTTGGCAGGAGATATGACTCCTAAATGGTGCACAGAACGCTGATGTGATGCTGTGGGGGCAGGATTGGTGTGAGAGCTTCTTCTGGAAGAGATGGGCAATTCCTGCCCCTCTTTGGAAGAGAGACCCATAAAAGACTTGGGAAGCTACAAACATGTAAGAGAAGCTGGCTCCCCAACCTGTCCCTGATTTCCAGCTTGCCTCCTTAGAGACTTTGGAGGCTTTCCCCTTGGGAGAAACAGTGGCCTTGCTCTTGGTTTGAGCTGAGATCTCATTTCACTCACAGCAAAGAGCTGATTCACTCTTGTGTTCGTTCCGGTGTATTCTGATCTGTGTCTTGATTTCTGTTTGCTGCTTGCTTAGATAAACAAATTTACTTGCTATTCACTATTTGTAATAGTATTTTGTATAACCAGTATTGGTGGGAAGGGGTCAAGTCAGCAGGTGTAAGCTTAGGGCTACCCTCCCCTGAAGAGCAAACAGGGAAATGGCTTTTGTTTTGAACAAAAATAAACAAACAAACTATATCCCTATATGAGACATCTGAGGAGTCATATAGCCCAATGTCCCTCTTGGATAGACGGGAGAGAGAATGAAGGAGCAAGTGCCCAGCTATGGCTCTTCCAGGCTCTCAGTGGAAATCAAAATGGTGTTTCCAAGGAAAGGACTACAACAATTCTCCAATAATTATCAATCTTTGCTCCCCTTGAGCTATGTCTATGTCTACATAGACAATCCATGTGAATTTACAAATCTTATATGGGCCACCATATTTTACATGTAGTCCTTTGAGGTTCCTTCCAACCCAGGTCCTCTGATCCTAACTGTCAAACTGGAGTTCAAACCTAGTTCTCCCGACTCCAAGGTATGCTATGCAGCCCAATATGACTGCCTTCAAGAAACACAGGATAAATATCTCAAACCTCCCAGAGAAAAGAGGAGGCAGTTAGGAGGGGAATGGAAGGGATGGGATGGGATGGGACGAAAAAAAGGCAGAGATTTTTTAAAAGGCTAAGGCAATTTCATAAAAAGAATGGACATTTGGCTGCCTTGAAGTGAACTCTTCAATCAACATCCCAATACATGTCCTTCAGAGATGTAGTCTCACAAGACTGAGTAACATACAGAAGCAAACCAATGGGGAAGCAACTTTCATAGGATTCCCTGGAAGATACCTGGGACCTTAGCAGCCCTGTCAGAGGCAAGAGGTGATATCAGGTCAGACCGTCACTCTCCTTGAAAAAGACATCTGATTGGGAGCAGGGAAAAGGGAAAAAAAAATCCCCAGAATGTCACTACAATACTTACTCATGGGAGGGATGGAGGGAAAGGAACACTAGCCATTGCCACATCTCTCAAGAGAGACATTCCCCAGAATTTATAACCAAACAAGAGAAAGAGAACATTATAAACTACAAAATGGATAATTTTGATTACATTAAGTTAAAAAGATTTTTCACAAATAAAATCAATGCAACCAAGATTAGAAGGGAAGCAGAAAGGTGGGAAACAATTCCCTGATAAAGGCCTCATTTCTAAAATATATAGAGAAATGAGTCAAATTTATGAGAATACAAGTCATTCCACTACTGATAAATGGTCAAACGATATGAACTGGCAATTTTCAGATGAAGAAATTAAAGCTATGTTCATATGCAAAAAAGGTCTAAATCACTATTGATTAGAAAACTGCAAATTAAAACAACTCTGAGGTACAGGGATTGTACCTCCCACCTATCAGACTGGTAATATGACAAAATGATAAGTGTTGGAGATGTGGGAAAACTGGAACACTAATGCATTATTGGTGACATTGTGAATTGATCCAACCATTCTGGAGAGCAATTTGGAACTATGTCCAAAGGGCTGAAAACTGTACATACCCTTTGATCCAGCAATACTACTACAAAGTCTGTATCCCAAAGAGATCATAGAAAAAGGAAAGGACCCACATGTACAAAATTATTTATAGCAGCTCTTTTTGTGGTGGCAAAGAATTGGAAATGGAGGGGATGCCCATCAATTAGGGAATGACTGAACAAGTTGTAGTATATGAATGTAATGGAATACCATTGTTCTATAAGAAATGATGGGCAGGAAGATTTCAGAAAAACCAGAAAGACTTATATTAACTGATACTGAATGAAGTGAGCAGAACCAGGAGAACATTGTACATAGTAACAGCAACATTGTGTGTTGACCAACTCTGTAGACTTAGCTCTTCTCAGCAATGCAATGATCTAAGACAATTACAAGGGACTCATGGAAAATGTTGTCCATGCCCCAAGAAAGAACAATAGAGTCTGAATGCAGATCAAAGCATACCATTCTCTCTCTCATTTTTTTTCTTTTTTGTGGTTTTTCCCTTTTATTCTGATTCTCCTTTCACAACATGACTAATGTGGAAATATATTTAATATGATTATACATGTATATGTACATATATAGCCTATCTTGGGGAGGGAGGAGGGAGGAAGGAAAAAATTTGGAATTCAAAATCCTGTAAAAGTCAATGTTGAAAATTATCTTTGCATGTAATTGGAAAAAATAAAATACTATTCAGTGGGAAAAAATTTTTTAAAATAAACTAAGCATGCCAACCACCCCAAAAACAAGAGAGGCAACCTTCCCTGTCCTAACCACTCAGTTTACAGGATCACAGGACTTAGGGCCAAAACAACTGTGACACTGAACAACTCACTTACTCTTACCAAGATTCCATCTTCCCATCTATAAAATGAAGTGGTCGGAAGAGATGGCCTTCCAGTTGTGCACCTACTCAAAGAATCACAAATATGAGCAGCCCACTGCTGCACGGTCCCCCATCACATAAGATGTCAGCTGTCTCTACTCACTCAAGGTAGGGGTCTATCCACAGAGGAGTCCTTAACTGACAAACTGTTCAGCAGTATATAACACTTCACAGAGATTCTTCATTTGGAGTCTAAGGATCCCTAAGGGGTCCATGGATAGATTTCAAGGGGTCCATGAACTTAGATAGAAAAAAATACATCTTTATCTTCAAGAACCTCTAACTAAAATTTAGCAATTCCTTCAGTTATTTAAAACATTACTGAGGAGTCCAAAGGCTTCACCAGACTTCCAAAGTGGTCTATGACACCAGAAAGGTTAAGAACTGTCCTCACAATGCCTGTTTGCTGCATTAGAGAATCTCAGAGCTGGAAGGAGACCATCAGATGCTTTCTAAGCATCAACAGCTTCCTGCCTGAGCAGTGACCCTCTACAAGATCTCTGATTCATGTTCATCCAGCTTCTGTCTGAAGACCTCCAGTGATGGTGAGCTTACTACCTCCTCACAAGGAAATAGGACTAACTCTTGGGAAGCTAATTGTTAAAAAGCTTTTCCCTTATTGGCAGCATCCCTGTGAACTAAGTCACTAAAAATCTCCAATGGAAAGGTGAACTCTTGAATGAGATGATATTTGTAAAAAAATAAAAATAAAAGTAATTTTAAAAAGTACTTAGCACAGTACCTAGGTATACAGTAGGTGCTTTAAGTGTGTATTACCTTCCCTTCCTCTTTAGAAATGGGAGCTCATATTGTGCTTCCTCTTTCTCAGCACTATCTTCCCTGATATGTTTTGTCAGTAACAAAAGGCAGGGGCTCAAAGGAGCTGTCCATACCCAACAGCTGCATCTCTCTTCTTATCCCTGGGCTGGGAATACATGGGAAGAATCCCACAAAAGCCTGAGCTATCCTCTTTTGGAAACCCCTACATGCCCATGGGGTGGAAAACAGTAATTTTGAAATTATCTTTCAGGAAATGACATCTTGGCTATTGTGAGCAAGAGCTTTTTAGGGCATTCCAGCTGTGATTATCTGATTATCCTGTGATTGACATTAACAGAAACATGGATTGGGGGGTTGCTGAGAAGAAAGTGAAAGTTTGAGAATTTCTTTTATCAGAAACTTTACAATGTTATCTTGCTATCAGTCATTGATGAGATGAGACAAATCTCCATTCAAGGCTCATCCTTTCCCTACTCCCACTTCTACCTGGAAAAATCTTCCTCTTTCTTCAAGGCCCAACTCAGGTGCCCCTTCTTCTAGGAAACCTCCCTTAATTCTCTCATCCAAACATGGTCTAGAGATGGCAACAGTCAAATGGAGAAGGAACATTGGAAAGAGTCAAGTGTTCAAATCTGGCCTCTACCTTTATGGCTATGGGCAAATTACTTAACTTCTGAGATTCAGTTTCTCCATTTGTAAATGAGGGGGTTGAACTGAATTACTTTGATTGTTTGAATGACTGGCTGATTCCAGCTCTGAATGAAAGGAAGAACATTTATTACACGACATTCTAAGCACTGGGGCTAACAAACAGAAAACTAAGTCCCTGTTTTCAAGGAGCTCATATTCCAGTGGTAAAGACAACACATGGAGAGGTTCCAACTCCAAGGTTGCTCCCCTTGACAAGGGCTGTAGGGGAAACAGAAGCAGTGTTTGTGGTCGGGAGTAAGTTGAGGGGGGAGGTAGGGGAGAGTCATGTGGCATTGCTATTCTCAGTTGGAGAAAAGGCTGCTTCTACCTGGGTCTGAAGGAAGGGGATGGTCAAGGTGGTGGTTGTGCTTTGGCCTTCTTGACACATGGTACCTCCTGTGCCTCCCTCAGGACCCCCTGCTGCTCTGCCTAAGCTGGCTTGCTTGCTCCCCTTTGGCATTAGCGGGTGAGGATAATGGTACTCCTTGTCACCTGGACTACTGCAATGGCCTCGAGCCTCTCCCCATGATCTTCCTGAAGTGCAGAACTGGCTATATCACTTTTCTGCTCAAGAAGATGCTGTAAGTGCCTCCTTCCCTAAACACTTGGACTTACTCTGCACTTAGCCTATATGTACTTGTCTCCCCATCTGCTGTCTCTCCCATCAGAAGTGAAATCCCTTGAGAGCAGGGACCATTTCACTTGTTGTCTTTGGAACCTCAGTACCCGCCACACAGCAGGTACTTAATGAATGTTTGCAGCTTTGATGGGTGTAAGACCCGAGGATTTAAAGCTAGAAGTGACCTAAAACATACATACTCCAACTCCCTCCAATTAAAAACACATTTTATCTTCACTGATTAGGTGAATTGCATGCAGCACTGAGCCTTGCACATGGTGAGGACCGACCTCTGATTTCATTAATATAGAAACTCTCAATGTGGAAATTCCCTCCACCAAATACAGATCACAAGTCATCCTCACTGGAGGCCTAGGACTCAGAGAGGTTAAATGACTTTCCACACAGCTACTAAATGTTGGAGGTAGGATTTGAACCCATCCAGTATGGCCAGGTACCTGGGAGGGGGTGGGGCTACTCTAACCCCTTTTTTCTTCCTCCCTGGTCCCAGCCAGTCCTGGAATCCATCTGGAATTGCTGCCAGTGTTAGGAGCTACAATGGGCACTCCACCCCTTACCCTTCCCTCTCTCCCAACCTGGGCTGTCTCAGAACCCACTCAGGTGGCCAGGCACCAGTAAGGGCTCCCTACCCCCATGGCTGGTTGGAAAGAATTGTAGTCAACAGTTCCCTTCCTTCTTATGAAATGGAAGACCCCAGACTGCCATCTACTACCTGGTTATTGGCACCTAAAATCCTCCAGACCTCACCGTGAGGCCCAGCTCCATGTCCATACATCCCCCAGACTGTCATCTTAACCACTTACGTAACCTATGACCTTTGGGCCTTGCCATCTGGCCCGCCCTCCACAAGGACTCCCAGGCTTTTGCAATCCACCCTTGATGAACTTCCTCTTATGTATTCTCTCCTCCTATTAGAACACGAGCTCTTTGAGAACAGCCAATGCCAAATGTACGTATGCTTGCCAAAAAGGCTGTTCTATGGAGACCTCACACAGGGCAAGCATTCACATAGCGATCAGAAGAAGTGATACAGGGACGCTCTCAAGGTCTCTCTTAAGAACTTTGGAATTACATAAGACAATTCCAATAAACTCATGATGGAAAATGCCATCCATATCCAGAGAAAAAACTATGGAGTCAGACACACGGTGACTTGACTCTAACATAGGGATGTCATTTTGGTCCTCTTTGAGAATGAAGGACAACAACCAACCAAGAAGAACTTTCTCTTATGGACTGTTTCCTTCTATTAGAACATGAGCTCTCTAAGAAGGACTGCCCAGATCTTTCTTTTTTTCCTTTGGAGGCATTTGGGGTTAAATGACTTGTTACACAGTGTCTGAGGCTAAACTTGAACCCAGGTCCTTCTGAATTCAAGGCCGATGCTCTGTCTACTGTGTCACCTAGCTGCCCAATGCCTAGATCTTTCTATTTGTATCCCCCAGAGTTTACTTAGCATAGTGTTTGGTCCATGGTAAGTGCTTAATAAATGCCTTTTCAAGCATCCATTTATTCATTCCTGACTACAAACTCAACACTCTGGCAATTACATCACTCTGTCTAGCACTTAGTAGGTGTTTAATAAATCCTGGTTGAAATGTCTGTTGCATTGAATTGCCTGAGGTTACAGGAAGGAGTCAGCAGAAGAGCTGGGACCCAAACTTAGGTATGCCGACACTAAGTCAGACAGCAAGCAGTAGAAAGAAGAGCCAGGATTAGAACTCAGATCTTCTCACTACAGCTCTTTACTTGCGGAAAGAGAAAAAAGAGAGAAAGGAATGAACTAGAGCTATGCTTCACAAAACTTCTCAATCAACAGTAACTTGTAAGTATTTGCCTTTTGGCTCACAGACTGCACATTTACCAAAACTGCAGAGGACACACTTGAGAAGAACAGTGAATGTATTGGATGACAGGTGATATCTGGCTGCCCATAAGAACTCCACAGGTGAGAATAATGGACTGAAGAGAAAATGCAATAGGAGTAAATGCAAAATTCTGCACTTGGGTTCAAAAAATCAGCTGGGGAAGTACAGAATGGGTGAGATATAGCTAGCTAGAAAGCTATCCATGTGAAAAATAATGGAGATTTATTTTTGGCCCCATAAAGTTCTCTATGAATCATCAGTGTAGTAAAAATGCCCCAAAAGGTAACATGGCCAGGCTGAATTAACAAAAGTGTAGTCCTGGGTACCACAGTTTAGGAAGGACATTGATAAACTAGAGTGTTCAGTGGAGCACAATCTTCACAATAAAAGGCTATAAGTCCAGGTCATATAATGATGATTTGAAAGGACTAGGGATGTCTAGCCTGGAGAAGAAAAAAAAATCATGGGGAACATGATAGTTTTCTTGGAGTATGTGAAGATTCTACCATCCTGTGGAAGTTATGATGAGACAGTTTTAAGCTTGCTGTCAAAAGAAATCAGTCAGAGCATAAGTGGACGGGGCTGCCATGGGAGTCAGTGGGATTTTCTTCATCAAAAGTCTTCAGGAAAAGGCTAAATGACCATTTCTCAGGGTTGTTCATGCTTTGTGGAGCTGTGGGATGAGATAACATCCAAGGTCCCCTCCAACTCTGTGCTTCTATGAATTCTAAATCCTTCCCCCAGGCCTGCCTGTGGGCCTCGGTGTCTCCAAAACTGGAGAAGGCAGGATGGCCCCATCATCATCAAAACAAAAGAGTTTTGTACTCTTCAGGGCTCACTAAGCACTTTCCTTTAAAAAGTCTCGTGACATAGGTGAATGTGATCATTGCCCATTTTTTCAAGTGGGTTCAAAGAAGCGATGGAGTTGTCTGTGGTCACAGAGCCCCAAATGGTAACACCAAGACTGAAGCCCCAGGCTCCTACTTTCCAATGCACTCTATCTTGCCCAAAAGAGAAGCAGACATGCCATGAATGGGGTCCAGGCTCTGGCACTAAGGTGCTATTTCTCTAGGGCAGCAGTTCTCAACCTGTGGATTATGTTCAATTTGTAACAATGAAAATACATCCTGCATATCAGACATTTACATTACAATTCATAACAGTAGCAAAATTACAGTTATGAAGTAGCAACGAAAATACTTTTATGGTTGGGGGTCACCACCACATGAGGAACTGCATTAAAGGGTCGCGGCATTAGGAAGGTTGAGAACCACTGCTCTAGGGGGAAGGATCATCTCAGCGTAAATCATCAAAAATTTCCCACTCCTAGCACCTCCCTCCCAAATCCACTGAATCTGATGTCAAACGGACACCCTGGCCTCTCAATTTATGCTGTGTGAAGGTGTGAGGGAAAGGAAAGTAATCCACAGGGCAGAGGAACCTCATGTGACAGCCACACGACCAGTACAGCCTCACAGCCATCAGCTCACCTGTTTTTCTCTCAACAGCCCTGACCTGTAAGGAGGCAGGAATGGGCAGCAGTCCTCCTGGGAGCTCAGAGCTGCAGGGGCCCCACCTAGGGGAGCTGGCTCCAGCATCCCTGGAAGCTGGTCATCTAGGCTCCCTCCAGTGATGACAAAGAACCTAAACTCCTGGCAGACAAATAAAATACAGTACAGGGAAAGGACTGCATTAAAATGAGAGGATATGGACTCAGGACCACAGCCCTGCCACAATCTACCTCCTGGGACCCTGAGCCAGCCAGTTACCCTCTCTGGTCTCAGTTTCCTCATCTGGAAAATGAAGAGGTGGGACCAGATGATCTTCCCAGCTCTAAATCTAGGAGCTATTATAAGACAGGTCCAGTCACACTCCAGTTATCTTCTCCTGTTCCTTTCCACATCTCTAGAAACCTCTGTCAGGCACTAAAGCCAAAGGTGGTTCCAAGCTAGGCAGACACAGAACCTCAATGCCTCTGGTCTCCCAATGCATGGGAGTGAACAGTCTTGTTCTTGACTCAGGCAAAATTGATCATTTAAAGAACCACTGGTCAGGCCAGTATCACAGGATCAGATTCAGAGCTGGAAGGGGCCTTAGGTCCAGTCAGACCCCTCATTTTACAGATGAGGAAACTGAGGCCCAGAAAAATTAAGTGACTTAGTCCAAGGTCACTCAGGTAGCAAGTAACCCCAAATTTGTATTGAGGTTTTCTAGATTCCTACTCTAGAGCTCTTTCCACTGCACCACGCTGGAAAATTCAGAAGTTCTCTGAGTCAACCCTATCCCCGTAAGTAGGGGTCTGGAGGCTGGTTTATTAATGGCTTCTTCAGCCCTCACCTGCTCAAACTCACTGCCTGGTAGTGCCTTGCAATTCCTGCACTCCCTCCTACATAATGGTCATTATTGCTACTGTAGAATAATTACAACAAAATAATTTTACGCTATGAATACAACTTTAAATTTAGGAGGAAGATGTTTCCTTCAAAATCTGGCTCCTACTGCTTCTAATCATGGCTAGTCTGCCCCTTATGTCCATGGAGTTTTCCCTCAAATACTCTGTAACATTTTAAGATTTATGAGGACTCTGTTTACAACCATCCGTTGAGGGAGGTCATTGGTCCCATCCTACAGATGAGCAAATCAAGGGCAGACAGAGACAAAAACTTGCTCAGGTCTACAAAGGAAGCACTGAGCCAGGATACGAACAAACACGTCTCCTGCCTCCAGGTCCTTTTCCCAGCTTAAGGTGCTGCCTCTCCTCCTTAGTGCTGCAGCCTCTATTTAGGTATATGTGTGTGTGTGTGTGTGTGTGTGTGTGTGTGTGTGTGTGTGTGTGTGTGTGTGTGTGTGTGTGGCTTTCCAAAATTATTTCCTACCTATTCTTTTGTATAACAGAGAATGGAAATGTGTGTGTTTACGTGTGTATATATGTATGTGCTGTGTGTACACACATGTGTGCATGTATGGGTGTATTTATATTGTGTGTATGGTTTTCCAAAGTTAATTCCTACCTATTTTGCATAACAGAGAAAGGAATCCTGTATGTGTGTGCAGGTATATATGTATGCATTGTGCATGTGTATATGTGCATACATGCATTGTTTGTGTACATATATGTATATGTGTGTATGTATGTATGTATAGCTTTCCAAAGTTATTCCCCACCTTTTTGTAGTGTAGAGAAAGAAATCTTGTATGTATGTATTTATTTACATAATTTGTGTATATGTATTTGTGTATGGGTATATATGTGTGTATGTATATATGTATCATGTATCTGTATATATGTGTTTATATATGTAGGTGTATGTATATGTAGAGTGTGTGTGTGTGTGTGTGTGTGTGTGTGTGTGTGTATAGTTTTCCAAAGTTATTTGCCATCTGTTCTTTTGTATGGCAGAGAAAGGAACTCTGGACTGTTTCTGGACCCAAAGTTGCTACCAATAGGTCAATATGATAGATACAAGTACAAAGGATGAAACAATCCCTACCCTCAATGAGCTTTCATTCTAACAGGAAACACAAAGATGTATTTAAATTCCCACAGCATAAATACAAAGTTAATAAAGCCCAGGTAATTTGAGAAGGACCCCAGCAACTGAGGGGACCAGGAAAGAAAGGCTTCAAAGAGAAGATATTATCTGAATGGAGAAATGTGGTCATGTCTGAAGGCAGAAACTAGGGGATCAGGAGATGTTGAAGATATGAGAGCAGGGAAGAGGGAGGAAGAGAGCGGGAGGGGGAGGGGAAGAAAGGGGAGAGAGAGGAGGAGGAGAGAGATGGAGAGAAAGAGAGAGAGAAGAAGAGAGAGGGAAGAGAGATGGAGGGAAAAAGAGAGATAGAGGGGGAAAGAGAGGGGGAGAGGAAAGGGGGGAGACAGAAAGGGGGAAAGAGAAGGGGAGAAGAAGAAGAGGGAGTGAGAGGAAAGAGAGATAGAGGGAGAGAGATCTAGAAGAAGAGAGATGGGGGAAGAATGAGAGACAGGGGAGGGAGAGAGAGACAGAGAGAAGAGAGAGACACAGAGAAAGGGAGGGAGAGACATATGGGGGAGAGGGAGAGAGAGAGAGACATGGGAGAGAGAGACATGGGGGGGAGAGAGAGAGAGAGTTGGGGGGTAAAGGGGGAAAGGGAGAAAGGGAGAGAGAAGGGGAGAGAAACAGAGACAGAGAGAGACAGAGACAGTGTGGTCAGCCAAGTAGGGGGTAAACCAAGAGAGAGGACTAGGGAAGATAGAGAGAGACCGGAGAGAGATGGGGGAGGGAGAGGGAGAGACAGGAAGAGAAAGGGAGAGAGAGAGGGAGAAAAGGAGGAAAAAAGAAGAAGAGGGAGAGAAACAGGGGGAGGGCTCTTCAACCTGCAGATCCATCACTCCTTCACCTTATTGTCTGGGTGTGTTTCCTCACCTGGAAAACAGGATCATAATCCCTGCAGCATGCCCCTTATAGTGTTGTAAAGAACGGCCCTAAGTAGATCGACAGACTTTAAGTGGCTATATAAATGCCCGTTAACAATAACTAGTAAAATGAGCATGGTGATGACCGTGGTGACAGTCCAAAGAAACACAAAAGGAGGAGGCTGGGCTGGGTCCCTCCCAGCTCTAAATGAGGAGGCTGGAGGTGCTCTGGGCTGAGAAGAGCCACATTTCTGCACCGCATCACCCTCTACAAAGTGCTGCCGTGAGCTGTCCCCCAAGGCCTCCTTGAGTTTTCAGAGGCTCTGCCAGCAGAGGACAAGCCTCGGCCCACAGAGCCTGCTGCAGCCAATGTCCAAGTAAGCTAAGCACGTGGCACCGGCATTTCCAGACACAAGGATTCATGAAACCAACCAAAATACACAAAGGTCTTGTTCAATTCCATTTCAAAGAAGCAGAGGTAGAAAGGAAAGGTGTTTGGGGATCACAGTTTCAAGCCAGGTTGCTAACATCTGTTCACACTGACTTAACTGTGAGTTCACATCACCCTCCTAAAGGAACTAAACTCTATTAAACAGGAAGGCCTACAGTCTACTGGATGGACCCTTTTCTCAGGGCAACATTTACCAATATGTCAGTGCCTACTGTGTGCAGGGCCTCTAGCTGGACACTAAAGATGCAGACACAAAAACTAAACAAAACACAGCGCCTGCCCACAACCTAAGGGGAGGATGCTGCTATGTAGGAAGCTAAGTAAAGCAACAGAGAGAGTAAAGTCAGGGAAACCTGAGTTCAAACCCCACATTTATGACATCCTATATCTTTGAGGCAGCTGGTAGCATAGTGGATAGAATACTGGTCTTAGAAAGACCCGAATTCAAATCCTGCCTCACACACTAGTTGTGTGACCCTGGGTAAAACACTCCACCTCTCTTAGCCTCAGTTTCCTCATCTGTAAAATGGGCATAATGCTAACACCCAATTCCCAGGGTTGTCGTGAGGATCAAATAAGCTCATCTCCGTAAAGCACTTAGCACAGTGCCTGGCATGTAATAAGTGCTATGTAAATGTTGGTTATTATTATTATTGCTGATATTAATATTATTGTGTTGCAGCATTTGTAGGCTTCAAAGGGCTATATGAATACTAGCTATTCTCATTATGCAACATCATACACATGCAAGTATAATTCAAGGCAGAATGTGATGAAAACTGACTCAGGAAAAAATGGACTGAAAAATGTGAGGGGAGCAATGGAGAAACCATATTTTGCTAGGGGAGGAGGAGGGAAGCCAAGCCCTGAAGCAAAAGGGCTTCCAAGGATTCCGAGGATGCAAGAAAATCTAAGAAAAAGAATTCCAAGAAGTAGCAAAGGAAAGGTAAAAAGGCATTCCTGGCTATGTCACAGTCATAAGATGAGAAGATGAAATGAGACCAGTTTGTATAGAAGGGAAGAAATGAGAGAGAAGCCTGGAAAGGGAGATTAGAAACCTTTCTGAAATATTCCCTAGAGGGCAGCTACTACCTCAAGATTCAAGAGGTACCCACTCCTAAAACTATAATTCACCAACCCCCACCAGTGTACTTCCCATTAACAGTCAGCCAACAGTCACAACAAACTTAAAACAAAAGTATTTGCTAGGATTGCAAAGGCAGAAAGACCAATAACCATTAAACAATTCCCATCCACTCCCATGAACTGGGGTTCCCTCTCCCACAAATACAGCCCTAGGAGGAAGAGTAGGCACAAACTTGGAGCACAATTATAGTGAGGCACTCATGAGGTCAGGGCTCCAATGTCTTTCCTTTCCTGTCTTCTTGAAGTCCTTACACTATGGATAAGTAGCTTAGCTGTGGAAGTAGGGTGGAAGTAGCTTAGCTTCATTCCCTGGGTCTGTTCCTCTCCACACATCAGTTCCCATCTATTAGAGATAATTTCTCCTTGGGACCACGGTCAGCTCTCTTCTCTACTGCCAGGTGCCATACTCCTGAAACTGCTCTCTCACTTACAGCAACTCTAATTATTAGGAAATTTTTCCTAACATCAAGACTAAACCTATCTCTTTGCAAATTCCACACACTGTTCCTGGTTTTGTCTTCCAATGCCAAACCAAATAAGTATGACCCCTCTTCTGCAGGACATTCCTCCATAAGTAGGATATGCAAAACAGGAGTTGAGGGAAGAGGATGGTGCCATCTGCATAGAAGTGATAATTAAAGCCAGAAGATGGGATGAGGTCACCCAGAGAGAGAGTATGAAAAGAGAAGAGTGCTGAGGACAGAACAATATGGAAGGGGCACAGTGAATCAGCCAAGGAGACAGAAGACGGAGCAGAAAAGCTAAGAGAAGAGAGAATTTCAACAGCTCTCCTCTAATACTCAGATCTCCCCTCCTCAGAATCCTGAAGTCACCAAGTCACTTAGTGAAGGTCATTTTCATATTAAAGGCATTTAATTCACTGCAATCCAGACCATAGGTCAATATCTAGCCCCAGGATCTTCTCATCCCTGAGCAGTGAGATGCTAAAGGGAGAAAACCCTAAGTCCTTCCCAAGTTTTAAAAAAGTCAGACCCTTTAAGACCTTTCCCAGAATCATGGCCAGATAGATCCATAGAATACAGACTATCAGAACTAGAAGGGCCCTTTGCAGTTCATCTGGTCCAACCCTCTCATCTGATACATACTCAACTGTGGCCCAGAAAGATACTTCCACAAGACATCACTGAGTGACTGATACCACCAGAACATGGACCCAGGTCTCCTGATTCCCAGTCAACATCCCGCTTTTCTTTCCTTTATGACTGTTGTTGTTTTCACCTTCATTCTTAAAGAGGACTATGACATCAGGGAAGACATGCAGATACATTAGATTTAAGAAATGGGAGGCCTGTATTGAGTAATAAGAGTTCCCAATTCTATTACTCTATAACATAAATCAAAGTGTTTGACTTACAAAACTTCTAAAGTATAAAATGCAGGTATCATACCTCCCATTTTGCAGATGAATATTCTAAGGCCCAGAGAAGAGAATTATTTTGTCCAGAGTCATATAGCTAATTAAATGTCACACCTGGGGATTCAAACCCAGCTCTCATTACTACCAAGTAGAGCTTAACTTTTCATTCTAGCCAATCGCCTTTCCTTTATAACTCCTGCCTTCTCTCCCACCAATACTCAGCCAATGAATAAAAAGACATTGGTAAGCTTCTCGCTTTATTAATTGCCCCTTTCTGCTTCCCTTCTGGCTCCCCAGTGCCAAAGTGCTCTCTGCCTATAAAAGAAAGGTAGTCCAGGTATAATAGAAATGCAATTGGACATTGGAGCTATGGTGCCCCTGAGTGTGCTTGTGATGAGGGCCAATGCCATCCTCACTATGGTCCTGGGAATGGTCTTCAGCAAGTACCTTCTGGTAGAACAATTTAGCTTGTGTGTATATAACACTTCAAGCCTGTGATAAAGAAGAGAGAGCACTGACCTTTGAAGACCCTAGTTGGATCCTGGGGGTCCTTGGACACATATTTCATCTTCTCATCTCAGAACCTTAATTTCCCCCTCTGTCAAATGCAAATAATATTTGCCTGACCTATCGCATCAAGAGGCAGCTAGTGACACAGTGGGCCACTGGGTCTAGAGTTAGGAAGACCTGAGCTCAAATCCAGTCTCAGACACTTCCTAGCTACGTGACCCTGGGCAAGTCACTTAACCCTATTTGCCTCAGTTTCCTCATCTGGAGAAGGAAATGGCAAACCACTCCAGTATCTTTGACAAGAAAATCCTATAGACAGGACTGACTTGCTATTGTCCACAGGGTCACAAGGAGTCATAGACATGGCTGAACAACAGCAATCTCATCAGATGATCATGAAGAAAGGATTTTGTAAATGTTAAAAGCTTTACAAAAACACTGCAGTACTCCAATGGATAGCAGTAATAGTTAGGATTTATAAGGCTCACAAAGTGTTTTACATGTGACATTTGATCCTCATGAGGACCTGGGATGTAGGTGTTATTATTATTCCCATTTTATAGATGAGGACACTGAGAGGTTAAGTGCTTTGCCCAAAGTCACACAGCTGAGTGTCTGAGGGAGGATCTGAACTCAGATCTTCCCAATTTCAAGTCTAACACCCTATCTATTTTGCCAGCTGGATGTCTTAGGGAACCATCTCTGTAGCTACTTCTTCCATCAGTGCTGAGGACAGCTACCCCTGCCTGCCCATCCTGTGTGACATTGGTTTATGTCCTTCTTAAGTCTGCTCAGGGAAGGATGTGGGGGAGGAGAGGGGATCCATCTGATGTGCTGAAGGAATTATCTTGCCATTGAGTAGATGCCAGTGAAGCCTGTGGGCTTTCCACAGATATGGCTCTCACCCAGTGACCAGCCCACCTCTATTTTCAATCACACCTTTCTTTGATGACAAAGGATGTCAGGAGACAAAGATGTGCCAGTCTCACAGCCATTCTCCCATTTGATCCAACAACAGACCTGTGGGGGGATTATTACACCCATTTGACAGATGGGGAAACTCATACTCAAAGAGTTAAGGTGGCTTGCCTAAGGTAATACAGCTTGCAGATGAGTAACTGGTAGTATTTGAATCCAAGCCTTCCAACTATTATCCACTACCATACTGTCTCCCCTCCAAAGCAAAACCTCCACTAAAAGGGAGGTCTGGCTGAGTAGAACCCTCAAATAAATGAAAATTTTAGGAATTCCAACTTTTAAAAGAAAAAGATGAAAACCACACACAAAACACACACAAAAAAGTACATATAAGGGATTTAGCAAAAGTAAACAAACTCACCAGGAGTATCCTAAGCCTCAAGGAATTCATGGCGCTCAGTCTCCTACACCTTCTCCATCTCCATCCATAAGCCTGGGCACTAAGAATTCACATTCAGCCAAGTCTCCTCCAACATTTCCATCCCTACCCACAGGCCTGGGCAGTGAGAATTTCCGTTCAGCCCAGTTTCCTCTACTTTCCCCATCTCCAACTTCATCTTCAACAAACGTTAATTAACCATGTACTATGTGCAGGACCTGGAGAGGGGGCACTGCAAAGGACACAAAAGAGGAACATGACACGGTCCTCCCCTCAGGTGGCTCACAGTCAAGGAGGGGGCAATCTCACACACACATAAACATAATACACGATGAGTGCTAGAGAAGTACAAGCAAAGGGTTCAGTGAGGTCTACAGAGAAGAAAAGGCATCAGGGAAGGCTTCTTGGAAGAAGCAGCCTTATTAAAGACTTTTTTCTACCCCCAAAACCAAGAGAGTGAGAGCTAGCACAAAGGATCATGGCCCTGAGCATTTGCCAATGACTTTAACTTTGGTTAACAAACACATTCCTAGGGGGATACACATAGGAATTGGACCTAGGATTTCACCAGTATAGGGAACTCCTAGATCCACCAATGCAGGGTCATACCTTCTCTGTGACTTGTGGGCTGTGGGGAGGGGGAGTCTGGAGCACTGAGAGGTTAAGTTACTTGCCCAGGGTCTCACAACTAGTATGTATCAGAGGTGAGACCTAAACCCTGAACCCTGGCCTTTGTGGCTTTGAGGCCATCACTCTATCCCTTATGCTCTTTGAAAAAAAAAGAGTTCCTTTCAATCTGTTACCTCATTGGATCATCACAACTCTCATGGCTGTGGTCCAAGTAAAATTACCCCCTTGTAACAGAAGTGGATACCAAGGCCCAAAGAGAAAAGGATTTCCACAAGGTCACACAGCAAGGACTTGAACACAGATCTCCTGACTTCTTATCCAATGCCTTTTCTATAACACTGTGCTGCTACTGTTTGGAGTTGGGCATTTGAGAAAGATTTTCAATTAATAAGTGGAACAGAGGACTGGGCTTGGAGTCAGGAGATGTAGGTTCAAATCCTGACTCTGACATTCACTATGTCACCCTGGGTTTCACCTCTCGAAGCCTCAGTTTCCTCATCTGCAAAATGGGTACAATGAGGCTCGCCCTACAGACTTAATAGGGTTGTATAATGAGGAAAGTTTTGTAAACAGTACAGAAATTTATTTTATTATATTAGTTAGTGAGTTATTTTTAAAATCATAGCAATAATAATAATGATGATGAAAGAGTTTGGGGAGTTATTCCATCATTAACAGGAAAACTTATTTAACCAAAAGTCCCCATCCCCCAAACATCCTGGTTATTCATTGGTTTCATCAAATATGTGTAACTTTAAAGTTTATACACATAAGATTGGAAGCCAGTGGAGAAAAAGGTTGGAAACCAGCAAAACTAGAGTACCAAGAAAGAACAAGGGAAGCCCCTTCTGCACAAGACAGAAACAGATGTATAACCAGAAATTCCATCAGCCAGGGCAAATTTGATCCAGCTGGGACAGGGAGGAGACTAAGGTACCATCGCTCCTATACAAAGTTAAGGAAGATTAGAAATAGATCACGGAAGGTGAGAGGCTGAAGAACTGAGAGGCCAAGATGTCTGAAAAGAGCAGGGATGAGGTCGTGGTCAATAAAACATTTCCTGCCAGGAAGTGTGCTAAATGCTGGGCATACAAATACAAAAAGAGAGACAGTCCTTGCCCTCAAGGAGCTTCATTCATTTGAATGAGGATAACAACACACACAAAAAAAGTGAAAAGATAAGAGAGGAGACAGGAAGTATCCATGATAGGGGGATGATGGAGATGTAATTTTTAAAATACACTAAATTGAATACAGCCAGATGGGAAATGAGAAGCAGGAAATGAGAGCTCTGAGGAGGAGTCTGCCCTGGCCCCGCTCCTCCAAAGGAGGAGTTTATGGCTCTGCCCTCCAATTAGCAGGCACTAATGAGGTGTGAGCAGCTAGGCATGTGAATTTGCAAGATGATGAGATTTCCCAAAGATGAGTTTACTAGGGCCAAGCTGGAGAGACCAAAGGAATGCCTGGAGAAGCCAAAGAAGGATGAGAGAAGAAAAAGTCTAAAAACTAGGGACTGAAGTGATTTGAGAAAGGGCAGAGTGACCTGGGGGTCCACAGATCACAGCAACAAGTATCCAGACAGGCTGGAGTAAACTTTCAAAAATGCTGCTTGCGAAGGCATACAGAGTGAGGGGGGGGGGGGGCAGTGCATATGGGAAATCACCAGTGAGGAACATGGTAGTTTTTCCTCCTGCTCTGTGTGAGAGAGGCCTGAAAGAAGCAGCCAGCCTTGCCAAGCTACCAAGAGAGGCAGGTCTTCAAGAGAAAGCTAGCTCAAGTGAGCACCAAGAAACTGGAAAGAATTCCAGAAGAGATCCAGGGATAAAAAGAAGTCTGTAAACAATAGATTAGGTTTTCACAGGGCACATCAGAAAGAGAGGTCAGAGGAGCAAAGGCTAGAGTTGAGTTGACTAGGGATGAGAAACAGCCCCAAGATGGATCCTGTCACTAGAGAGAACAGAGCCAGCCCCATTCTCCAAACTCCATCGTCAGAAACCCCACTCCGTCACCCTCTCCCTTAGCTGCCTTCTGCCCACCAACCCCTAAGGGGGTATGAGTTGGCAGTGGACCAAAAATTATAGGAAGGGCAGCATCTAGACCATGGCAGGGAAAAAGTAGCCCCCCAAGTGCTGGGGCCTGAGGCAAAGTTCCAGCTGCCCTGCTTTCCTTATGGCTCTTCCTAAAGTTCAGCCATTTGTGGGAAACAGAAAATAAAACATCAAAAATAAAAGACGTCTACAAACACCGGAGCCAACTGTCCTGGCCCCAGGCCCTGAGGAAAACCTATCGCTCTCTGTCTATCCCATGATCTACGGTATTTCCCTGAGTGTCAAACTCAGGGATGCCAAAGTCCATAGATTTGGAGCCGTAAAGACCAAGGACACTATATATACTGGTACCACTCTTGCAGTCTCCTGTCGCTACCTTGTCCTTTCCATCAAACCTGCAAACATCTAAGCAATGAGGCCTGAAGAGGAAGCCTTGCAATTAATATCTACCCAGGCCTCAGTGCCGGCCTTTGGCAAAGACCTTGCCAAGAGACAGAGACAGTCAAAAACAACCACAGATCATGAAACCTGGAGCCCCAGAGAAGAACGGACGTGTCGGGGCACTCGGCTAGCTCTGCTTGCCTTGGCAAACCTCTCCTGACCAGCTCTGACCTATCACAATAGGGGATTTGTCCAAATTCATTCCCTGACTCATACAGCAACCATCCAGAGGCTTTGCCCCCTTACTTTGCCCTCCCTCTTTCTTTAACTGGAAGATGCCACAGAGATCATCTACGTCAACCTTCTCATTATACTAACAGAGAAACCTGAGGCCTTCATCGAAGTGGGAGAAGACGCCTTAAAGATCATCTGGACCCAACCATCCATTTTACAGATTAGGAAACTGAGGCCAAGAGAACAGAAGAGATTCACCCAAAGCCATTGACAGGTAGCAGAACCAAGCTTCAAATCCTAGGTTTCCAGAACTCTGTCTATACCTCCATGGTTCTTAAACACAAGGCCCAAGCCAAGACCAGCTCAGTGAGTTCTGCTTTCAAAGAGCATATTCTAGAAAGCCCAAGAGAACTCCAAGCTCCATGTTTGTCCCACCTTCCCTGCCCCACGCCCTAGGAAGGCTTTTCCTGAGAGCCCAAGAACGAAGGCTCAAACACCTAGAACACTTTAAAGTTTACAAAGCACTTTCCTCAAATCAACCCAGTGGGGCAGGTGGCACAAGGATTATCCCCATTTTACAGGTGACCAAACTTCGGCTCCGAGCTAGGGAGTGGCTGGCTCCCTTGTCATACCCATGAGTAACAGAGGTGGGCCTCCAAGCCAGGTCTCCTGCTTCCAAGGCTATTCAGATCTCTCCACTATGTCTCATGGTCTCAAGAAGCCCAAACCATCTATACATGATTACAGGCTCTCCGAGCTCTCCATTTTAATCTTTTCAAGGAGGAGCATTTGGGTGGCCACGGAAGGGGCTCCAGGGGGTGGCCTCACTGTGGCAGTGGCATCCCCATACTCACCTGGAGGCTTCATGTAGTACTGCTCAATGTCAGCCATGTCCGTGTGCAATGCACACTCCAGGTAGGTGAGGATCACCTTCCGGCTGTAGTAATACCTCATAGCCAGAAGGAAGACAGGCACGAAGCAGGTGAGCAACAGACATCTGGTCAGTACAAAGCACAGCACTGCGGAAAAGAAGGGAGGAAAAGACTGCAAACCCAGTGTCTGGGGGGGGGCGGGGGGGGCTTCAAGGAAGACAAGACAGCCTGGCTGGCTGCTGCAGGGCAGGGGCCACTCCCTCCCTCCCCCCCCCCCACCCCATCACCCAATTCACCAAGACAGCCAAAAGCAGCCACTCTACAGCAAAAGGCCAGTTCCCGGCCACTGCAAGAAGAGGTTTGGAGGGAGAAAAAATTATTTCCTTCATCTTTTAGGGACATAAATAAGAACAGCTTATGATTCTACTATACTGACTAGAAACTGAGGCTCTGAATTGTGAAGGGACTTACATGATAAGGGAACTTAGGGCTGGAAGATCATCCTGGTCCAAGTATTCACTTTCCAGATGAGGAAACTAAGGCCCTACATGTATAAAGGGCTTTCTTCACAGCAGCATTGTCAGGAGGGTAGAGCAAGTATCAATACTCCCATTAGGCAGCTTAGGAAACTGAGGCAGAGAAAGGTTTAAGTGACTGACCCAGAGCCACAGAATTTCAAACCTAGAAGAAAGGACCTACTTCAAGTCCCTCATTTTCACATGATAATTCCAACTTGTCAACATCAAGATTCCAATATAGTTTTCCTGACTGCCTCCTGATGGGGAGGGGGGAGTTGAGGAATTTTAAAATGTCAAAGCACATAGCAATGGCTATGCTGAGGGAGAATCAGGCAGGCAGGCAGGCAGGAGCCTGAGGTTCCTTGACCGCCCCAAGCCCAGATTCCTGTCCTGGGGTACTTCGCACCGATGAACATTTCTTACATCCCATAGAGATGAGGAAATTGTCCAACTGTGAGGCTGGTCGAAGCAGGGTTGCACAGACCCTTCTTCCCCCAGCTAAGGTGTTTGGTGGGTGTGTTGGGATGGGGGAGAAATAAAAGCAAGGTACAGAGGGACTAGCAGCCAGGAGACACCCAAGCTTCTGTTGATAAAGAAAATTAGTTCATTCTAGAGAAAAATGTAAAGGGGGAGGGACCCGTATCACTAACCTTTAAGGCCCAGAATCTGTTTAGCGAACCCTTGGAAACTTGCCTTGTATACCTCCTATTCCAGACTTAAGCAGTCATTCTGTGTTGCATTTCTACATGCAAGCTAGATAGATATCCAATGGGAGGGCTGAGGGCACTCAAAATCAAGAATGGTTCAGTATTCCTTCCAGGTCCTGCTGCCATTCCTCTTCTCCTAGTCCTTTCTGAATCTAAGAGTAAAGGATACTCTCCCTCTGACTTCCTTTATTCTCCCTGTAAATGTCTGTCTGTTTGTCTGTGTGTGTGTGTGTGTGTGTGTGTGTGTGTGTGCGCGCGTGTGTGTTTCTCTCCCTCTCTCTCTCCTGGAGTTGGAGATCTTCCCCTCATAAATTAACACTTGGGGGCTGTGCTGAGCCAGCCTCCCCCGTCTTGATAAATTATATATAGTCACATTTCTCTGGCAGAGCATCAATTGCCCTTATCAACCGTCCTCAGCATCTCTTGAAACCTTTGCTAACCACCCCCATCTCATTCCAAGGCAAAAGGACCATGGGCTCCAACCTCTCCCTGTCCCAAAATGTACTGGTCAAGTCCAACCAAGTCACAAGAGTGTGAAAGCCTGACAACAGAGGGAGAGAGAGGGAGACAGGGAGAGGGAGAGAGGGAGAGAAAGGGAGAGAGAGAGACAGAGATAGAGATGGAGCCAGAGATGGGGAGAGAGGGAGAGGGAGAGAGAGAGACAGAGACAGAGACAGAGAGAGAGAGAGAGAGAGAGAGAGAGAGAAGGGGGGTGGAGAAAGGAGAGAGAAAATGAGAAAGCAAAACCCAAAAAGGGAAAGGGGGGTAGGGAGGAAAGGGTGAGAGAGAGGTGAAAGAAGATGAGTGAAGGAAGTAGCAGAAGTGATGGAGGAGATGGAGAAAGAAGAGAGACTAAAGAGGGAAACAAGTCATACTATGAAAGAGAAGAATGGAGACATAGGCTGAAGAAAAGATAGAGGGATAAGAGTCAGGAACACAGGAGAGAGAAGAGGCATGAGGCAAAGAGCAGGCTTTCCCTTGAGTAGAATCTGGTACCTAACTAACAGGCTTTGGAAAGTGCTCAGAGCAGGGCAGCCAGGCGACCCGAGAAGGAGCTCCAAGTGCCAGCAGATTCCCCGGAAAATGACAAATCGACCTCCACCCCTTTACTGTCCGTCCCACCCCCACCCCCACAAACTCAGTCTATGGAGAAAAACAACTCAGCTTCTCCCACGCAGCAGAGGGCAGGGAAGGGGGAAACCTGTCAAGTATTCTACCCCAGGGCAGACGCAAGGTCCTCCACCTCGGGCCAAGGGGCTGGTGAATAAGCGAGGAAGGGAGGCCTTTGAACTGAGCAGTACCGCACTCGGCCAGCCCGAGCCGACCTGCCCAGGAAGCGCCCGAGAGAATTCCACCAGCTCTCCCGCCAGTCTGGCTCGCAACCCGACCCGCACCTTGGTCTCTAGGTTACGGTGGAATCCTGTTTCCCTGGGGTGGAGAGCCTCTAGGACAGAGGAGAGCTCGAGCGTCCAGCTCCCCTGAGAAGGGGAAAATGGGACGGGGAAGGGCGGGGGACGGGGGGAGAGGGAAAGAGTGGAAGAAATGGAAAAGAGGGAGGGAGAGAGAACGCCAAGGAGCAGCTCCATTCATCTCACTCTGGCCCTGGGTCCCCAGCAGCTCCCCTGGCTGCCCCCTCCCCTCCATAAGCTGCGGGGCTGATAGGCCTCCCACCGTCAAGAGGAAATGCGTCCACAACCCCCGCCCCCCAACCTCACCGTGATACCCGGTACATAAAAGACTCCCTTAGTTTGTTTTTAACTCCTCTTGCCTGAGTCTGAGAGTGTACAAATTGTGCATCCTCCTCTAGAACTGGGAATATGCATGTGTCCGTTTACAAACTGGCTGCATTGTGCGTGTGTGGTGTGTGCGTGTATGAGAGAGAGAGAGAGAGAGAGAGAGAGAGAGAGAGAGAGAGAGAGAGAGAGAGTGTGTGTGTGTGTGTGTGTGTGTGTGTGTGTGTGTGTGTGTGTGTGGATTCTGAATGCATTCGTGGAGAGTGCTGCGCTCCGGGGGCTGGATGCAGAGGGAGTTTTTTGCACACTGCAGGATCTCTAGCTGCTTCTGCGGCTGCAGAGGCAAGGAAGGGGAGGTGTAGCGCGTGGGGCTCTGGAAGTATCTGCGCCAAAAATACAGACCCGGGAAACGAGAGGATGGGAAGGAAGGAGGACAGATCCTTTAATCGAGGCCACGAATGGCCTCTGTGTCCCATGCTCGCGTCCTAGGACCCCACACCGCCGAGGTGGCGCGAACAAATTGACTACTTACACGCCAGGAGCACATACATCAGCTGCGTGCGCGGCTGCTGCTTCAGGCCCCGGAACGCCGTGTTGGGGATTCTCTCCATGATGCCGTCATAGAAGATGCGGCGCACCGTGTCTTGCTCTGCAGGGTGGAACTCGCGGATGCAAACGTGGTCCTTTTTACCATCTTCACCCGCCACCTCATCGGCCGCCGCGCTGGGGGGCGGCATCGGCGGCGCCGGGGAGGGTGCTGAGCCGCCGGAGAGCGAGGGCCACATCTGGGAGGAGGACACGATCACTGTGTCTTTCTTGGAGCCGGGGATGGTGTCATGATCTTCTGCCACGATTTTCGTCTCGCAAACCATTTTGGGAGACAGACAATGCATGCAAACTGGCCGGGAAAGAGACTAGGTGTGCAAAAAATAATAAATAAATATGAACTTAAATACTAGAATATCTTTTAAAAGGAATGCCGTGAGCGGGCTCTTCTTTCCCCCCCTCCCCCCAAGCCTGCGGTTGGTCGTTTATGAGCCCGAAACGGATGGAACCAGCTGGAAAGATAGAAAGGAACAGCGGTGCATTTTGGAGAAGTATTTATAATGCGGCAGAGCCGGTGCAATCTCGGATCCCGGGGTCCCGCAGGGTCCTAGCGTCCATTGCATTGGCTGAGAAGGGTCACCATGTGATCTCAAGGGGTGGGGAAGAGAAACACCTCCCCCGCTTTGGCGTTTGATTGCAAATTACTACAGCAGTGCCTTTCTCGGGTTTTGCGTGTGTCATTCTCCCTCCCCCTCCACCCCCTCCTCTTTCCTCCCCGCTTCCCTTCCCTTCCCTTCTTGGTTCAGGCCTGCTGAGGGGCGCTAGAACACTCACTAAGCTGTCGAGGGTGGTCCCGGCTTACTCCGGGCTGTGGCAGGGGGCGAGAAAGACCGAGTTTGATAAGCGTGCTGGGGTTTCGCTGTGTGCGTCTTGGGTAAGGAGGCGGCAGCGGCAACAATCCCGAGCTTAGCGCTGGACGCGTTGCGCTTGGCGCAAGTTAAATAAGGCGGCGTGCCCCAGCCTGCCAAAATCGCCGTCTCTCCCCACCCCCAACTTGGGGTGACTGTGCTTCCCTGACAGAAAAGTTGATTGATCTGAAGGTCGAGTCCCGAGCACTCCATTGCCCAGCTCGAGAAGCCCCCTTTAAGCAAGTGACGGGGGGGAGGGCGGGGGTCAGAACACTCGATGCACTTGAGCGTTCGCACCCTATTTTTGGATGCTCGTTTTAAGGAAGGCCTCTAGAGAACTTGTAATCCACCGGGCGGGGCGGAGGGGACAGGTGGAGAGGGCTGCAGCGACTGATTCGGTAACTGAGAATCTTTCCTGAGCTCTCCCGTTAGCCTTTGTCAAGCCTAGCGCCTCCCATATACTCGGTCCGCTATCCACGGTGGTGGGGATGGAACCTCCTGGGGTCTTAGTCCTAGGGCAGCACTTGGGCGGTTTAGAAAGGCCAGGCTTAAGCTCAACCCAACCACAAACATTCACCTCGGTTACAGCGGGTGAACAATAGCGAATGGAATCCCCAAGATCTGACGTTCTTATGACAAACGCGTCGGGGACAAAAAAGAGGTTGAGATTGGGAGCCTAAGGGTTCCAAGAGATGGAACCCCAGCCCAGGAAGGGAGGGTCTTGCTCTGGCTTGCAAACCAGAGCTCGATCTTCCTCTAGGCTTGTTCTCCCGTGGGAGGGGCTCGGAAAGTCTGCTTGGGCTGGGCCAGGTGGGAAATAGCGGGCTGTGTGGTGCCTAAGCTCGCTTAGCGCAGCGGCCAGTCCTGCTGGCAGAGCACCCTCCAGGCGTAGGTCGGTAGGCAGCGCCGGACAAACGAAATCTATTAAATACACACAGCTGGGGCGCTTCAAGGGCGCGCGTCGGAAAAAGGGCTAGAAGGGATCTTCAGGGTGTCGGGCGCCCTTGCTAACGAGCCCACCCTTCCGTCTTAACACTCCTGCTGCTCCGACCCAACCATGCAGCCCCATTTCTCGTAGGGGTAGAAGGTAGACTCAGCCAACACCCTACCCATCCCTCCTTTTATTTTAACCACCCAAGCCTGAGATTCTAGGAGGCAGAATGAGGGAGATGACTCCCCGGACAGTAGACAGGGCACCCCCAGACCTTATGGCAACCTGTCAGTTGGATCAGAGCCCACAGACTCGAACACCAGGTCCCTGGCACAATTCTGGGTCCCGACCCTATGAGCCACAGGCTGAATCCAAGTTCCCCCCTGGGCCTGAGGCCGTCCAGGTACATCATCCAGACCAGTCCCCTCCCTCCTCTCCTGCGCCTCCGCCTGCCTCTTATAGACCAAACTCAACCTTCTCCCGGTTTGAACCGGCCAGCCTCCCGCTCCCCATCTCCTTTCTCCTCCTCCCACCGCCCCCCACAGCAGCCGAGCCCCCAGCCCCGCCTCAGCCCACTGCCTCCCGCCCCCGCGCCCCTCCCCACCCCTTCAGGAACGCATGCGCCTTGCTGCCTCAGTGCAGGTACCCGATGAGGTGGCCCATTCTCCCGGCTGGGGCATTGCCGCTGGAGTTGGGGGAGGAGGAGAGAGGGAGGGCTACTGACTGGAGAGGGATGAGTGGGCGGTTTTCTCCCCCTCTTCCCAGCCCCAGTCTCTAGGCTGGAGCAGCGGCTCCCTCCCGCGGTCCGGCTCTGCCCGCCCCGCCCCTGGCGCTGCCAGAGAGCCGGGGCGGGAGGCTGGGAGGAGAGTTGTGGGGTCGGGCCCACGGCGCCTGCGCCAACCTTTCTGCAAGCTAGGGAAAGAGAGAGGGGGTCTGTTTCTGACTAGAGTCTCCGAAGTAGGTTGGGACCCGCTCTTCGGGACCGGGAGACTTCGGGCTAGAGCCCCAGGATCGTGCTCCCTGCCTTCAGAAGTTATGAAAAGGTCTGGAGACCCTAGTCTGCCAAAGACAGCCTCCAGCTCGAGGATGGTCCCTGAGCTGGAAGGAGATCACATAATGAGAGCAGGAGGCTGAGACCCAGAAGCTTGGGACCAAGGGACTTGTCCAAGGTCACGCTGGTAGGAAGGCGCAGGGTCCGAATTCAAGCCTTCTGACTCCCAGGGTGAGCATGGTGGGAGCTGGTTGTTTTGTTTTGGTTGGGTTGGAGGAGGGTGAGTAAACTGAGCGACTCCTCCTGGGGTTTTGAGGGACCCCTTCTGGGTTTCTTTTTTTCTCAGTTATTTTGATTTTGCAGAAAGCACAGAAAGCCAGATCAGTGTTCTGGAGTGATGCTTACATTTCCTCCACATACAACATACAAAACCAGGACCTCCCAGGACAGAAATTGTGTTCTAGGCTTGGTTCTGCCAATGAGAGTTGCAAGGAAAGTTAATCTAATTGTACTGGATGTGTCCTAGGTTTTATCCCGGTCCCTGTTGCACCAGGGACTGACCTTTTGCTCTGGACTGCCTTCTTACAAAGATCTAAAATCCTCTTTACCCCAGAGATTCGACCTTGTCTAGATGATGTCCCCTCGACACGTTTTAATTCCGTTCCTCCCAGAGTGCCCCTTGCCTCCATGGTACCATGTTGATGATTGGATTTAGAAGTTCTTTGTGGGCATGGCCTTCAAAGGGCACTCAGAGAGGAGCTTGAAGACTGGAGACCTGGAGAGAGGTGCTGGCAAAGAGGAAACAGACTCAATCAGTTCTTTGGGGGAGGCCTACATGGTCCCCAATGATAGCTGTGAAGAAGCAAGGCGATCCTAGACAATCCTTCTAGATTGGACTAAAAACTAAAAAATCTGGACTAAAAACACTGTAGTTCTTGGACCAGATGGGAACTGAAATCATGGGAAAGAAAGGGAGGACAGAGTTCTGATGTGAATGAGCAAGCCTGGATCTTACCTTTCACTGGTAATAGGAGTTCTGTACCTTAGGGGGTGGGGAGGCAGCATGCAGGCCACAGGGATTACCTGTTCTTTTGACTGACTGAGTACTTTTCCCTTGGAAGTGGGAGACCCAGGATCATATTTTAAGTCTAGAGAACATATAGGGCTCTGGGAGGTAGAGGTCCACAAGACAGAATAGCAGTTATGCCATGTTATGGTACCCCTGGGCACTCTTGTGGGGGCTGAGAATTCTTTTCCCTTTCTATAGGGATTTATGGGATAGGGACTTCCCAGATGAGGAAACTTTGATTGGCACCCTCTCTGCAACTTAAAGTCTTAGAAGGTTGCCTACAGGTTTAGAGGGTAAATGTGATTTGTCCAAGGTAACATGGCATATATACATATAGTATGTATGTATATATGTATGTGTGTATATAATATATAAAAAGATATATGTAATGAATCATTTATATATACATGTGTTAGAGGCAGAACTCAGATACATACTGGCGCTTAGGCCAGCTTTCTAATACGAGGGGTAGGGAACCTGTGGCCTCAAGGCCACATGTAGCCCTCTAGGTCCTCAAGTGTGGCCCTTTGACTGAATCCAAACTTCAAATAACAAATCAGAAGTTTGGATTCAGTCAAAGGGCCACACTTCAGGACCTAGATGCTAGGTCCTAGAGGGTCACATGTGGCCTCAGCCAGTAGGTTTCTTACCCCTGTGACTACACCATAGGGCCAAGCATGCAGCCCTGCCCTCTGACTGCCCTGGGCAGCAATACTTCTTAGTGCTTCTGAACTAGATTAAAATATAATTGGGAAATATTTAACAAACCAAAGAAAAATACAATGGGATATAAATAATGGTAATGTGTGATTTTCTTGGTCAATATGCTGCCTGTAGAGATACTTAGTTATACCCTTGTTTCTAAGTTTGGCTTGACTGTCCTATACTTATCAGCCAAACTCTGACATTCTTAGAGGAAAAACTGGGTGAGGATGCAAACCAAAGAGTAAGTTCTGTGAGAACACTCCAGTATTAAAGCCAGTCTGTGAAAATCTAGGTGGGCCACAGGTTAGGTAGTGAATGAAGAAAGAACGAGGAATTTGGGATCAGAGCTCAGGCTCAAACTCCATTAACTAGCTGTGTGACCTTTGGCAAGTCATTGGCCCCTCATCTGGGCTGTAAAGTTCCCTCTCACTAAAATGAACCAATTAGACAAGGCATTAGGTGAGATCTTTCCTAATTCCTATAGTCTGTCTTTTGTGGTTTGAAAATGTTTCCAAGCTCTGATATCCTGTGGCCTTGGGTTCCTTTCAGCTCTAATATCCTGTTCAACTACAGAAGCATTGATTGAGCCCCAGAAATTTGACCCGTTCCAAGGCAGATAAAAGTTGCTATCCATACCCAGGAAAGAGCTGGTTCTGGGCAATGCTATCTCAGTTCTGCAGCCTCTCTTTTAAAGGGAAAAGGGCAGACATGCAGTGCCCATCTTGGATATTCAAACTGGTATTTCTCTGCAACAGCCTTGATGGGGCACATTCAACATCTTATTAGCCCTTTTTACAAAAGCCAAGAAGGTAAGGTACAGACAAAGGTTAAGCTCTTAGCCCCTGTACTACTACTACTACTACTACTACTACTACTACTACTACTACTACTACTACTACTACTACTACTACTACTACTACTACTACTTCTTCTTCTCCTTCTTCTTCTTCTTCTTCTTCTTCTTCTTCTTCTTGCTCTTTTTCTTTCTCTCTTCTCTTTCTCTCTCTTTCCCTCTCTCTCTCTCCCTCTCTTTTACTTTCTCTCTCTTTCTTTCTCTCTTCTCTTTCTCTGTCTCTTTCCCTGTCTTTCACTTTCTCTCTCTCTCTCTCTTTCTCTCTCTCTCTTTCTTCCTCTCTCTCTCTTTCTTCCTCTCTTTCACTTTCTCTCTCTCTTTCTTTCTCTCTCTCCCCCTCTCTCTTTCTCCCTCTCTTTCACTTTCTCTCTCTCTCTCTCTCTCTCTCTCTCTCTCTCTCTCTCTCTGTCCATTTGTGGTTCTTCATGCTCACTTCCCACTACCACATTAAGGCAGAAGCTGGCATCCTCTTGACCATTTATTTACCTGCAGTGTGACCAGGATTTTTTTTTTCAGGAGGTCCTGGGGCAGGGTGCAGAAATAAACAAACCTTTCCCTTTAAAGCCCTCCTCCTTGGCTGACTGAGGGAGAGAATAGCTCTCTGGATGCATCTAGGGGAACTAAGAGCAACTGTCTGGAGAGGTCATTGGCTGCGGCATCTGCATTGGGAGCAAAGACAGAGCCTGCCCCATAGCATGGCATAGCGTGACTCGGCACAGTGAGCTTGGAAATTTCTGATCCTCCATTATCCTCCTATGGTCTTAGGCAACCCATCTCCAGAAAGTAGACCAGTGTTCAGAGGGAGAGCTTGGGATAGAAGCACAGGTTAGAGAAAGGCCTTGGTGAGATCATGTCATAGAATAATGATCAAAATCCTAGGAGCATAAATGTGGGACTGGAAGGTACTTAGAGCTTATATATTCTCAGCTCCCCATCTTAGACATGAGGAAACTGAGGCCTGTAGAGGCTGTGACTTACCCCAGGTCATGGAGCTATTAAGCATAGGAAATGGAACCTCATTCTATTGGAAGGGAAACAGTGTGAACAAAACATGGAGACTGGAGACCTGCCAGTAGTCTTCTGGGTGGCATTAGGATGTACAAAAGGGAATAGGGTGAGACAAGGTGGAAAAGATAGGTTGGAGCTTGTAGGCCTTGAATGTCAGATCAGTAGCTTTTATTTTATTCACTGACTTTGAGTTCCAAATAAGTTTTAACAAAGTTTCACAGCTTGGTGCTGGAGATACAGTGTTTACCCTCAAGGACCTTCCATGCTACTGAAGATTTTTGATTAGGGAGTAATCGGGGCGGAGACAGCCCACAAACCCCTTGAGGGCAGGGACCCTGCATCAAGGAATTTCACTTTTTTTTCTACATTTACTATTAAATCTCACAACCGCCCCCTCCCCATCCCTTCACAAGTAGCACCTACACATTTCTGTGGATACTTTTTATAAATCTCTAATACTAACAACAACAGTGTTTCCATTTCTGTTACACCTTATGATTTACAGAGCATTTTCCTTGAAATGGCCCTAGGGGTGAGGTAATATGAGTATTATCAAACCCCACTTTGCAGATGAGGAAACTGAGGCCCAGATTTGACAGGTTCAAGGTCACTCTGCTCTTAAGTGGTGAAATGAGTCTCCAAACCAAACCAAATTCCTGACACCAAATTACCTTTTCTCTCTTATGTCAGCGGTTCTCAACCTGTGGGTTGCAACCCCTTTGGGGGTTGAATGACCCTTTCACAGGGTCACAGGGGTTGCCTAAGACCCTAAGAAAACACATATTTCCGAGGCTCTTAGGAACTGAGACACGGCTCCTCTATCCGTCTCCAGGTGGGTCCACCCACGTACGAGTATTAAAGGGCCTCAGCATTAGGAAGGTTGAAAGCCACTGTTTTATGTCTTGCAACACCCCAGCTCAGCTGTTGACAATGTCTCAAAAAGTTAAGCACAGTGTGTTAGGTACATGGGAAATAAAGGAAACAGCTTGATGGGACAAGGGATGGAGAGGTGGGCCTGGAATCAGAGAGCTGAGTTCAAATCCAGCCTCAGATGCTTGCTAACTGTGTGACCTTGGGCAAGTCACTTAGTCTCAGCTTGCCTCAGTTTCCTTGTCTGTAAAACTGGCATAATCACATTGCCTCCCTCCCAGGGTTGTTGTGAGCATCAAATGAGAATTATGTCATTTAAAGCACTTAGTTCAGTGCCTAGCACATAGTAGGAGCTTAATAAAGGTTTAATGACTATTGACAGCAACCCTACGAGGTAGTGTCTGTTGCTGTTCCCATTTTAGAGATAAGGAACCTGAAACTTGGGTTAAATGACTCTTCCCCAGTCACCCAGCTAGTGAGCATCTGAATCAAGATTCAGACTCAGGTCTTTCTGACTCCAGTATGCACTATTCCACTATCACTATTGGAAAAAGACTCAAGACCACAATTTCATTTTTTGTAAACTGCTCTCTTCTTGTGATCCATCCCACACAGGCCACATCTTCCTCTGCTTTCCACAGTCATCATTTGGCCTCATCACAGCTGAGCTCTTCCATCTCCACCCACTGGGTACCTCAAAGTTTCTTTCTTTCCCTGTGGGGCAGTGCCATGGGGTGCTCTAACTCACAAAGCAAAGCTGAATTTGTCTTGAAAAATTGACCAAAGGATGACCTTTCTGCATTTTTTCTGAGGCGCAAAAATTGCTAGTTGCGATATTGGATTTTATCATTATCTGTGACTATGACAGCCTAACAGACTGTGAGCTCCATGAGAGCAGACAGGCACTGAGTCTTATCCCTACTTGGTATCTTCCTAGAACAAAGATCAGGCTGGTGCACCCAGCAAGGCCTAAAAAAAAGGGGTAGACAGTTCCAGGGTAACTCCAGCCATGTTAGCCCCAGTTCCATGTACAGAAACAGGCCCAGGAAGGGAGGAGTAGGTAAATGGTGAGATGCTAATTCCCTGTGGTTGAGCAATTAGATGATCTGGAGTCAGAGGACCTGAGTGTGACCCTGGGCAAGTCATTTAACCATGTTTGCTTCAATTTCCTTATCTGTGAAATGAGCTGGAGAAGGAAATGGCAAACTACTCCAGTATCTTTGCCAAGAAAACCCCAAATGGGATCATGAAGAGTCAGACGTGACTGAACAACAATTCTCTGTGTGATGAGAGGCTCGAGACCCAGCTAGTGAGGTATCCTCCTTTGTCAATCCCTCTTTCCTCCCTTGACCTCTCTGCCACATCCCTAATTTGATAGCTTTTATGCCAGCCAGGATAAGTGGGAGAAGGTAGAAGGCAAACCATGTAATCTTATCTAAGTTTTTCTTGGCCTTCAAGGCTTAGCTTCAGACCCCACCTCTTTCCTAAAGTCATTTTCACTCTGACCCCTCACCTCACCCCTCTAAAAACTCAATAGAATCACAGGCTTGCAAATTGTTGGTACTAGAATGGGCATCAGAACATAGAGCACAGGATTTCAGAGGTAAGCAGCCTTAGAACTTAGAATGTCTGAGCTGGAACACAAAATATAGAATGTCTAAGCTCAGAATACAAAATATAGAATGTGAGAGCTGGAAAAGCTCCTGGGTCCTAGCAGTAGCAATGGGCAATTTATAAGTGGCTTTCCCCGCCGTTACTTCATTGGATCCTCACGAACAGTTCTACCAATTATTATTCCCATTTTCCAGAGGAGGAAGCTGAGGTATGATGGAGTTCCTCTGCCATAAAATGAGAGGGTTGGCATGACTCCAGAGGAAGGATGGTGCAGAATGACAAGGGCTGACGGGCTCAGGATGCAGAGTATGACACATGTTTGTAGACATGACCCACGCAGGAATTTGCTTTGCCTGACTATGTATTGGTTACAAGGGTTTTCTTTTTCCTTTTTCCTTTTTTTTTGGTGGAGAGAGATGGACGGGAGACAAAATAAGTGCTAATTAATTTGAAATGATTTAATTTAATAAATAATCATAAAATGAGAAGGTTGGACTAGAATGTTGGATGATCACAGAGGTCCCCTCTGGTGCTTTGAGTCTCACAGAGCCAGAGACTGCTTGAGCTCTGGTTGTGTGGTAAGTAAACCCTGATGACCCTGTCCTTTTGGGGAAATGGGGGTCGAGAGCAGTAGGAGTCCCTAGCTCATCAACCAACCAGCCTTTCCAAAGAACTTCTGGGCCTTGGGTCCCATGTTCAGCTATAACACTGGGGAGACAAGGGAAGAGCAGAGCTGCTCCCTGTCCTCAGAGAGCATATAGTCTAGGAAGATACAAGAGTTGTAGCACCAGGCCAAGGACCTTAGTCTGGAGCATACAGGCTTTATTTAACCTGGCAGCCACAGACCCCATCAATTGCATGGGGGGAGGGGAGGAGGGGAAACAAGTCTTTGTCTTCCCTATAATTGGTTTCCTTTGTACTCCTGCGTATTTTATGCTTTTATAAGCATGATTTTGAGAAGGGTCCATGGGCTTCACTAGGTTGCCCAAGGGGTCCGTGACACAAAACTGGGTCTGAAGGAAGACCACTATATGACTTAACCCAAGACTGAGAGATGGAAAGGACCTCAAAGGCCATGTAGCCTCAATCCTTCATTTTATAGGCAAAGAAACCTGGGATTGAGGAGATTTAAGTGGCTTGTCAATGATCACATCAGGAGTGATAAACATCAGGTTGGAATCCAGGTCCTCCAAGTCGACTCCATTGCCCTGTGCTCTCCCGTCTCATGTTTGAATTTATTTTTTTGGATTAGATAAGCTGTAAGATGCTTTCTAACTTTAAGGTCTAAGAGTAAGCCTTCCCAACATGAGCTCCTACAAGTTCACTTCCCTCCATGAAGCCCACCTAGGCTAGGTTCTTATGGATTCTTTATTTTGCCAGTGTCAAGATATTAGGAGACTCCCTGTTTTCCAGAACTAAGGCCCAGCAAGCAAGCTGTGCCCTGAGCTTGGCATAGCAACAATTCTTTGCGCTCACCCTCTGGATGATCTCAGACACAGGAAAACCCCAGAACTGGGACTTATGATTCACCTATTTCCCAGAAGATCTTGGCCTGACAGCTGGAGCTACAGCTGATGTACTGCAGCAGAAAGTGATCAATCAAATCTCCTGACACTCTGAACAATCCCTGTGCTTGTAACCGCTAAGTGAACTAAAGTGGGTGCTTCGCTCCTGTTCCCATCACACTAACTCTGCTTCTGTACCCCTCTAAGAATCACAAAGCTCAACGACCCTTAGGACTTGAGACAATCACAAGGCTCAGTGATTCTAATAACTTAAAGACTGTTCCCACAGGACCCAAGAATGCCTGTATTGTCTCCAAAAATACCAACCTGTGGGAACTGTTTACTCAAGACCTAAAAATGACTGTGTTGGGGTACCACTGCCATAAGCCATAGGCCCTCCTTCTCAGGAGGAATTCCCCTTGCAAGCATTTTTCTCTTTGAAATTAAACTTCTATTGAATTCCTGACTCTCCTGTCTCCAGCCTGCTTTGTCTGGCTCTGGTCACCCACCAGTTAGAGACCGGTTCTGGTCTGGTTGACACCAGAAACCTTACAGATCATCTAACCTACTCACTTTACAAATGTAGAAGCTGATGCTCTGACTTGCCCTGGGTCACACAGCTAGTATCTGAGCCCAGGATCTCTGACCTCCTTTCCCCACCCTCTGCCCCTGCCCCAGTCCATTTTCTGTATTGTGGTGCCAAATCAGTTTCCTCCATAAAGCCGCCTTGGACTAATGAGACGACATCCCCAGCTATAAGACTAGGAGTGAAGGTTTCAGTGCAAACCACCATCTTGTTACACTCCTACAGTGCACTTGCCCCAGAAATGACAAATAGTTTGGTATTCATTCACTCTCTGGGTATGTTTTAGAGCTGGATCCTGGCACTGGCAAGCACTCACATGTGCATCCGCGCATGCACGCGCGTGCACACACACATACACACACACACACACACACCATGACCTTCTATGCTAAAGGCCATGTGATTTTAGACAGTAAACCCCACAGAAACAAGACCATGGAAGCAAATGCTTTTATTCAGTTCCTGGACTCAGTGTCTCAAAAAAAAACAATCCTTACATGGGCAGGGTTTCCTGATCTCATGCTGTCATAGACAATCAGAGTCAGAGGGGGCTTAGGGAATAGAAGAAAGATTATTAAAGCTAAAAGAGTGCTCAGTACAGAACACAAGAAAAAATACAACAGAATTGGAAGGGAACTGAGAACAAAGAACATCCTGAGGAGAGGAGCCTTAGCAAGAATTATTTAACCTTTGTGTTTTCATCACCAGTACTTAGTACAATGCCAGACCATGAAGAAGATATATAAGAAATGAATGCTGATTTAGAAGACTGAATGTTAGATTTGAAAGGCCTGTTGCCAATCAAAATTGGGAAGGCCCTTAAAAAAGGATTTCAAAACTGAAAGGGATTTTAAAACAGATCAAAAGGGACCTCTGAAATCACTGAGTCCAGCACCCTCATTTGACAGATGAGGAAAATGACTCCAAAAGAAGTGACTTATCCAAGGTCACGTGGCCAGTAAGTGATTCAGTTAGACTTCTGTGAGCTCTGAGATGGGAGGAGGCCTAAGTCTCTTCCAGCTTTTAGGGAGGGGAATGTATGCCCAAGAGAAGTTTTTTGATGAAGTTGTTGAATTCTGGTCAATGCCCCTGAAGTCTTGTAGACCCCAACCTCCCTCTCCTATCACTATCAAAAGAGTTAGATATAGAAGTTCAAATGTCAAATGTTTCACAAGGCTAATCCAAGGATAGCCAAATTGTGCAGAAATAGACAACACAAAGCCTAAGAGGTAAAGGAACCTCAAGAACCATCTGTAAAAAAAGTAGAGAAGGGAGGCCCAGGAAGGGAGAATCACTTGGTCAGCCAGTGACAAAGTTACATGTCTTAGTAATCTCCTAGTCCACAGTACCCCTATCAATGAAGAGAGTATTTTGCTGTTGATGAATAAAGCTGGTCCGGCCATTGAATGTCTTCAGACTAGTAAATGCTCCCATTTCTCTAGTGCTTCTCTCCCAACAACCTTGTGATATATGTACTTTGAGTGTGATCATCCCTATAATGCAGATGTGAAGACTGAGTGGCATTACATGGTTTGCCCTGTATTATACAGCTAGAAAGGGTCCTGGCAGAGAAGACACAAGGCTCCCTTCCTTTTGAGGTGGAAAAAGCTGAACTAAACTTGGATTTGGAAAGGATAGACCAGTGCTCAGTTCTAGAAGCCTTACTCTTTCTCTTTATGAAGGGAATGGAGGCAAGTAGTAAATAGGGACTGCTGGATTACCGTAAAAGAAAAAAAAAAAAATCCCAGCAATGTCAGAGCTCTGCTGTGAGGCACCCTCTAGTGGCCAAAATGGGGGAACTTTGAGAGTTGGAAAGGCCCCCCGCCCCAGACATCATGACAGCAACCCATATACAGATCAGAATCACCACTGTGTGACCTATCAAACAAAAGTTATCCAGCCTCTGCTTAAAGACTTCCAAGAAGGGTGAACCCATTGCCTCTCAAGGGAGCCCAGCTCTCATGAAGCCTTCTCAAACTCTCTCTCTTCCACTCCCATTTCACAAGAAGTGACCTTTCCTCTTAACCAAGGCTGAGCCCTCTACCTGCACAAGCAATCCCATTCCAGCCCATCTCTTCCAACAGATTTCCTCCATCACCCCACTCTCTCACTTATCTTCAGTCTTTCCCTGTCTACTGGCTCCTTCCCTACTGCCTCAAACATGGCCATGACTCCTCTATCTTTTTTTTTCATTTGATTTGTTTATTTACTTTTAGTTTACAAGATTCAGTTCCATAATCTCTCGAGTTTCAAATTTTCTCCCCTCCCTCTCCCCTCCACCATGGCGGCATGCAATGAAGTATTGGATCTGCAAATATTTTCAAATTGGACATTGGTTTGGTCTGGTTGTATAGAAGGGTTGTAACCAATGGAATGAACAATGGGAAAAAAGAAAGAGAACCAAACATGAAAAAGAACGAGAGCATGTAGATTACTTCAGTCTCCATTTAAACTCTGCTCTCTCTAGATCTTTCTCTGAAAGTCTCATCCTGAGACTTGTAGTGACTCCTCTATCTTTAACAAAAAAAACCTCACTTGATCCTTCTGTACCATATACTATAATCCTATATCTCCTCTGTCCTTTGTGATTAAATTCCTTGAAAAGGTAATCTACAATAATTACCTCCAATTTCTCTCCTCTCACTCTTCTTTAGCCCTTACAATCCAGCTTTGGACCTCATCATTCGACCAAAACAGCTCTCTCCAAAGTTAGCAGTCATTGCCAAATTCAGTGGCCTTTTCACAGTCCTCACCTTGACCTCTCTACAGCCTCTGGCCCCTTCTATCACACTCTTTTCCTGAATACTCTCTTCTCTCTAGGACTCAGGGGTAGGGAACCTGCAGCCTCAAGGCCACATGTGGCCTTCTAGGTCCTGGGGTGCAGCCTTTTGCCTGAGTCCAAGTTTTGCAGAACAAATCCTTTTATAAAGTAGATTTGTTCTGTGAAGTTTGGATTCAATCAAATGGCTGCACTTGAGGACCTAGAGAGCCATGTGTGGCCTCAAGGCTGCAGGTTCCCCACCCCACTAGGTTTTCAGGACACCATGATCTCCTTTTCCTCCTACATATCTGATTGCTCTTTCTTAATCTCCTTTGCTAATCCTTATCCAAATCACACCCTCTAATCATAGGTATCCCACAGAATTCTGAGCTGGGCCCTCTCCTCTTCTCAATACCCTACTTCATTTGGTGACATCATTATCCCCCACTGATTTAATGACTGTCTCTATGCTATTGATTCTCAAATCTTCCTCTCCTTCCTGATCCTCTCTGCTGCCCTCCATTCTGAGAATCTCCAACTTCCTTTCAGGTAACTTAAATTGGATGTTCAGTAAACATCTCAAACTCAACACGTCCAAAACCGAACTCATTATTTTCCCCCTTAAATTCTCCCACCACCCTAATTTCCCTTTTATTAGAGGGTTTTGGGGGGTTTTTTAAATATTTTATTTTTCCCAATTACATGTAGAAACAATTTTTACATTCATTTTTTTAAAATTTCGAGTTGCAAATTCTCTTCGTTCCTACCTCTTCTTCCCCTTCATTGAGAAGGCAGGCAGTTTTATATAGGTTATACATGTGCAGCCGTGCAAAACATATTTCCCTATTAGTAACGTTGTAAAAAAACACACCAAAAAATAACCAAAATAAAGTTTAAAAAAGCATGCTTCGATCTGCTTTAAGATTCTATCCATTCCTTCTCTGGAGGTAGATAGCATTTTTTATCAGAAGTTGGTCAGAAATTTTCTTGGATCATTGTATTGCTGGGAATAGCTAAGTCATTCACAGTTTGTCACTGTACACTATGGCTGTTACAGTGTACAAGGTTCTCCTGGTTCTGCTTGCTTCACTCTGAAGATGCCATTTTAATTACTCCCTTGGTAGGAGGTTTTGCCTGACATCAAGCCTAAATTTGTCTCTTTTCAACTTCAATCCAAACAGAATTAGTATAATCCTAGCATTCTTAACCTAGTCTGTGAACTTGAGTTTTAAAAAAATATTTTGACAACTATTTTGAGATAACTGGTTTCCTTTGCAATCCAATGTATTTTATTTTATGGCTCTAAAAACATTAGTCTCCAAAGGGGACTGACTATAGGCTTCTCCAGACTGCCAAAGAGGCCCATGAGATTAAGAAACCCTAGACTAATCCTTCTTCAGCACTGCTGCTCGTCCCCTCGTCCCCTAGTCTTCTTCAGACTAAGCATCCCCAGCTCCTTCAATTAATCCTCACATGACATGGACTTGAGTCTTCACCATCCTGGTTGGTGACTCTCCTCTGGATTATTGTTGTTCAGTCATGTCTGACTCTTCGTGACCTCATTTGGGGTTTTCTTGGCAAAGATACTAGAGTGGTTTGCCATTTCCTTCTACAGCTCATTTTACAAATGAGGAAACTGAGAAAAACAGGATTAAGTGATTTACTTGCCTAGGGTCATACAGCTATTAAGTGTCCAAGGCCAGATTTGAACTCACGATGATGAGTCTTCTGAATTCCAGGTCCAACACTCTATCCACTGAGCCACCTAGCTGCCCTATATCTAAGACTTTACATTTTCCCCTATTGAATTTCAGTCCAGTGCTCTAGCCTGTTAAGATCTTTCTTGATCCTGACATTGCCACCCAGTGTGTTAGCTGTCCCTACCAGCTTTGTGCCAACTGGGCTCCATCCTGAATTAGAATCATCATCTTAGAACACAGAACCTTTGAACTGTGATTCCCAATTTATGGGATGCAAAGTTATTGCATAGAATCCATGAATCCATATGGGAACTCCAGAATAAGAAAACAGGCCTGCAGATTGAATAATGTCTTGTTTAAAGAGAGAATATATGTGACATGCTTTGCAAACCTAAAAATGTCTTAGAAATGTGAGCAACTGCAAATTCTAGATGCATCACTATTTCCCAAGCACCTATTTATAGATGTTACTATGATTAATAAAATAAAAATTAAATCAGTCAAAAAGTATTTACTAAGTGCCTACTGTATACCAAACAGTGTACTAAAATTCATTTTAAAACATTACCACATTTATAGGAGCTTTTTATCATGTGGAAGCATATTTTAAAACCCGCTTTTGGGGGCAACTAGGCAGCTTGGTGGATAGAACACCAGCAGTCAGGAGGAACTGAGTTCAAATCCAGCCTCAGACGATTACTAGCTGTGTGACCCTGGGCAAGTCATTTAACCCCATTGGCTCTCCTTCCTCCTCCTTCCAAAAAAGATGCCCTTTTTAGTTCAGTTGAAAATATTTAGAGGTCCAGAGAGGGGAAATAGGCCTGAGGACTTGTGCAGGGTCACAGATTGTAAGGAGCAAAATCAAGATTCTACCCTAGGTTCTGTGACTCCAAAACTAGTGCTTTTCCCACTATTGTACTTTTTCCCTTCAAGGTCAAAAAAAAGGTTTGGTGGTTCTGAGTTCTGGGATTTCAACAAGCCCAACATTTCCTATTTCTATTATGCTTTAAGGTTTACAAAGCACTTGCTTTCCTCACAATAACCCTGTGACACTAGTAGCATTAGAATGCCCATTTTAGAGATGGGAAAACTGCATCATAGCAGGTATGATGAATTGTCCCATAGGTCCACATAGCTAGTCAGGATTTGAACTCGAGTTCACAAAAACCACACTTCTCCCTCTAGTGAAGGCTTCCCCATCTTTCAAGGTCAAATTCTAGCCCAGTATCTTCCAGAAACCACCCCAGGCCAACCAATCCCTCTCCTGGATCTGAATCATACACTTGATTTTCCTGCTTTTTCTTGTCCTCTCATGGTTCCAGGTAGATGCTGCCCATCTCCTATCAGAGAGGAACTTCCTAAAGACAAAAGCCAGGTCTGCTCCAACTCTGTTGGCCCCACACTTTGAAGTCTCCAAGAATTTTTAAAAGTTTGGACTGCATTAAAACATAGAATATCAAAGCCAGAAGGGCCCTTTAGAGACCATCTGGTCTGACCCTTTCATTGCACAAAGGAAGAAATTGATACCCTAGCGGGGGAAGGGATTTGCCAAGGTCAGATATCATCAGTTGGCAAAAGGCAGACAAGAAGCCAGGCTTTCTGACTCCAAATCTCAGGCTGTTTTCGCAGCATGAAACTTTGCTTATCCAGGATCAGTGCTCCAAGGAGAAGTCATGGAAAATTCCCTGCTTATAGGTGACAGAACTGGCCACATTTTGAGTTCGAAAAGTCAGGAGTCCAACAGAAATTCCATTTTCACTCTAAGGATAGAGACCAGAACGTGTGTGGGCTGTGATGTTTGGGGGATAACCAGCAGAGGAATATGGCCTTGGGCTTGAAGCTAATACAACATTCAGGATTATCTACATATGTCTGAATACAAAGAAAGAGAGAGGGGGGGCCAATTTCATACCTGTCCCAATTAGAAATTGGGAAGCCCATCTCTTACTAGCCAGGTGACCTTAGATAAGACATTTCCAACCTCTGGTTGGGAGCTTCTTCAATAAGAAGGTTAAAGAGGTATGTAGGTGGTACAGTATCTAGAGTATGGGTCCTGGAATCAGAAGGACTTGAGTTCAAATTCTGCCTCAGCTGTGTGACCCTGGGCAATTCACTGAACCCCAATTGCTGGAGGGGAGTGTAGATGACTTCTAAGATCCTTCCAACTCTAGATCAATGAGCTGGCCACCTGCCTACCTTTGACTGGTGTGATGGTAAGTAGACGAAAGGAAACCCCACTCTAATCCTTCATCCGTCACTGAGCCCCTGCGGGAAGTTGAGCAGGAGACTTTTCCTCTCTGGGCTCATTTCTCCAGCTCAGTTGGGCTCTAAGATCCCTCAGAGTTAAGAGTCTATTTTCCAAGAACCCTGATGCTTCATAATAGGTAATACTTAAGAAGCACTTCCTAAATGTTAACTAATTTGATTTGATTTTCTAAGGCTTCTTTCGGTACTAAAAATCCTTGTTCTAAGATGGAAATTCTGAACCTGTCACTTGCAACCTGCATGATATCGGGCAAGCACTTAACCTATCTGGGCCTCAGTTTCCCCATTTGTTAAAATAAAAGGGCTGTATTAGCTAACCTCCCAGCTCTCACAGGAGCTGGATAATAACCCCATGCTCCAGGCTTTCTCTGTGATCTCTCTCCTTGCCTGATACAGTGCCTGAAACAGCCAGCATTTAATAATAATAATATTTAATTATTATTAATATTATTATATAATAGAAATATATTCTAATATGTTGATATTTTTATTGTACATATTAATTTTTAATTAATAACAAGAATCTAGCATTTCTGTAACACTTTAAAGAAGACAAAGTGCTTAACTCACTTGATCCTCACAACAACTCTGGGGGAAAGGTATTATTATTAGCCCCATCTTACCAATGAGGAAGCTAAAGGTGAGAAAGGTCCAAAGATCCCACAGCCAGAGTAAGTGTCTGAGGCAGGATCCCATTCCAGGTCTCTCTGTGTTCTAGCCCGACTGCCTCTCAACATTAAAAGAATGAATCCTTTGGGTTAAGGCCCTATGTCTCCCATCAAAACTCAACACCCTTGGGAGAGGTCACACCGGAAGCCTTTGCTGGCCATTAACACACTCAATCCCATTCAATTCAGCAAACATTTATTCTAAGCACTATGTTCCAGGCTCTGTGCTCAGAGCTAGGGATACAAAGATGACAAATGATCCAGCCCCTGCCCTCATGAGGCTTACAATCTTCTAGGGGTGATAAGACACACAGACAAGTTTTTCACAAGGTAGGGTGAGATAGAAGCAAAGGAGAGATTGGAAGTAGTATGGGAAAGTCTAAGGAGTGAAAAATTAGGGGAGAGAACTGGAGAGGGCTTCATGGAGAAAGGGGCAGCTGAGCAGAGGCTCAAACCCTACCCTGCAGAAATAAGGAGGAATTGTGTTCCAGGTGCTCCCAAGGACAAGCTGGATGAATTCATGAGGGTAGGAGAGTACAGGGCAACAGGTATGGGCAGGCAATACCTAGTCCAGTTTGGCTAACAGTGCATTTAGGGGCACAGAATGAATGAAATGCTGCAAAGAGAAGTTGGAACCAAATTGTGGACAGCATAGAATCTGCAAAATCAGGAGTTTACATTTTATCCTAAAGATAACGGGTAGCTACCAACGGTTTTTCAGCAAGGGAGCGTGCTGGCCAGAACTATACTTAAGATGATTAATTTGGTAGCTATCTGTTGGATGGTTTGGAGAGGGGAGAGACTAGAGGTGGGAAAACCAATTAAGAATCTATCACAGCAGTCCTGGTCAAGGTAATGAGAGTCTGCACTAGGACAGTGGCCAGGGAGAGGAGAGAGGAGAAAGTGGATTCAAGGTGCAAGAATAGTTGGAAAAGCAGGATGAATGGGATTTGACAGCTGACTAGATTGGAGAAGGGGCATAGGGAGGGAGGGGGAAGAGTCTAGGATAGGGTCAAGGTTGCAAACCTGGATGATGCCATTGATAGGAAAAGAGAAGTTGGGGGGCAGGGCAGACTTGGGAGAAATAATAACTCACATATAGAGCAACTCACGATTCTTCAGTGCTTTTAGGTTTTTCAAAGCACTTTCCTTAGGACAGGTCTGTGAGGTAGGTAGTGCAAGTATTACTCTCCCCACTTTTCAGAGGATGAGTTCAGTTTGGGACACGTTGAGCTTGAGATGGTGGAAAAGCCAAACGCATGTGCCCAGCAGGGCTAGCAGAAGCTCAGGGCAGAGAGCCGGGAGTGGCCTCTGTGTGGGGGTGACTCCAGAAGTTGTGGGAGTGGATGAGACAGAGAGAGAGAGAAAAGAGGGGGGGAGAGAAAAAGACAGAAGAGAGAGGAGAAGGATAGAAAGGAGAGAGGGAGAGAAAGAGAAGAAAGTGAAGAGAGGGCAGAGAAAGGAGAGAGAAAAAAGAGACAAAAGAGAGGGGAGGGAGAGAAAGAGAGAGAGAAGAGTGAATAGAGAAGGGAGAGTGAGAAAAAGACAGAAGAGAAAGGGGAGGGAGAGACAAAGAAGAAAGAGTGAAGAGAGGGGAGAGAATGGAGAGGAGAAAAGAAGAAAGAGAAGGGAGAGAAAGGGGAAAGAAAGGAGAGAGGGAGAAACAGAGAAAAGTAAAGAGAGGAGAGAAAGAGACAGAACAGAGGAGAGGAAGAGGGATAGGGAGAGAGAGAGAAGCAAGAGAGAGGGGAGAGAAAGAAAGGAGAGGGAGAGAGAAGAGGAGAGGAGAGAAAGAGAAGAGAGAAGACGGAAGGGAGTGACAGAGAGAGAGAAAGAAAGAAGAGAAGGAAAAAGAGGAGAGAGAAAGAAGAAAAAGAGGGCCAGACACACTCAAAACTAGGGAGCAGGAAGCTGAAAGGGCAAAATGTTTATTGAATTGGACTGGAGCACCCCTAGGTGCTCACAGCTTTGGGGAGCTCTTCCTGTCAATAATACCTTAGCACCTTAGTGTGGATGGGAGGCAGGGCCCAGGAGGGGAGTGGAGGGTCCTGAAAGGGAGGTGGGAGGGACCAAAGACAAACTGGCTTTGTGTCAGGAGCTCCCTGGGCTACGGACACAAGTGTTCACAGTGCAGGGGCCAGAGCTGAGGTTGATGCAGGCAGAAGCAGGGGAGATGTGCTCTGGGGGAAGGAGGAACGACCCCTTTCCTTCTGGGGAGGTTCAGATGCTTACATCTTGAGTCAAAGGTTTCTGCAGTTCGGATTTGTTTTTTGACTGCAGGGTAGGAATGGGAGTTGGCCTAGGACACCGCGGGCCAGCATTCACAAAGGGCTCTTCTTTCCGCCTGAAGGAGAAGGGTCTCTGTCTGCAAAAGAAGCAGAGAATTGAGCATTTTAACGCCTGCCTGTGAAACGAGAGAGGAAGGGAATCGCTTCAGACCCATTATGATAACCTTTTCACCCATGCAGTGATTCCTCCTTTCCAAAGTCCTCTCCTAATATCTCAGCTGAACTTCATAACCAGCCTCCTCTCCCTCTCCCCTTGTCCCCCACCCCCACAAGATTTGAAGATCCCTGACAGCAAGGACCACAGAACCACAGAATGTTATGGCCCTTTGAGATCATCTGGCCCAATCCCTTCATTTTTTAGATCAGAAAGCTGGTGCCCCAAGATAGGAGGTGACTAGTCCACAGTCATACATCCCAGAAGTGGAAAAGGCAATATTCAAACTCTGGGGTTATGACTCTAGATCCCATATACCCAGTACAACAGCTCTGTGTGATTGGGTCTTCAGGAAGTTTGTGAATGGCCAATTCATAAGAATTCCGTAAACATTTATCAAACAGCTACTGTATCTCAGGGCCTGGGCTAGCTATTAAGAATACATAGAAAGGCATAACAGTCCCTGCCCTCAAGGAGCTTACATCCCAACGTATACAACCAGGCACAAATAATATAGCATGTTTATTCATTCTCTCTCTCTCTTTCTCTCTCTCTCTCTTTCTCTCTACCTCCCTCCCTCCCTCATTATCTCTGTGCATGTGTATGCACACACACACATACACACACACACACACACACGCATATGGAGAGACAGAGAGAGGGAGATAGCCGGAGAGAGGCCCAGACAGACGGAGCATGAGTAGATGAGAGGTAATCTCACAGGAGAAGGCACCAGCAACTAGAGGGAATGGAAAGGGTGCCTGCAGAAGCTAGAGAATCTGGAATTTGAAGGAAGCCAAGGAAACCACAAAAGAGAAGTAAGGAAAGAGAGCATTCCAACAACTTGGGAAACATTCTGGAGGGGGATGTGGACCATACTTGTGATTTCAAGGGTCTGGGGAACTCTTTCTACCAATGCCCATCAGCATCTTTCCATATCTTATTTTCTTAGAGAAGAGCTATCAAATGGTCCCAAGTAGACCCAAAACAGATTAAATGTAATTGGGAAATATTTAACCAAAAAAAACGCAATAAAACAGATGATATGACATTTTAAAACTAAGTCAGTATGTGCATGGATCAATGGTCCCCGTTTCTAGTTGAGTTTGACCCCACTGGCCTAGAGCACCAAGCAGTAAAGCAGCTTCCCCAGAGTGACACACTGAGAGCAGTGGTTATTTTTCTATTAAATTAATAACCAATTATTAAGATCAGGATTAGGGTTTTTCTCTTTTTATTTGCTCATTCAAGGCCCAGCCCCTGTGGGTCAGTCTCTGAAGAATGCTTTGGATAGGTGAAATTGCCCAGGAATTCTTCCCTTCCCTCCCCCCCCCCCCAATCTAATCTAGGTGAATTTCAGTCCTAAAAAGCATCAGACTCACTTGAAACCCTGCTTCCCACCAAGGTTCAACTTTTGTCTGGAGTGCAGAGGGCAGGTGAATCTTATGATCAAGCCATGTTTTCAGCAGGAGGGGCTGAGGGCTTTTAGCCCACCCACACCTTAGAAAAAGTCTGCCCACTCATTAATTGTTAACCAATCAGGGCTGATTTTCACCTGTCAGGGGTAACCCACTTTTCCAAAGGTATTTAACCAATCACCATGGTTTTGTCTTTGGTTATCTCATGCCCTTAAAAACACTCTTCCAAGAAGAGGTGTCCAGGTTTCACCAGACTGTCCAAGAGGTCCCTAACATACACACACAAAAAGTAAAGAAACCTTGGTTTAGAGCATCTGGAAACATTCACTTAGCAATCTGGCACTTTAGGAGGAGGCGCTTGGGGGCCGTGAATAGAGTACAGGGCCTGGAGTCAGGAAGACTCATCTTCATAAGTTCAAATTTGGCCTCTGACACTTACTAGCTGTGTGACCTTGGGCAAGCCACTTAACCTTATTTGCCTCAGTTCCTCATCTGTAAAATGAGCTGGAGAAGGAAATGGCAAACCTGTATCTTTGCCAAGAAAACCCTAAATGGAGTCATAAAGAGTCAGACATGATTGAACAACAACAACAACAAACAAGTGTGAGATCTTCAGCCAGTTACGACTAAGATCATGCGTTACTGGGGAAAAGGGATTGCAGCCACTTTGACATTCCCGCCATAAATGAAACCAGAAGGCAAAAGGAGTGGAAGAATCACTCTTTGGTCCTCCTTGGAGGAGTGAAGAAATGAGGTGGGAGAGCTGGTTTGGTCACATGTCCATGGCCAACAATAAAAATCTGCCATTCCATGGGACACTCAGATGTTCATAATAAATATTTGTAACAAGATCTCCCTGAAGGTAACTGTAACTTGCAAGCCAATGTCTGGGGCAAATGATAAGGGGACAAAAGCATCTTATGAAGACCTGGATGGTACCCTTGAAATTAAATCAAAATAGACTTGAATACACTGTGACTTTGAAAGGAAGATGGACAAAGAGGAAGACAGTGAAAAATATATTGGAACCAAGACTCAAGAGTAAGAAAGAAGAGAGACTAAAGGTTTGTAGAAGCCTCTTACCTATGTATTGGGAATATATATTCAAGAGAGGTGGGAAGTACTGGACATGAGCCCCAAATAACATTATCTTAAATGACAGGAAATGGCTACAGTTGTGGGAATCATTTAGGTGTCTGCATATAGTCAAACCATCAACTTGCTAAAAGATAAAAATCAATTTTTTAAAAATATGGCATATAATAGAGATAATTCCAATCTGACATACTTCAACAAGTCACTGAAATATTGATATTAAAAAAATGGAAAATGGATAAAAGAACAGACACCTCTTACTAAGGAATTTTAAGCAATGCGAATTAATTGCCACAATGAAGAGACCAAAAGTCCCTAGAAACCACCTCAGCCAATAAACACTTGCCAGTTAAGGAGATCTGACAGCCCAGGACAACACTGTTTAAAATGTAAACTCACCTGTAAAATCTCACAGAGGACGGTGGAAGATTACGAACAGTAGTGCTTGATAAAACACTGATGAGCAGTGGAAGAGAAAACACAGCAACAGACCCAAATAAGCCAGCTCATTTCAAGGGTATTTAACAATGAATCAGAAAGGACAACAAACTGATAAAAAAAAATAAAAAGGCTCTAAAAAGATTTCTATAATAAACTCTTTTCTCTTTCAATGACAATGGAACTCTCAAATTTGGACTCACATAAGGGTTTGTGATTGTGAAACTATGAAAGTGTAAATGGTACTAAAGAAAATAAATATTGTAATTAGATCAAGTACAGAGAGAAGAGATTCACCCTGGAGGGAACGTAATTTTGAGGATGCTAACAGTCAACCTTTTTTAAAAAAAGAAATTTATTTATTTTTACATGCATTTATAATTTGTCTCTCCTTGCCAATAATTTTTTAAAAAACAGCCTCATCATAAACATGCATATGTTGTGTTCAACTGTTTGTGATGCCATTTGGAGTTTACTTAGCAAAGATTCTGGACTAGTTTACCATCCCCTTCTCCAATTCATTTTACAGATGAGGAAACTGAGGCAAGCAGGGTTAAGTAACTTGCCCAGGGTCACGCAGCTAGTAAGTATTTGAGGTCAAATTTGAACTCAGGAAGATGAGTCTCATTCCATTGCACCATCTAGCGGCCCAAATATGCTTAATACAGCAAAACAAATTTCCCACATTGGCCACGCCCCCAAAAGAGGTTTGTGTGTGTGTGTGTGTGTGTGTGTGTGTGAGTGTGTGTGAGTGTGTGTGTGTGTGTGTGTGTGTGTATCTGCATTTTTACTTTGCCACCTTTCTGGCAGAAGGTGAGTGGCCTATTTCATTTTCGGTCCTCTAGCCTTGTGGTTTATAATTGCATCGATCAGAGTTCTAAAGTCTTTGAAAGCTGTTTTTCTGGGTAATGTTGTTACTGTTCTCTTAGCTTCACTCACTTTGCTCTATGTCAGTTCACAGAGGTCTCCCCAATTTCCCCTGAAAGCATCCATTCCGTAATTTCTTACAGCACACTAATATTCCATTATATTCATATACCATAATTTGTTTAGTCATTCCCCAATCAGAGAACAAACTCCTCCAATCTCCAATTTTGTGTTACTATGAAAACAGCTGCTATAAATATTTTTGTATACAGAGGTACTTTTCCTCTTTCATTTGTTCTTTTGGGGGTATAAGCCTAGTACTAACTTTCTGGGCATAGTTCTAAATTCCTTTCCAGAATAGCCGGATCAATCCATAGCTCCCCCAACAGCATACTGATGGAACTGCTTTCTCGGTTCCTTTAACACTTCATTTTCCTCTTTTGTCATCTTTTCCAGTCCAATCAATGGGTGTGAAGTAGGACCTCAGAGCTGCTCTATTATTAGTGATTTAGAAAATTTCTATGTTCTAAATGGTTGCTGATAAGATTGATTTCTTCCTTTGAAAACTGCTTGCTCATATCCTTTGATCATTTGTCAATTGGGGAATGGCTCAGTCTCATACATTTGAATCAATTTCTTATACATTTTGGAAATAAAACTTTTATCAGAGGAACTTGCTAATATTTTTCCTGTTTACTTGTTTCCTCTCTAATTTTAATTTCATTAGATTTGTCTGTGCAAAAACTTTTTAGCTTTACAAAACCAGAATTTATCCATTTTGTCCTGTATGATCCTCTCTAGCACTTATTCAGTTATAAACTCTCCCTTATCCATAGATCAGAAAGGCTTTTTTCTTCCTTTCTCCTCTAATCTGTTTATGATGTGACCTTTTATAATTGGGTCATGTATTCATTTGGAGCTTATCTTGGCATATGGTCTAAACCTAATATCTGTTTTCCCACCAGTTTTTTTCAAATAAGGAGTCCTTCCCTCAGTAGCTAGAGTTTGGGGATTTATCATACATTATTAGGGTAGCTAGGTGGCACAGTGAACAGAGTTCTGGGCCTGGAGTCAGGATGGCTTCCTGAGTTCAAATCTGGCCTCAGATACTTACTAGCTGAGTGAGCCTGGCCGAGTCACTTAACCCTGTCTGCCTCAGTTTCCTCAACTGTAAAATGAGCTGGAGAAGGAAATGGCAAGCCACTCCAGTGTCTTTGCCAAATAAGTTCCATACAGGATCACAGAGAGTCAGACGTGCCTGAAATGAATGAAAAGCAGTAACAGCAACACACTACTGTGTTCATTTGCTTCTGCATGTTGTACACCTAATTTGTCCCACTGAACCACCTCTCTATTCTTCAGCCATTACCAAACTGTCTTAAAGATAACTGTCTTGTAGCACAGCTTGAGTTTTGATACAGATAAAAACCTTTTCTTCCCTTTTAATTTTTTTTTATATTATTACCACTAAAAATTAGTTCTCAAGATAACTGAAAGAAGGGAGGATATCTAATCCTTAGGAGAAAAAAAATCACTGACATTATTTCTACAAAAAAAAATAGACCTGCAGCCAGGAAAATGTCAGTCCCTACTCATCCATGCCTACTTGCCTATCTCTACAAAATATTTATGAAAATCATCTTTACACATACTAAGATCATCCTTAATAAACATTTAAGAAGGGAACATGAAGGCTTTCCAAAATTAATATTCTGTAGCAGGCCATGTCTTTATAGCCACAAAATTTACTAAAAGATGAGAGAATATCAGATCTCACAGAATTTACTGATTATAAGTTGACTACAATAATACGTTTGATTCTGCAGAACCAAATTTGACCATAAAGGCTCCACTCAGGTGTTAAAATCCAACTAGATTCCTTGAAAGGTGTTATCAATTACCCTGATAACACTCTGATTGTAAATATCAGAGGAAACATAAAACAGAGACATATTCTCCAAAGATACTTATTCATGTGAAGGAGTATGTCCACCAGAGAGTCTATATTGAGGAGAGATCTCCTGTAGAGTTCTGTTTATGGACAACACTGACCTGATTTCATCAAGTTCCAAAACATTATATAGCTTTCTAAATGAAACTCAGAATCTCTCAAGTATTCTGCCTAACTATCCACACAGGAAAAAAACAAGTGGATGAAGGATGCCTATTGTCTTAACTGTGATGTGCCTTTGAACAGATATTCTACAGTATTAGTCTATCAGTGAATATATTGTAAATAGACACCTTGGATACAGAATGAACTGGTCCCAGAATTGAAGATAAGAACAGGGAGAAGTGTCCTTAGGAATCTAAATGAAAACCAAAGTTCTCCCTAACACCGAAGTCCACATTTCTAACATTGGTACTCTTCCACTGATGGAAGTATGATGATGTATGCCTACACCATGTAATAATATAGTCTTTGGAGAATTAAAGGTGCAGCCCAAACCAAATGGCAATGAAGAGACACACCCTGAGTATGGGTGGACCCTAACATACTATCAAAGAAACACTCTCCAAGTCTCCCTTATCACGAGAGACGTTATCAGTGAAACATTGAACAAGAAAAAAGAGATGGATTAGTCATGGCGTAAGAGCAAGAAAAAATCCAATGGACAATCCATATGGTCTACTCATACCCAAATGATGTCAAGAGCTCTAGATGAAGACCCCCAGCCCTTTGGGTAGACACCCTGTGAAGGATTCATGGGAGGATGTGGATGAACAGGGCACTGGCTGACAAAGTTGGATGGATGGGCTGTAATCTGCACTGCTAAAGGGAGTAACCCATCAGTGCAATCACACATCCATTAAAGTATCAAAGGAATAAATCACATTTCTACATTGCTTTCAGGTTCATAAAGTGGCTTCCTCACAACAACCCGAAGAATTGGGCAACACAATTATCATAACCCTTATTTTATGAATAAGAAACTAATCCCAGAGATTGGAAGTTATTTGCCCAAGGTCACACAGCTAATGAGTGGCAGAGTCAGAATTTAAAAACCAGCCTCCTCACTCTAGGTCTAGGGCTCTGCCTATCATACCAAACTGCCTTTCTTTGATATAATGGCTTACATTTATCTGCCATTTTGGCATAGCAGCTCATCATCTGGCCTTGAAGCCAAGAAGAACTCAGATCAAATCCTGCCTCTGACACAGCTGGCTACGTGACCACAAGCAAGTCCCATAAATTCTCTTTATTGTTACTGTTATTCAGTCATTTCAGTTGTATCTGACTGTCTGTGACCTCATTTGGGGTTTTCTTGGCAAAGATACTGGAGTGGTCTGCTGTTTCCTTCTCCAGCTCATTTTACAGATGAGGAAACTGAGGCAAACAGAGTTAAGTGACTTGCCCAGGGTCACACAGATAGTAAGTATCAGAGACTAGGTTTGAACTCAGGTCTTCCTGACGCCAGACCAGGAGCATTACGCATTAAGATGCTTTGGGGCTCTCAGCAACTCTCTAAAATTATGAGTAACAGAGAAATTACTTGACATGCATTTGGCAAAGGGAATTTCCTCATTTGGGGGCTCCCTATACCAATGAAATCATAAGCCCTGTCCTTAAACTACCCTCTCCTTTATAATTAACAAACCTTTTACATGCAGTCATAAAATCTGAATCTAAGATTCAAAAGATCTGGATTTAAATCCAAGCTCCAACATTTACTCATTGACCTTAGGCAAGTTACTTAACTTGTCTCAGACAGTCTTTTCTCATCTGTAAAATGGGACTAATAATACTTACCTCCCAGAATTATCATGAGGAAAATGCTTTGTATACCATAAGGTGTTATAGAAATGTGAGTTCTGATGATGATTTTTCTCTATTACTCTCTCAATTCTTTCAGTCTGATAGCCTAAGGCATTCTTTACAGACTTAGTACAGGCCTCACAGAAAAACAGAAGGATCCCTGACAGAAAGCCAGGAGATGTGGGTTCTAATCCTAGTTTTGCCACCCAAGGCAAGCCACTAGTTCACTCTTTCCAGTTCCCACCCCAGCTCCTTACTAGAACCTTCTCTCTAAGATTACCACCCAATTACACTGGATGTATCTTCAAAGTACAGAGTTGTTTGCACGTTGCTTCCCCCCATGACAATGTAAGCTCCCTGAGGGCAGAGACCAGGCTTTTGCCTTTCTTCATATCCTCAGTGCTTAGCACAGTGCTGGGAACACAGTAGGTGCTTCTTGACTGACTCTGTGCCTGACCTTCCTCTGTAAAACAAGAAGCTTGTACATGATCTCCAAGGCTTCTCTAGCTCTGACCTTCTAAGATTCCAGAGCCTCCCTTTTATTTTTAGTGAGTCCTTACATTGTTCCCCTTCAGTGTTGCGTGTGAGTACTCTCTCCCCTGGAGAGACAGAAGGGGGTCAGATTTGGAGTCAGAAAGACCAGGAATCAAATCCTAACTCAGTTATGTATTTACCTGTGAAACCTCTGTGCAAGTCCCTTCCCCTCTCTCAGCCTCAGTTTCCCCATCTGTAAAATGGGGGTAATAGCAGTTTAGTCCTAGGATCTTAGATAAAGCTGGGACAAGCCTCAGAGGCCATCTGGCCCAACTCACTGTCTTACAGATGAGGAGACGGAGTCCCAAAGAAGTGAACTGACTCACCTAAGGTCACCCAGCTAGTAAGAGAGGCAGCATTCGCAGCCAGCTCCTCTAATCCTAAATCCAGTGCCTTCCCCACTACCCCTTTCAGTCTCCTCGAGGGAAGCCATGATTTCGTTCAGCAGACACTCACCCGCGTGTCAAGGTTATAGGCAGTCTTCTTCAGGTCCTGGAGGGCCCTCTGCATGAACTCAAAAGCATGGCAGTCCACACAAGGTCGGCCTGGGGGAAACAGAGAGAGTCCTAAAATGTCATCACCAAGAAGAGTAGCTCCGCTGGGAAGCTGCCGTGGGGATCCATCTGCTCCCAACGGCTCAACTGACAGAGGAGAGGAGAGATTTTTTTCCTCAATATCCCTGACAATGAGTTGGTGGCAGAGCTTGGAGGGACGAAGACCCCCAGTGAGACTGCAAACATTATCCCAGAGTGCACCTACTGCACCCTGGAGGGGTGGGATCATGGGAGGGGAAGAAGCAAACATTGGTTCTGCTTTGATATAAGAGATGATGGGGAGAGAGGGTTCAAGGAAATGCCAAGACTTCAGTCCTCAGTTCAAACCCACTTGAATAAGGATGCAGCAGCAGGATTGCAGGTTTGCAGCGAGAAGGGTCCTTAGTTATCCAGACACCACTTAGACACCTCCAATAATGTGGACAGCTTGAACAGTTGGGAACTTCCTCCTTATAACAACCAAAATCTGCCTCCCTGTAACTTACCCATATTGTTCCTAGTTCTTCCCCTTGGGCCAAGCAGAATATCCAGTATGAGGTTTGGGATTTCAAATCACAGGACCTGGGTTCGAATCCTTCTACTTACTCTGTATGACCTTGAGCAAGTTATACTTCACTCTCCCAGTGGCTAGTACAATGCCTGACACATAGTAGGCCCATGATAAATGCTTATTGACCAACTGACCTTTCTGGGGCTCAATTTAGTCACTTGTAAAATGAAAGGACTGAACTAAATCATCTCTGAAGTCCCTGCCAGTTCTGAATCCGTGAAACCATCTGAAACTGAGTCCCAGAGACGTGACCTTACTTACCTAAGGTCACTCAGGTATGAGTATCAGAGGTAGAATTTGAACCCAGATTCTCTTACTCTAAAGCAGCGGTTCTCAACCTGTGGGTCGCAAAGGGTTGAACGACCCTTTCACAGGGGTTACAGGAGTCGCCTAAGACCATCATATTTCCGATGGTCTTAGGAACCTCCTCTATCCGTCTCCAGGCAGGTCCACCCACATGAAGACATGCCTACATACGAGTATTAAAGGGTCAGGGCATTAGGAAGGTTGAGAACCACTGCTGTAAAGGCAGTGCTCTTTCCACCATTCCTTTTGGCCTCTCCGAGGAGAGGATATAAATGCTTTCCAAACCCTCACTCAATGTAAGCCACCATTTCATTCTGGACCCTAAATCTAATGACTCTTTCCCCATCTTTCAGATACTTAAAGATACCTATCTCTTCTTGATGTCTAACCCAGTGATTCCTCCAGGCCCACTCCAGTTTCTCAATACTGTTCTTCTTTTGTGGTTGTGTTGATCATCCATGTTAAGCATTTATTTTTAAGTAATATTTTATTTTTCCCAATTACATGTATAGACAATTTTTAACATTCATTTTTTTTTAATTTTGAGTTTCAAATTTTCTCCCTCCCTCCTTCACCTCTCCCCTCCCTGAGATGACAAACAATTTGAGATAGGTTATAAATGTATAATCATGTGAAACATTTCCATATTTATCATGTTGTGAAAGAAGACACTTCAGAGCAAAAGAAAAACACACACACACAAAAACTTCTAGTTTTTGACCTGCATTCAGAATCCATTAATTTTTTCCTCTGGCTGAAACCTTTGGAATTGTCTTAGATCACTGTATTGCTGAGTCATTTACAACTGACCATCACATAATATTATTGTTACTGTGTACAATCTTCTCCTGGTTCTGTTCACTTCACTTAGCATCAGTTCAAGTAAGTCTTTCAAGTTTTTCTGAAATCAACCTGTTCATCATTTCTTATGGCACAGTATTCCATCACAATCATGTATCACAACTTGTTCAGCCATTCCCCAATTGATAGATTTACCCACAATTTGCAATTCTTGGCCACCACAAAATGAGTTGCTCTAAATATTTTTGTACAAGTGGGTCCTTTTCTTTTAAAAACTATTTGAGATACAGGCCTAGTAGTGATATTGCTGGGTCAAAAGGTATGCATAGTTTTATAGTCCTTCGTCAATATTCTCCAAGCCAACTTTACACTATCTAGGCACCTGTTTTCTTTGTACTCTTTCTTATTATTTTTAAAGTATTTGATAAGAATTGAGTCTCTAAAGTATGCAAGCTTTAAGTGTGAGACATGTTTGAGGAAGTGTAGGCAAGTGAGTAGTGAACAAGAATAGCAGGTTGGTGGGGGGGTGAGGGAGAAGAGACAATCTGCATATGGAAAAGGAATTATAAAATGTCAGAGCTGGAAGGGACTTTGGACTAGAGAATGTCAGAGCTGGGAGGGAGCTGAGAACAGAGAATGGCATATATCTAGGAAGGGGCTCAGAGCATAGGATGGCAAGGACCTTAGAGTGACACTGAATGCCAGATACCTTAGAGCATAGGACATTGAATGCCAAAGATAGAAGGGACCTTGGACTAGAGAATGTCAGAGCTCAGAGGGAGCTGAGAACAGAGAATGGCATATATCTAGGAAGGGGCTCAGAGCGTAGGATGGCAAGGACATTAGAGTGACACTGAATGCCAGATACCTTAGAGCATAGGACATTGAATGCCAAAGACAGAAGGGACCTTGGACTAGAGAATGTCAGAGCTGGGAGAGAGCTGAGAACAGAGAATGACATACATCTAGGAAGGGGCTCAGAGCATAGGATGGCAAGGACCTTAGAGTGACATTGAATGCCAGAGACCTTAGAGCATAGGACATTGAATGCCAAAGATAGAAGGGACCTTAGAATAGAGAATGTCAGAGCTGGAAGGGACTTGAGAACACAGAATATTATAGCTGGGTGTGATCTCATTTTAAAGATGGGGAAACTGGGGAAGATGGTCTGTTGAGTTTGGGAAACATCCAGTCTGGCTGGAAAATGCAGTGTGGGAAGCTGAATACATGAAATCAGAATAGAAAGCTCTCTTTGATCCAGACTGTTGACCTTAAATGCCAGGCTGAGTAGTCTGAACGTTATCCTAGGAGCAATGATGAGCCTTTGAAAGGTTTTGAGCAGGGAAAGGACAGGGTCAGACCCGTGTATTTGGAAGATTAGTCTGGCAGTCTATGAAGGATGGACTGGTGAAGGGAGAGGCTGAAACAGGGCTCTGAATCTGGAATCTACAGATAGATTTTAAAGGGTCTGTGAAGCTGAATGAAGGGGAAATAATATTATTTCTACTAGTCTCTAACTAAAATTTAGCACTTCCTTCAATTATTTAAAAACATGATTCTGAAAATGAGTCACCAGACTGTCAAAGGCGTCCATGACACACACATAAGGATTAAAACTCCCTAGACTAGAAGCCAGGAGAGTGGTCTGGAGACTATCATAATACTCCAAGAAAAAGGAGATGAGGGCCTGAACCAGAGGGCTAGCCCTCTGCGTGAGACAGTAATGGAACTGAGATTCATGAGACCTTAGATCTAGAGCTGAAAGGGCCCTCTGAGGTCATCTAACCCAACTCTCTCATTCACATATGAGGAAACTGGAGGGCCAAGGAAGGCAAGTGAGTTGCCCAAGGTCATACCGGTAAATGAGTAGCCAAGGTGGGATTTGAAGGGAGACCCTCTGATTGCAGAGTCAGCGTACTTCACTGCCCCCACAGCATTCTCAAGGTAGAATGAATTATACTTACTGATCAACTGGCTGGGTCAACTGGTGGGAGGAATAAGAGGGAAGAGCCAGCAAGGGCTCCAAGGTCCAGGTTAGGAGACCTGTGCTATCAGCAGAATTAGGGAAGTTAGGAGAAGGGACAAGTGGAAGTAGGGAAGATGATGAGTTCCATTTTGGGCAGTGAGTCTGAAGTGCAAGCAAGGCATGCAGCTGCAGATTCTGTAGAAAGTTGCCAATGTGGGGCAGGAGTTCACAACTGAGATTGGGGCTAGATATAAATAGACTTGGGAGTCACTGACAGAGGTGAAAATTGAACCCACGAGAACTGAGAATGTCAACAAGCGAGAGAGTGTAAAGAAAGAATGGAAATGGGGTGATGATAAATCTTCAGAGAAATACGGTTAGCGATGATGAACCGGCAGTGGAGGCTGAGGCAGACTGTGGGTGAACCAGAAGAGCACGGTGTCATGGAAGCCATGGGAGAAAAGGATATCCAGGAGAAAAAAGAGGTCAACAGGACCCTCACCATCATTACCACCCTCCATTTACAAGGTTGCTACTGTGTACATGGGCAGTAGCACAGTGGATAGAGCATGTGTACATGGGCAATGGATAGTCAGTACTGGGCTTGGAACCGGGAAGCCTCATATTGACGGGTTCAAATCTGATCCCAGACACTTACTAGCTGTGTGACCTTGAGGCAGTCACTTAACCCTGTTTGTCTCAGTTTCTCCTCTGTAAAAAGAGCTGGAGAAGGAAATGGCAAACGATTCCAGAAGAGTCAGACATGACTAAACAACAATAACAAGACTGTGCACACAGCCTTAAGTTGGGTGCCACAGGAAAGAGCTAAGTGAGCAAACCATGGCCCCTGCTCTCCAAGAGTCATTTAGTCATGTCCAGCTCTTTGTGACCCCAAATGGGAGATTTCTTGGCAAAGATACTGGATTGGTTTGCCATTTCCTTCTCCAGCTCATCTGACAGGTGAGAAAACTGAGTCAAACAGTGTTAAGTGACTTGCCCAGGGTCACACAGCTAGTAAGTGTCTGCAGTCAGATTTGAACTCACATAGATGAGTCTTTCTGACTCCAGGTCCAGCACCTATCCACTGCACCCACCTAGTGGGCCCCTCTTCAAATAGCAGCTCTCCAGGCAGTGGGTATTTCAGTCATCCTCATGGTACCAGCCACACACTCATCTTACAGATGAAAAGACTGAGGCCCAAGTAAAGGATAAGCACCTTATGAATTTCTGTGTATGTTGTTGAATTTTGAATAGCTTCACTTGTAGTTGTAAAGGAAGTGAGGCTAGTGTAGCTCATTTTCATGTGAAAAGGTCAGGAAAAGAGTTGAGCTACCAGCAGAGAGAATGAACTCACCCCTAGCACATCAATTACCTCTGTAATAAATAATAAACCTATGTAATTCTTTTCCTCAGCTACAGGAATGAGTTTAAAGAATTGGATCCCCTGAACCCCAAAGCTGTTTCATGATCCCTAGGCAAATGGCCAGTGTCTAGTTATGGCGAGACTGGTGATGAAGTATGCTTTTGTCCAACTTTTGTCCAACCTGTGGACAGGTGATGAATTACAGGTGCAGAATGAGATGCCCATTTTCAGACACAACCAATACAATTCAGATTTTCCCTGCTTGAGTATGCTTATTTGCTACACAGAGGACTTTTACTGGGGGAAGGAAAAAGTGAGGGTGGTGAGAGTAATGTAAAGAAAAAAGAAAAAAGCTTCTATTAAACATTCTAAGAGACACACAAAAGAGCAAAAGGGAATTCTTTAAAAGAAGGAGATACAGATAATCAGGGACATACTGGTACTAGCATGTAAAATTTAAGATATACCTTTTAAAAAGTCATACATAATTGATTTATAGTTTTATATGCAACCTTCTCTTTTTTATCCTTTTTATATATGAAAATATTCATTTTTGTTGATTATTGTCAAGTCCATAATAATAATTATGCATGTATCTTTAAAGAAATGTACTGAACAGTGAATAATCACCATGAATTAGGGTTAGGTACCTAAAGGAAAGCCCTCAGAGCCCTACAATGCCAGAGCAATGAGTTACCTTGGCCATATATGTCTCCTAAATGTATACCTCACTACCACTGTACTCTATGCATGAGCCTACTCTTCTAACCAAAGCTGGGGATATTTGTGGGACCTCACATCCTTAAAGAAGGAATGTTTTGTAGTAATTATTCTTATGCCATCTCATTAAATGCCTTTGCTTTGAGCTACTTGTGTCTACTGACTGACTATTAAAAATAAACTCACTGGCAGGGGCTCAAGAGCTATAGTTTAGAAGTACAGACCCATGGAATACCTTTAGACCTCAGTAGGAGTTGACCTCTTAGTGGAAATTATCAAATTGAGGGGTAGCCCCATAAGGGATGCTATATAATCCTTAAATAAAGGCCTATAGAAATGGGTCTCAAGTTTTCCTATCTGTAAAATGAGTGATTTGAAGTAGACATTATCTAGGATCGAAACCAAAGAACATGAGAATCACAAAAACTCAAAGTTTAACAGAAGCTATCTAGTCTAACTTCTAGTTGACCAAGAATCCCCTCTGCTCCCCAACAGATGTTCATGAAGCTTTTATCTAAAGAGCTCTAATGAGAAAGAGTCCCACTGCCCTCAGAAGTAGCCCATTCCACTTCATCATGCTAACTGGTCTTTTATTTGTTTCTTTGCAGATCTCACCTGTTTGCTGTTCTTGATCTTGCCCTCTGGAGCCAAGCAAGAAAAGTTAAATCCATTTTCTAAATAACAGACCTTCCAATATCTGCTATCATGCCCCTGCTAAGTGACCTTGGCATTCAAGGCCCTCCCAAATATGGATCCAAATTGCCTTGCCAGCTTTTTTTTCCCATTATTTCCCAGAACACACATGCACTCATGGATCCATTAAAGTATCAAGCTAAGTACTCAAAAACTTTGATGCTAAGGAGTGAGGTTCATTGCTTCAGCCAAACTGGTCTGGTCAACTCACACCTTTCCTCCTGACAAAAAAAAAAAAGCCCAAATACCATACACACAGCATACTTTGCATTTTTCCACCTTTGTTCCACCTCCACATCTTTGAAATGAGTCCCCCTTCTCCAGGAATACAAATCCTACCCACCTTCAAGCCTGGTATAGTAACAAGAGCAAGGAAATGAGAAGTCAGTAGGCCCAAATCTGAACCCTGGGCTCTGCCACTACCCATTGTTATAGAAAAACGAAAACAAAAAACCACTGGACGGGGACACACAAGACGGTTTGGGTCCTGGTTATGACACCTGCTAAGCTTGTGACCATCCTCTGGGCAGATCATCTCACCTCCCTAAGTCTTATTTTTCCCAACTGTAAAAAGAGGAGAGTAATTCTTGCTGCATCTACCTCACAAGGCTGGAATTTAAAAGAGTATGAGGAAGGAAGCTATTGCCAAATAAAGCTGGGACTGCAGGCTGAAGCCAGACCATGGAGGTCCTTAAATACCATTAGGAGAAGTTTGTGAAAGGAGAAAGGGCATTGCACTGACTGTTTCGGATCAGGTGAGAGGCTTGGTGGAACAATGGGTAAAAAAAGGGAATTGGTCTAGATTAGAGATTCTGGTGAACTTTTTGAAAACTATTTTTACAATTGTATTTCAATGAAATTGGCTACCTTTGTAATCCTGTATGTATTTATTTTATGCATTTAAAACATTGTGCTGAGGAGGCCATAGTCTTCATCAGACTACCATAGGGGTCCAAGACACGGAAATTGTGAAGAACCAACCCCTAGATTAAATGGATCTCTGAGCCCCCTTACAGCCCTGACGTCATTCTATCACCTTGAGGCTCTAATCCAGGATAGGACCAAAACCTCTACTTCCTGAGGTACAGAGGGGCAGCCGCCGGCTATCTGCAGTGAACCTCACTCCCTACCCACTCCAAGCCACCCCCTTACTAAACCCAATATGATGCCCAACAGTACTCCCACGGAAGGGAGTAAGGAGTTTCCTTGTTCCTTCTTCCCTGCCCCACCCCCTTAGGTAGCTTCCAGGGACTTCGTGGAATGTTCCCGGGTGGGATCTTGAACAATCCCTCCCCCCGCCCCCAACCCGATAGGGGGCGCCCAAATTCTAGAGAGGGGAGGGTTGCGCTGTGTGGACTGGGCAGGGCGCACAGGGGAGGGACGCTGGATACGTGGATGGAGCGGCTCGTGCGCCGCGGGGCGGGGCGCCACAGAGCCGCAAGGCGTGGGAAGGGAGGGAGGTAAGGGGCTGGGTCGTGGGGAGGTAGGCTCCTGGCGCGGTTAGGCGAACGGAGAAGGCCACGCCGCGCGGGCCGAGGCCAAGGAGCCTGGCCCACGCGGGGTGGGGCGGGCAGCCCTTGCAGTCGGGGCCGAAGACAGGTAGGCGCCGGGCTGCGCAGGGCGCAGTGGGCGCGGGGAGGGAAACGCTGACCCAGAGTTGGCCAGGCTCTACTGAGTTCACGTACGGAGAAAAGGAGGAAGGGAGGGTGCCCTGGGTGCGGGAAACGTAGCTTTGAACGGGTCTGGGCACACCTGTCCCAAAGGAGGCGGCTTAGGGGAGGGGCTGGCTCACGGACAGGCCGCGGGAATGGATGCGCCGAGCCAGACCGGTCTGGGCGCAGCGGGGTGGGGGGCGTGGGGCTGGGTTGGGCACACCGGCCCTAGGGAAGCAGACGCCTGGCCAGACCGGAGTGGGCGCACGATAGAGAGGGGCGGAGACGGACCCACTGGCCTCTGGAGGCAGGCGACAAGCAAGGTGCACGGAGGAGAGGAAGCTCCAGCTGGGCAGACGTGGGCCCACTGGACCGGGGATGAAGGCGCCAAGCAGGGTGCACAGGGGAGGTGGAGGGCGCTGGGCAGAGATGAGCCCACTGGCCTGGGGTGGGAGGGAGGGGCAGCAGAACACCTACTTTCAGCTGGGATGACACTTCCTGCCGCGGGCTCGGCCGTCAGACGCCTTGGTGCGAGCAGCAGCAGCAGTAGGAACAGCATCGAGACCGGGGCCCGGGCGGCGGGCCGAGCGGCCATAGCGAGTATCCTGCCCGCGGGTCGTGCGCTTGGCTGCGCCCGGCCCAGCAACCCAGGAAAGGATCGGCCAGAGATGGGTGGGACACGACTGTGCTTCGACCGCCTTCCCTGCAGATGTGTCTGAGCTCTGTGCCCGACAATGCCCACGCAGCCTCGCCCTTCCAGCACCTTTGTTTGGGGACCCCCAGCTCGGGGCGGAATCCCTCCAGCCGGCACAGAGCATGCGTCCCCGGGTCTCCCCCCACCCCACCCCGTTAGGGTCATTGCCAAGGAGATTCGCTATAGCAACATCCCAACGTGGGGGGTGGGGTGGGCGGGGAGCGAGGAGCCTCTGTGAAGAGAGTAGATTTAAAGGGACTGTAGCTTAGAACGTCATAACCGGAGGGCCCTTGAGCTTTGAACCGACAATGTTTTGTGAACACCATTTAGTACTGGCCTATCATCTTACAGATGAGAAAACCAGGGACTGGAGAGCAAAGGGGACACCAGTCCAAGGTCCCAACAACCTATTACTTGCCTGGGAGCAGGATAAGACCTCTTTGCTTGTTTGATTGGTGGCTGTGAAGTCTAGTGCCAAGTCACTAAAAGGCTTGAAATAATTTAGCAAGAAAGGAGAGAGGTAATCAAGAACAGTCCTAGCTAGAAACAAGGGCTGCAAAGGGAGCCTGAGATCTTGGGGATGCTGAGACCCAGAAGGAGGAATCGATGGGCTCAAAATCCTGTCCTTCACCTGGAGTGTAGAGGTGGGAGATCAACTTTCAGGACTGGACAAGCCTGTAGAGGCCACCTAACCCTAGGCCAAGCTGGGACTAAAACCACTCGGGGCTCAACTCACTGGCAGGTTGGTTTGTAAGAATCAGGAGGCCAGGGCTGCTTCTGCCACGTTAGAAGAGGGGGAGGAGTGTCATGGGTCCAACTGAGGAACTGCAGGGCAGAAGGAGGCCAGAATTGGAAGGCACTTTATAGAAGAGAAGGTTGGCTTTTGAAAGGACCTTAGAACTAGAATGTCAGAACTGAGTTAAGCCCCATCTCATTTTCCGGATGAGGGAATTAAGCCCAGGGGAATGTGACTTGTTGGACATCTCACAGGCAACTGATGAAATGGAATGAGAAAGTGATAGATAAACCCCAGGTATATTGACTCCCCATTAAATGGTGGCCAGTTGAGAGGAATTTGGAGGAAGTAGGTCCCCCAAACAGGACCAGATGCCTAGCTTATGGTCTAGTCCAAGGTGGTCTGCTCCCCTGGAAAGAACCCAACCTTGGAGTCAGCCCCTCCCCCAATAGACTATACTTAGTTTTGGGCAGTTGACTTTCCCTCTTGGGGCCTGTTTCCTCATCAAAAAAAATCAAAGCATTAGACTAGATTTCTTAGGTGACTTAAAGTGCTGGGATTCACTGTTCTGTGTCTGCATTTAACCTCAGACTTGGGGAGGATCTACCTTACCTCTCACTCTCTGTGCCTTAACACAATGACCATTTCAGGGTTTCTCAACCTGGAATATTAGGACAGTGGGTCAGAGAGAACAATTAATTTAAATAATTATAGGCATGGAAAATTGGGCATGATTGGCAAAGACTGGTGGTGGAAAGAATCCTGGAGAGGACGTGAAGTTAAATCCCAGCTTTGCCACGTCCCACCTGTGTGACCTTGGGAAAATGACTTCCTTAGGTCTCAGTTTCCTCATCAGTAAAAGGAAAGAGTTGGAATGGATAATCCCTAAGATGCCTTTCCAGCTCTAAAGCTACCAGCTTATGCTTGAAAGAATGGCAGAAACTCAAGGAATTGGAGCTTCATTCATTCAGTGCTTGGAATAATTTAGACTCGTTTTGGGTTAAAATTTCATTTCATACCATGTGGGGGAGGAAGGGAGCATCTGTGAGTGTTTCAGAAGTGTAGACGTTTCAGAAGCACTGTTTTGTGTGCAATCAAATTTCAGGTGCTTCTTATGGGCTCATTAAGACAGCTCATATTAGTAACTAGGCATTTCTTAGCCAAATTTGAGAGACTAGATAATCCAAATAATAAAACTTCTCTAAAAGTGGGCCTTTCATTCTTTCAGAAAACATTTAGTAAGTGCCTATTCTGTGCAGTCATGCCCAGAATGAGGGGGATGCAAATTTAACAAACACTGAGTTGGCTTCTGTGTGAAATGCAAAATTTAGCTAATAATAGACTGTGTTTTAAGGTTTGCAAAGTGCTGTACATGCGTCAACTCATTACAGTCCTTGGCTTAAAACAACCCTGTGAAGTAGGTAACACTATCATATCCATTTCACAGATGAGGAAGCTGATGCTGAGAGCACTTAAGGGACTTGCCCATGGTCACACAGCTAGGTAGATATCTGAGGTAGATTTGAACCCAAGTCTAAAAGACTTCAAGCCCAGAACCACTCACCCACCTTTATGAGGCATCCATGCCCTCGTAGAACTCATGACAGACCCTAACCCTGCCACTTACTAGCTGTGTGACCTTGGGTAGATAACTTAGCCTCCCTGTGCCTCTGAGTTTTCATCTCTGAAATGAGAATATTGAATTCTGAGGGCCCTTCCATTTCTAAGTCCATGAGCCTAGCTGCAGAACTAAGATATATTGATAATTCTGACACAATAATACAAAAACTGCATTAAAGAGGAATAAAATACTGGGTAAAGGTGGTTTTGGGGGAGGGTGGCCACAGAAATAGTAAGTGTCTAGAAGAGGCTTCCTGGGGGATAATAATGCCAGCTAATATATACAGCACTATAAGGATTATGAAATGTTTCACATACATTTTCTTGCTCATTTCTCATAACCCATGAGGTTGGTGGTGGTATTATTCTCATTTAACTGAAGCAGAGAAAGTGACATCATTCAATGTCTGAGGTAGGATTCAAGCCCTGCTTTTCCCCACTCCTGGTCCGCTGCTGTATCTACTATGCCAAGTGACTCTTTCTTGGTAGCACTAGATTTGGACCTTAAAAAATGGGTGGAGATTAAAGGAGAAAGCCTTCCGGGCTTATGGAATATCATGAGCAGCAGAAACCTAAGCTTAGGAAAGTGTGGGGGAAATACGGAATTGGAGAAAGAAAAGGTCAGGTACCACAGTAAAAAGAATGCAGGCCTTGGGAGGCAGGAGACCTGGATGGGAGTCCCAGCTCAAATTCTACTGTGACCTTGGACAAATCACTTTACCCCTCTCCAAGCCTCAGTTTTCTCCTCCATAAAATGGCACTTGCACTGTCTCTCTAATAGGATTATTGTAAGGAAAGTGCTTCGTAAATCTTAAACATTCAAATCCCTCTGTCTTTACCATGTGTGGATCAAAGGGCTGAGCTTAATGACATCCTGATAAGGGATGACCAAGAATGAGATTTTGCTAGTAGTTTAATAATTCTATTTTTGTAGCTAAAGAATAATTATTTACCTAATTTCAAATTACCAAAATTTTTTAAGTTACATAATTTAGGGGAAAATGTGAAGAAACAGAAATACCTAGGTATAGTGTGGTACCTACCCTTCAAGCAATTCCTTTTCCTTGAATCTCGAAGACCACTCTGACTTGTACACACTTACCAGGCAGCATGCTATAACAAAGTGATTCTCAACCCTCCTAATGCCTCGACCTTTCAATACGCGTATCTGCATGTGGGTGGAACCGCCTGGTGACAGAGGAGCGGAATAGGTGCTTTCTGATGGTCTTAAGCAACCCCTGTGAAAGGGTCATTCAACCCCCAAAGAGGTCACAGGTTGAGAACCGCTGCTATAACGGAAGGAGTATTAGACCTGGATTCAAATCCTTACCTGTAATTTACCAGTTGTATGACCGTGAATCAGTTACTTATTCTTTGTAAATGTCAGTTTCCTGGTTTATAACTTGGGAATAATTTTTAAAGATGGCGGTTGATGATCAAATGAGATAACAGATGTAAAACATTTTGCAAGCCTCAAAAGTACCATAGAAGTATCAATTATTATTAAAGCACTCCATGAATATGAGTCGTCACTAGGGTAGAAATTCCAGCTCTGCCACTTCCTGGCATCCTAACTCCAGGTAAAGTAGCCTCCCTTCTCTTTAATCAAATGAGGTTACATACGGAAAGCATTTTGCAGACTTTAAAGTGGCTATATAAATGGCATTAGTCATTCTTTTTGCCTTGGTTTCCTCATCTGTAAAATGGGGATAATCACACTATCAACCTCAAATGGCTACAATGAAGGAAAGGATTTTGGAAATCATAAAGAGCTCTAGAAGCATAATTTGTTATTAAGGTGGCTTTGCCTTTGTGAAGACAATCTGTGGAAGCGTAGTTGATTCAGTGCCCCATAGGCATTCGGTAAATGTTGGCTGAATTAAATTAATTCTTCCTCCATACTCTCACCTGGGGAGTCACTTCAGACCTTTATCTGTTCTTGCAGGCGCTATCACAAATTTCTTAATGGGTATCTTTGTCTCCAATCTGTCCCCTCTTCAATCCATCCTAGAAACTGCCTATGGCCAGGTTCTGCCATGCCATTTTCCTGTTCAGAAACTTGTAATGAGACCCTTTTGCCTCTAGGAAAAAACTAGACTCCTCGGCCTGGGACAGAAGGCCCTCTTCAGGCAGGCTCCACCCAACTTTTCCAGCCATGCGTCATACACTTCCCCTGCACAGACTACTTTCCAATCAGGAAAGTGTTTTTCTCTTTCCTTTGCCCTTGTGTGTGTATCATGCTCCCATGTTAGACTGTAAGCTCCCTGAGGGCAGTTTTTTTTGAGGGGGGAGGGGGTTAGCTTTATATGTCCAGTACAGAACATACTAGCTGCTTATATGTTAAGTTGAATGTAGGTTGTCTCTGGCTACCATTAAATGCAAAAAAAAAAAAGGAAAAAAGTGGGAGACAGTACTTTTAAACGATCAGCCTTTGGATCTTAATGTAAATAAGTTCATAAGCATTTCCAAATCTAACCCCCTTCCTGAAAGCAGTTTCATAAATGGAAGGAGGAGGGTTAGACCTAGGCCTCTAGTGGGTACCTGGGAGAAGATGGAGAAAGGCATGAAGAGTTTCTATGTTCCCTGAGGTCAGACTCCATCCCAACCTACACCCCCCCCCCCCCATACACACACCCACCTTATTAGTCTACATAATGGCTATGGGAATGTTGATGCCCTAGAGGTGGGAGATAATCAGAGCTTAGCCTGAACAGTGCTGTATTGTGAGCCCAAATCCTGCCTAGGACCCTACCCCAAGCCCTTGACGACTGCCTTACCCTATTTCTTCACTGCCTTTTCACCCTCCCATTTGCCTCTGTGAGACCAGAGTCTAGGTCTGTTCTAACCTGTGGATACCCCAATGGTATTCAGCACTGAGCTCTGCAAACAGCACTTGCTTGATGAATACTGACCATCATGGTATTGTCCCCACTTCCCTTTACAGCCTCTCCCCTACCCCCACAGGTGCCTAAACTAGGCTTGTCTGTAATCAGGTCACGGAAGAAACTCGGGGATTGCAGACATCAACAATCAGGCTTGTGCAGCATAGAGATGCCCAATCCCGACACGTCTTCAAGGCGATCTTGGGTGTGAGTCAGCAGACGTGGTTTAGCCTGGGCACACCACTCAGCGCCAGTCGGCACAGGTTAGCTCGGGTCTGGTCAGCACTCCTCCCAACATGCCATTGCTCTTGCATCGGAAGCAACATTTCTGTCTGGGATGGAGGAAGGAAAAACAAAAACATCAGCAGGGTGCCTGTCCCTCAGCGCAGGAAGGTCTCTGGCACCTTCTTTCCATTTCATTTTGCCCCTGTCGTCTTGCTCTCTGCTCCCTTCCCTCCACCTCGCCCCCAGTTTCTTCCTGTCCTTTATCAAATGAAGCCCCAGGTTCTCACTCCACGGTGCACACTGGGTAAGGCATGGGCAAAGGAGGGCTCTAGGATCAGAGACATAGACGAGGAAGGGACTTTAAACCTTTTATATCACACATGTGGAAACAGGCATCTACAATGGAAAGCGTCCTGAGAAGACCTGAGTTCAAATCCCACCTCTGCCACTGACTACTGGTGACCTTAAGCAAGGCAGTTCATCTCCTTCAGCTTTCTCCCCTGCAAAATGTGAATGGGTTTGACAAGATGAACTCTTAAGTCTTTATCGAGTGAATGTTGAAAACTAAAAAATAAATTAGAAAAAAAAAGTAACTCCAAGGGCCCTTCCTGCTCTGCCTGGGATCCTGCCAAGACAGGAGAAGGGGCTTGCTGGAGATCAAGCAGGTAGTAAGTGGAAGAGACAGGTCCTGTGACTCACTGCCCACTGCGCTGAGGTTACTACAAGGATTTATTTCTGCCTTTGGGGAGTCTAGGATTCTCATCGTCTCTGTCTCTCGCTCCGCTTTTTCTGTATTTCTCTGTCTCTCTCAGCTCAGACATTGCTTGTTCTAAAGACTTTCCTAGCTCTGACATTCCATGTTCTAAGGTCCCTCCTACTTCTGACATCGATGTTCTCAGGACCCACCCATTTCTGACATTCTGTGTTCTAAAGCTTCTCCCAGCTCTGACGTTCCATGTTCTAAGGCCTCTCGAAGGCCTGACAGTCTATGGTTATATCATTCTAATTGAGTAGAAAAGATCCTTGCACAATAATCTAGAATCTGGTGCCAAAATCCATGATATAGTCAGTGTCATAGGAACTTAGAAAGTTGTGTGGGTCATAAGCAGTCAAGGAAAACTTCCTCAAGTAGGTGACATCTGCGGTAATCCTGGAAGGGCGGGCAAAGAGAAGGGGTGGGAGGAGGGATTCCAGACGAGGGGACAGCTCAGCCCAGCCCTGCCAGACCCAACCCAGAGACTGTCACCTGGGATACCCGTGCTGTGGCCTCCTGATGACAATGAGACTGTCTGACCCTGTTGCCATAGGGTTTTAAATTTTAAAAAAAGGCAAAGAGCAGATTGAATGCAAGATGCCTTTCAATCAGGAAGATTCAAATCTTAGAACCCTGGAGGTTGTAATTCAGACTTTGAGGAAAACAGCTGCCATATAGTAGGGAAAATTTTAGACCAGGCATCAGAAACCCTGGGTTTGAGGAGCAAATAGAATTCTCATTTATATAGGGCTTTAAGAACAATATAGCATTTTTCCACATAAAAACCTATGAGGTAAATTTTACAGGATTATCATCTTCATTTTGTAGTCAAAGAAACTGAAAGTCAGAGATGTGGCCAGTGACGTTGTCCATCAGAACCAAGATTGAAGCAGTGGCTTCCGGTGATTCCATTCTTCCCACCAAAGCATGAACACACACAGACACTCACTCTCTCTCACTCTCTCTCACTCTCTCTCTCTCTCTCTCTCTCTCTCTCTCTTTCTCTTTCTCTTGCCCCCCCCCCCCCCTCAGTGCCTGTCTGTCTGAGGAGCAGCCTTGTTCTACCTGTTCGCAGAGCTATTTCTCTAAAAGAAATCACCAGCAAGGCTGTGAACCAGAGATAAGGTGAAGAGACCTACAATGCTGAGCCCGCAAGATCCCCTGCTGCTAGCTTATAGAATCTTTAAGAGCTCCTGACCAGCATGACAGCGATGGTTCTGTGGGCAGGGTTCTTATTGTACTTTGAGGGACCTAGGCTACAAGCAGCCACATTTTTTTTGTGCTCAGCACAGGGCCTGACACATAGTAGGTATGTTAGAAATGATGCTTCAATGAATGTATCGCTGTCCCCTTTGACAGGACTCCCAGATGCTGACAACTTTATCTTTATACACCCAGGAAGGTGGACAATAGAATTTCTCCTCCTCCTTCTTTTTTCTACACTCCACTGGTTTCATCCCCATTAGTCTCCTGGAATCTATCCAGTTACCTAGAGAAGTGTGATACTAAGGCCATTCTGGTGCTGTTACTGGACTATAATCAGGAAATAATCATTTTAATAATAATAGTAACTAGGGGCGGCTAGGTGGAGCAGTGAATAGAGCACCGGCCCTGGAGTCAGGAGGACCTGAGTTCAAATGTGGCCTCAGACACTTAACACTTACTAGACTTGGGCAAGTCACTTAACCTCAATTGCCCTCCCCCCTTGCAAAAAAGCAAAAAAAATAAAAATAACTAGTATTTCTGTAGCACTTAAAATGCCATGGTTTGCAGGATGCTTCACAAAGATTAATTTATTTTACCCTCACAACCCTGGGAGGTAGGTGCTTTAATGATTTTGCAGATGAGGACACTGAGGCAGACGAATTCAGTGGCTTGTCCAGGGTCATGCATATAGAAAGTATCTGAGGCCAGATTTGAACTAAAGCCTTCCTGACTCTGCACTCTATGCTGTATCCACTGTACTGTCCACCTATCAATGCCACAATGTCCTAAAGCAGCAGAAGTTATCCAAAGGACAGTGGTGGCACACCTTGAGCAGAAGGATGGCCTCATCAAGTAAACACACACCAGAGGTGGCATGAAGGATATCATTCGAGGGGGTGGCTAAGTGGCACAGTGAATATAGCACCAGCCCTGGAGTCAGGAGGACCTGGGTTCAAATCTGGCCTCAGACACTTAACACAAAAATTAGCCATGTGACCTTGGGCAAGTCACTTAACCCCAATTGCCCTCCAAAAAAAAAAAAAGAATATCATTCGAGGGATGTGTACCTTGAACAGAAAGTGGTCCAGATCATGCAATAACAGAGTTTGGGTGTGAAGAGATCGAGAAGTCACCTAACATTTGGGGTACATCCCCCTGGAGCATTCATGAAAGGACATGGTTGGGGCGGCTAGGTGGCGCAGTGAACAGAGCACTGGCCGTGGAGTCAGGAGGACCTGGGTTCAAATCTGGCCTCAGACACTTGACACACTAGCTATGTGACCTTGGGCAAATCACTTAACCCCAAATGTCCTGCATTCCCCCCTCCAAAAACAAAAAAAAGACTGTTGGGAGTTGTACAAGATCAGGTAACTAGGTGACGGCTGGTCTCAGACACAAGCTGTGTTTCCCTGGGCAAGTTCCTCTGCCTTGGTTTCCCCAGCTGTAAAACGGGGATAACAACAGGTGTCTTCCAGGATTGTTGTGAGGATCAGAGGAGATAATATTTGTAAATGGCACATCTGCCTAGCACATAGTAGTCACTATATAATTGCTAGCTATCATTATTACTATTAAGATAAGAAGGTGCAGGTGAGTTGCGAGCTGCGTCTTTTGGAAGGAATGCCTGCATCAGCAGGGTTACAGACCCACTGAAGGAACTAAGTATAAATAAATGAACAAACAAAACACTGAAATAAAGACTAGATGAATGGAGTAATGAATGAGAGAGCCTCTTTGGAACAATCTGCACAGTACTATTGATGGGGGGAGTGGGGAGGTTGAGCTCCTGACCCATTCTTTGAGCCCTCTGGACCCCATTATCAAATACTCAACGTCTAACCACTTGTAAAACTACCTACACTAGCAGCCAGCTTCTCCATCACTGGTGTAGATGTATGTCATAAGCAGGCCAATATTTCTCCTTCCAGAGGAGAGTTGAGCCAGAATTAAAACAGCTTCTCTCACTGAAGGCATGTGCTCTGCCCATGGGGAACCCATCCCTCAAAGCACAGAACGGTGGGCTGTCAAAACTAGAAAAGGCCTCAGAACATCATAAAATATCTAGACCAGACTTTAGAATGTAAAATAGGACTTTGAGCTGAAACATGATACATAGACTCTTACAGCTGGAAGAATTTTAGAACAAAATGTCAGAGCTAGAAGGAACCTTGGAATGTGAAAAGAGAGCTAGAATGGACTTCAGAATATGAAATAGAGACTGTCTAATCTGGAAGGGACCTTAGAATAAAGGAATGTTAGAACACAGACTATCACATAGAATGTCAGAGCTGGGAAATACCTGAGGATATAGAGCCACAGAATGTTGGAGCCGGAAGGGGCTTTTTGAGATTACCCAGGCTAACTTTGTGTCTGATGATTGCATTCCCTAAGCAACCCAGGGGCTTGGTGCACCATTTCTTCCTGTCTTGCCAGCATAGCCTAATGTGGTTTAAGTTAGAAATGAGAGCTGTATGAAGTGGGAGCCAACAAGGCTTAAGGGTTTTTTTCACTCAAACGTTTTTAAAATTTTTAATTAATTGGTATTAATGCTTATCAATATATTTAGTAGTGTTACTTGTACCATATAATAATCTATTATTTACTATTAAGCTATTATATTGTCTATTTATTCTTACAAATTAATGAGTATATTTGTTCTTACTGTTTAGTCAATGTCATGTCTGACTCTTCAGGACCCCATTTGGGGTTTTCTTGACAAAGATACAGGAGTAGTTTACCATTTCCTTCTCCAGCTCATTTTTACATATTAATTATTACATATTATTCTGTATTATTAATTATAAACAAAACATAATTAACACTATTAATGATCAATTATACTGTTATAATAATCTGTTAATAAAGTTGACCGTATTTTGTTAATTAATATTATTATTAATTATTGATAATAAATATTGATACATTCAAATATGTATTTCCATATACAAAGTAGAATGGAAAAAAGGATTGCACATAAAGCTATGAATCTCTTATGTAGGTTTTATATAGGTTTTATGCCTCCAACCCTCTCTAGGATGGACAATTTAACAGCTTTTTCTGTTAAGGAAGGAAGTTTCTTTTAAACTATATATTGAACTCAGTATGTAAGAGCTGTCCCTGGCTTTCTTTCTGACCTTTGCTCTCTTCTGTGCATTTTAAAAAATTCCTTTTTTTAAAATGATCTTATCCTTATGTTTCCTCCTTTCCATCACAAACCCCCATTGAAAAAAGAAAAACAAAGTCCTTGCAATACATAAATATGATCCAGCAAATCAGATTTCCACTTTGGCCAAGTTCTACAATATAAAGACACAAGATGACTCTGCCAGTCTTTAAAGCAGCAGAAGGACTTACCCACTTTTTAAACCCACAGAAAAGTAAATGAGTCAGAAAAGAGGCTTCTGAATAACTCTAACCCAACATTTAGAGGGAAGATAGATACAAAAGCCAAACTTATAAGTAACCTAAAACCACACACCTGCTGTATCTAATTAATTGACCTAACAATCCTTTCTTTGCTTATATAGAACAGTCTGCAAACTACAGGCCAGGGAACTTGACTTTGATCCTGGGAAAATTCTCAAATGAATCATATATCTCTGTTGAACTTCACCTTAGTCCATGAATCCTTAAAGAGATGGTTAGTGAACATCAAGAGAAGGAAACAGTGATCACAAAGAGCCAGCATATGTTCATCAAGTACAGGTCATGCCAGACTAACCTCATTTCCTTTTTTGACAGGATTACTAGTCAATCAGGGCTGATATAGTTTTCTTAGATTTGAGAAAATCATTTGATAAAATATCAATATTATTCTTGAGGAAAAAGTAGTGAGATATGGACTAGAGTATAATATAACCAGATGGATTGGAATGGGTTGAAAGGCCAGAGTATAGTTGTTAATGGTCCAGTGACACTGTGACAGGCAGTTTCCAGTGGAGTGCTCCAGGTTTCTATACTCCCTCCTGTGGTGTTTGCAATTTTTATCAATAACTTAGATAAAGGCGGATATGCAAATATATGCAAATGACATATAGGGAACTAGATTTGTAAGAGGAGATGCTCTAGTGAGACTTCAGCACATGCAGTATCTACAGGGGTTCAAAGAATTGACATGTAACAGAAAAAGCTGTTAAATGCAAAATAAACATTGCCCACCCTAGGGAGGGTTGGAAGCATAAAACCTTAACTGCAAATGAAGAGATCATAAAGATAATCATTTGGGATTCATACCTTTGTACTTAACCACTCATCCACATAAGATTGCCAAAGGAATAGGGGGGCAAAAAAGACTACATTAAAACTAATCACCCTAAGGCAACATGGGAGTGGCTTACAGAATGAAAATGTTTCTGAGTCAAGAAGAACCTTGTCTAGGTGACAAGCTATCTCAGAAGCTTTGAGGGAGTCAGAGAGAAACTTCTTTAGATCCTAAGCTAAGGTGCTTTCTGTCTGAAAGAGTCCTACAAGGGGTGGCTAGGTGGCACAGTGAATAGAGCACCAGCCCTGGAGTCAGGAGGACCTGAGTCCAAATCTGGCCTCAGATACTTAATACAAAAACTAGCCATGTGACCCTGGGCAAGTCACTTAACCCCAACTGCCCTCCAAAAAGAAAAAAAAAAGAGTCCTATAACACTACCGTTTTAGGGAGAGCAGTGCCACCAGCCAAGTCTTTGGCTGAAGGTGGGAAGAAGGCTGCAACTGCCCATATGACCAGTAGAAAGAGATGCCCTGCCCTGAGGAGAGCCCAGCCTTGGAGTAATCTGCTTGGCCCAGCCTGGAAGCAGTTGAGACTGGGGAGGAACCAGCAAAGTCACCAAGTAACCTGCTCTCCCCAGACAAGGGAATTAGCCAACCCTCTCATTCAATTAAACTAAATTCAGCAAATATAATTTGCCAACTACCAGCTGTGGTTAATCTAGGTACAAGATAATGGACAGAACAAATTAAACAATCCTTGCCTTCAGAAGTTTACCTTACATGAAGGGAACACTATGTACCCAATAAATACAAAGTGACTTTTTGGTACTGGGAGGGGTCAAGAAAGGCATCTGGCAGGAAGTGGCTTTTGAGATGAACCCTGAAGAGAGATAGGAATGCCACAAGTTGAAAGTGAAGAGTTAAAGCAATCCAGACAAAGGAATGGAAGGGGAGATGTAATGTCTACCATATAAAGAGAATAGCAGTAGAGACCTAGAAAGGAGAAGGCTCTAGCTTAAAGCTAGCATTTACCCAGTACTTTAAGATTAACAAAGTACTTTACAGATGTTATTTTATTTGATCCTTACAACCACCCTGTGAAGTAGGTGCTGGTATTATGCCCACATTACAGAAGAGAGAACTGAGGCTGGTAAAGTGACTTAATCAAGGTCACTCAGCTAGTATCTGAGGAAGGATTTGAACTCAGTACCATAGTTTTAGAACTGGAAGGGACCTTTGAAGCCATCTAATCTAATCACTTTATTTTACAGATGAGGAAACTGAGACCCACAAAGGCTAATGGCTTCAACAAGATAACAAGGCAGTAAATACCAGAGCCAAGATTTTAACTTAAGTCTCATGAGACTCTAAGCTCAGCACTCCACCTTCAATACTCTGTTGGCTCAATTCCATTGCCAAAAGGAATCATCGACCCTCATAATCCCAGCAGTCATTTTTGAGGACTGAATGAGACAATGGATATGGAAGTGCTTTGTAACCTGGATTATTCCTTAAAACTCAGTTTCTCCAAAACATGCCTTGTACATGTAGCCTTCCACATGTAGAATCCTAGAATCTCAGGAGACCTCAGAGATCATGAATCCAAACCAATCTTCAATCCTTGCTACAATACCATTGACAGATGGTCACCCAGTCTCTGAAAGTACAAATGCAGAGACTTTAAAGTGATATGATATTGTATCAAGTAAACTTTTAAAAATCTATGAACAATAATTTTGTATTCTCTGTACCTTTTAGCCAACTGTGTGATCGTAAAGGTGTGAATTGCATTCTTGGGGATGGGGAATCTATTTTTTTCAATTAAAAATTATTTTAGCTCCCTCCCCCTTACCCCTCTTCTTTCATCACTTCCAGTGTCCTTTTAGCCAGAAATTCTCCATAACTTAGAAATCCATTACATAGTTAAAAGTTTTAAATGAATTCAGTTGATTAAATTCAACAAAATCAACTCTCTGAATCTAGGATATCAGGTAGTTTTCCTCTCCATCTTCAGGACACATGACCAAGGAGAGCCGTATGATCCCTCCCATTCATTTATCCAATAAGCATTTGTTTAGCTCCAACTATATACTAGGCACAATGCTACGGATGGTTTAAAATTAAAAAAAAAGTCTGTCTTCCGGGATCTTACATTCTACTAGAATGTAACTTGCTCACCTCACCTCTGGGCCTCAGTTTCCTTATTTGTAATGAGAAGGTTGGACCAGATGACCGCCAAGATCTCCTCTAGGTCTGATATTCCGTGTTTTGTTATTAAAATCTGTCCGGATTATTACAATTTTCGAAAAAAAGCTCAAATGCAGTCAAAGGACCTAAATTCAAACCCAGCTCTTCCGACTCAAACCCAGCTCTTCCCACTTACTCTTCTATGTGTGTGACCTTGGGCAAGTCCCGGCCCTTCCACTGGGCTTTCAGTTTTCACTTCTAACTCCCATGGCCCCTGGGGAAGGAGAGGGGACAGGCAATCACGCCCATATGCAGAAGTAAATGTTCCACTCAACTTTTCCAGGGCAGTCCTCTATCTAGGCACTTTGAACTCGTCCCTAGCCTGGCCCAGCCACTCATTTCCCTGCTGGGTCCTGAGAGTTCCCGACACCCTCCCCGACATTGTACCCATACCTGCTCATTGGTGCTGGGAAGCATTTGGCAGGCGCCAATCCCCCCTTCTCGTTGTCGTCTCCCCTACCTCCCGCAGCTGGGAGCCATCCTTTCCCAAGCCAAGGACAAAGACAAATGCCCTGCCTGGATCCCCAGAGGGATGGTAGCCCCCGGCTGCTTTCCCTGCCCCCTGCCTGGAGGGCCTACGGAGAGATGATGCCTACCTGGCTCTCTCGATTTCTCGGTTCTAGCGCTGCGCCTGCTGTTTCAAATGGCCCCTGGCAGCCAGCCGCTCCCTGGGCAATCCCAGCATCTGTGAGCATGTGCGGTGGCTCCTTTAGCCTGCTAGGGAGGGAAGAAGAGAGGCTATCTGGGGGGCGGAGGGGAGAAAGAAGGAGGGAGGGGGAGAGAGAGAGAGAGATCTCTCAGTCAGAGCAGCAGGGAACGTTGGGAGCACGCAGGGCTTTGAAGAGACCACTGAGGATGGGAGATTTCGAGCTGAAATGGAGATTATAGACAGTCCATCGAGTCCTACGCCCTCACTTTGCAAGTGCGGAAACGGGGGCCAAAAAGGAAGGAGGGATCTATTTAAGGGGGAAGCAGCTAGGGAAGCATGGTGTCCTGGCCCAGGAGGCAGGCGTCCAGAGTTTAGATTTGGACTCCAGCATTTGTGACCTTGGGCAGTCACCTCCCTTTCCTAAACCCTTGGATTTCCGGGCAGACCTAGAAGAGGCTTTCCCCCCGATCCAATCCCCCCCCCAACCTCCAGTCTCTATAAAATGGGGGTTTTAATCTTTGCTTGAGAGACAGCATGGCTCTAGGGATAGGGAAGGAGCTGGATGTGAAGTCAAAGGACTTGGGTTCAAGTCCCTCTCCGACAGCGTTACTAGCTGTGACTTTGATCGAGTCATTTAACCTCTTGGTGCCCCCGATGAGCAGATACACTCTAAACTAGATTGCTGGTCTGCTCCTAAGTGTTTCCTCCCCAGAGGAGATCCTATACTAATATTCAATCAGAGGTCCAAATGAACAAATAAAGGACTCAAGAAATAAATAAAATTAATATGAACAGATAAGTAAGTGAATGAGTCGAAACCATCACCTACCTGCTTCACAGTGCTGTTATCGGCCACTTTGTAAACCTTGAAGCAGATAGAGACGCCCTGGACATGAAGAAGAAAGGATGAAATATGTTCGCCTCTTCCCTGTGGACAAGTAGCCAAGCTCCAGTACACAATGTTGAATACATTGTCCAGGTTGGAGGTTGATTGGTCTTAATTGTTTTTCCTTGTTACTAGGGCATATAGGGAAATCATTGTGGCATCTTAAAAAATGCATCAGGAAAAATTTAAAGTAGAAAAATATTAAAAGTGAGTTGATTTATTATTGTGGTCTCTTATGAAAAGGGTCCTCCCATAATCCCTGGTTCACAGATTTCAGATTAAGAACCCCTCTCATTTTACAAATGGGACAGTTGAGAGCAAGAAAGGAGAAGGGACTCAGCCACGATCAACCATGTGGGCAACATGTGGCAGAATCAGGATTACAGCCTGATGACCAGTTTAGGGTTCTTTCAGCTGAACTACACAGCTTCTCCTATATCATCAGCCTGGGAAAAGGGTTGAGGAAGAGAGGGGAGCAAACTCCCACTCTATAAGGTTATAAAATTCACAGAGGGCTCTCCCAACCACAGTTCTATGTGGAGGGTAGCAACCTAGTATTTTCATCTTAAGGAAAGCAAATTGAGGGACCCCAGGGTAGAGAAGTGATTTGTCTAAAATCTCGGGGCTAGGAAATGTCCCAGCCAGCAGACTTTCTTAAGCACTTACCATGTATAAAACTGGATTGTAGTTTTCAAAGACAAAAAAAGAAGGGACAGCAGTGCCTGCCCTCCAGGAGGTTCTATTTTACTATTTTACTGGGACCTCCTCTGTTTTTTTTCATGATGGTTTGACAAAACAGCTTCACCCTGGAACCAGTTCTGGAGAGGCAGCCCTCTATAGTGGGAAGAGAGCTACATTTGGAGTCAGAGACATCCGGGCTTGAATCCTGCCTCAGTCACTGGTAGAACTAAATTCAAACATGAAACCTTCCCTCACTCTCTAGTGGAAGAAAACATTACTGGAAATGTCTCTGATACTTAAGATATCACGAGGAATAGATAAAACAAGTGCAAACAGGGTACTGTGAGAATGTCAAAGAGCCCAAGAGATTTTCAACCTCGACCAGGGAAGACTTCCAGTAGGAGAAGGTATGGAAGCAGAATCTCAAAGATTAGTAGGACTTCACTGTAAGAAAAGCTGGGGAGAGGGTATGTCAGGGCCACTCTAGGCACAGTAAAAGTGTCCTTTTGAAGCTTACCATGCCCAATTAGAGAGCTGGCTTAGAATCTCCATCCTCACCCACCACCCTTCTTTATACCTCCTAAAGCATTGGAAGTATATCATCTCCATCCTTCAAGGCTCACATCAAATAATGTCTCTTTCCTATAGCATATTAAGGTTTATAAAGCAAGTTTCTCATAGCAACAATGTGAGGAACAGGGTGCAAGGATATCTTCTTTGTTTAAAAGAGGGAAAATTAAGCCTCAGAATAGTTCAGTGACTTGACCAAGAACACCCAGCTAGGCAGAGTCCAACTATTTCACCAACATAATCTGTTTGGTGCATTTGGCCCTTATCTCACACACACTGACTGCTTCATTCTGTTTGCCAGGCTTTAGGTGAGCAGAAACTGAGTTAATAATAAATAACAGGAACAGATTTCAGAGGTGACCAACCATGTGGAAAATGTTGAAAACAAAACAATCTTAAACAACCCCTGTGTCATAGAGAAACCAAGTATATACAGTGTAGAACATTTAAAGGACAAAGAAAATAAAAATACAGCCTCTTATCAGTTTGGGGGCGGGGCTCTTATATCACTGCCGAGGCAGAGCCTGGAAGGAAATGTGTTGATCTGAATGCCTGAAGTAGCAATAAAGAATGAGAAGGAGAGAGAGAGAGAGAGAGAGAGAGAGAGAGAGAGAGAGAGGAGAGAGAAAGTACAGCCCATGAAATACAAGACTCTCTGAGCTTACAGGAAACTCAAGGGGTATCAGATCATCAGACCTTCTTCCCCTGGGGCAGGAATCATCTCTACAACCTCACTGGCAGGAGGCTATCTAGTCAGTCAGTCAATCAGCACTTATTAACTGCTTACTACATGGTGGACACTGTGCTAAGTCCATATATGAGTATATATTATTAAAATGAGTATAAATAATTAGAAGGTAGTTTTGGGAAGGAGATCACTAGCAGTAGGTGGGTGGGGGAACCAGGAAAAGCTTCATGTACAAGGAGTCCTTTGTGGGGGATGGGGGGGGCTCTTAAAGGGAATCAAGGACTTTAAAGACTGAGGAGAAAAGGGAGAGCATTCCAACCAGAACAAAGAAAGGCAGGAAGAGCTGTGTGAGTAGAGAGAAGGAAAGAAGGGAAGGAGGAAAGAAGGAAGGAAGGAAGAAAGGAAAGAAGGAAGGAAGGAAGAAAGGAAGGAAGGAAAGAAGGGAGGAAAGGAGG
>CM053583.1:57706057-57728306 GCA_028627135.1 Pseudochirops cupreus | reverse complement strand
TGACGATGCATTGGACTCAAATCCTGTCTTTGACATCATCTTTAGGGGTGGGGAACCTGCAGCCCTGAGGTCACGTGTGGCCTTCTAGGTCCTTGGGTGCAGCCTTTTGGCTGAGTCCAAGTTTTACAGAACAAATCCTTTTATTAAGGAGATTTCTTCTGTGAAGTTTGGGTTCAGCCAAAGGACCACACTTGAGGACCCAGAGGCACAGGTTCCCAGCCCTGTTATTCTGGACAAATTACTTGACCTTTCAGTGCCTCAGATAACTATCCAAGACTAGAAATTTCCAAGTAAATGCTGATCAGCACTGGTGAAGGTAAGGGAAGAGTTTCCTCATCAATACTTCTCTATACCAATCAGATCACAGATCCAGTACAAAGAAACTCGAAAAGATGGGTATTCTTGTCAAGTAGGAACTTGGCAATGTCCTAAAGGCAAGCCAGCCTATGCCTGTCCTGCTGTTCAATTCTGAGCCCAACCAGAATTTTCAGGGGTCGAGGTCTGTCACAGATAAAATGAGATACGATGTTATTTACAACCCTTAAAAAGCTATACAAATGCCAGTTGTTGTTGTTGTGTTATATGGAAATTGATGGATGAACTCTGGGTTGCACTGGGTTCTTTAGTAGCTGTACAAACCTGGCATCGGAATCTGATGACTCTGGAATATTTGCCGAATCTATTACTCTTTCAGGCAGATCCAGAGCATGGGTGCCGCTGAGTCATTGAAAAGATTTCTGCTCTTTTGAATCCTCACATCCTTATCCTTCACACAAAAAGTAGTAGTAAAGAAATGGTTCAGGGGAAAGATTGCTTTTATTAGACATGAGAGGATCCAGGTTCGGATTCTGACTCTGCTATTCACAGCTCTTCCTGTTTGCCTCTGAGCAAGACACTTTGTGGTGCAGTTTCCTTGTCTGTAAAATGGAGGAATTGAAGGAAATAACTTGTAAGGTCCCTGCCCACTATAAATCTCCAATCTTATAAGTCTGGGACATCCCTCTTAATTCATCCTTCTCAACCAAAGGTCCACATTCTTTACTTCTAGCTAAGTTAGAGCACTTTCTAATCTCAGGGTTCAGAATTGGGGGTTGAGGGGTGGCTAGGTGGTGCAGTGAATAGAGCACCAGCCCTGGAGTCAGTGAGTACCTGAGTTCAAATCTGGTCTCAGACACTTAACACTTACTAGCCGTGTGACCTTGGGCAAGTCAACCCCAATTGCCCTACCTTCCCCCCTCCAAAAAAGCAAAAAAAAAAAAAGAATTGGGGGTTGGGATAGGGAGGCAAGACTGCCATTAGCAAACTAAAGCTTGAAATAATCATGGGAGAGAATTCAAAATACTGGAAGAAAGAGTAATTAGAAGGCATCTACATGGACAGAGGGCATAGCTTCAGTTGAATATGATGGGATATCTAAAAATAAAATTAAGGGGTGACAGAGGGATGCACTGGGAGAAGGGGGAAGGAAGGGGTAGAATGGGGTAAATTATCTCACATAAAAGAGGCTCAAAAGAGCTTTTGCATGGAAGGGAAGAATGGTGGGGACAAGGCTTGAACCTTACTCTCCTCGGAACTGACTCAAAGAGGAAATAATATACACATTCAGTTGGTTATAGAAACCTGTCTTATCTGCAAAGGTTCCCAAACTTATTTAGCCTACTAACCCCTTTAAAAAAATTACTCAGCACCTTCCCCAATATACTTTCTTTTACCCTTAAATGGCTTTTTAAAAATTTGCATCACCCAAGCCACTGCAGCCCTCCCTGGATCGTTTCAGCATCTCCCGAGCCAGTAGTATCACCCACTTGGGAAACTTATTCAGTACAGGGAAGTAGGAAGGGAAGGGGAGAAGAGAAGGGGGAGCTGACAGAAGAAAGGGCAGTTTGGGGGAGGTGGTGGTTAGAAGCAAAACACTTTTGAGGAGGAACAGGGAGAAAGGGGAGAGAAAGAAAGATAAATGAGGAGTGGGAATAGGATTGAAGGAAATATACATTTAGTAATCATAACTGTGAAAAAGATTTATAGCAAGTTTCTCTGATAAAGGCCTCATTTCTCAAATATATAGAGAACTAGGTCAAATTTATAAGAATACAAACCATTCTCCAATTGATAAGTGGTCAAAGGATATGAACAGGCAGTTTTCAAACAGAGAAATCAAAGCTATTTAGAGTCATGAAAAACGCTCTAAATCACTAATGATTAGAGAAATGCAAATTGTTGTAGCTGTTTGTCCCTTTTTTTTTTGACATCATGAGCATGGTGTCATGATTTGCAGGTGAATTGGATTTGAGTAAGGCAGAGCTGTGCAAACTCATTCCGTCTTCCAGAATCATCAGAGTCCAGCGTCAAGGCAAAGGTCAAGACAACTGGTGATGGCCCAGCAAATTAAAACAATTCTGAGGTGCCATCTCACCTCTATCATACTGACTAAGGCAGTAGAAAAGGAAGTGAAAAATGTTTGTGGGAATGTGGGAAAACTGGAACACCAAAGCACAATTAGTGGAATTGTGAACTGATCCAACTGACCTAATTTGGAATTATGCCCCAAGGGCTATAAGGCTGTCCCTACCCTTTGACTCAGCAATGCCATTACTGTCTGTATTCCAGAAAGATTTTTTTAAAAAGGAAAAGGACCCATATGGACAAAAGTATTCATAGCAACTTTTTGTGGTGGCAAAGAATTAGAAATTGAGGGGATGCCCATCAACTATTGTGCTATAAGAAATGATGAGCAGGGTTCTTTCAGAAAAACCTGGAAAGACTTACTTGAACTGATGCTGTGAAGTGCGCAGAACCAGGGGAACATTATACACAGTAATAGCGATAGTATAAAGATGATCAGCTATGAATCACTTAGATATTCTTAGCAACAGAAGGTTCCAAGACAGTTCTGAAGGACTTCTAATGAAAAGTGTTATACACCTCTAGGGAGCACAGATTGCACATGTGTAACCTATATCAAATTGCTTGCCTTCTCAATGAGGGGGAAGGAAAGGAAAGGAAGGAGAGTATTTGGAATTCAAGATTTTATATGTGTGTGTGTGTGTGTGTGTGTGTGTGTGTGTGTGTGTGTGTGTGTGTGTGTGTGTGTGTGTGTGTGTGTATGTATGTATGTATAAAAAAGTTGTTTTTACAAGTATTTGGAAAAAATTTAGAAAAAAAATTTAAAAACAAATTTAACATTGTAGTTCCAACACTGTTCTTCTGAATTTCCTTTTATTTCTTCTTTCTTTCTTTCTTTGCTTTTTGGAGGGGGAAAGGCAGGACAGTTAGGGTTAAGTGACTTCTTCAAGGTCACACGGCTAGTAAATGTTAAGCATCTGAGACAAGATTTGAATTCAGGTCGTCCTGACTCCAGGTCTGCTGCTCTACTCACTGCACCACCTAGCCACCCCTCTGTTGTTGTTGCTGTTTTTTGAACAATTCATTGATATTCTTTTTTCCCCTTTTTTAGAGGCACTAGTACTATTTCTCTATTCCCTCTCCTCAAAGAAAAAGAAGGAAAGAAAGAAGGAAAAGAAAAGCCATTCATTATAAAAATAAACACCTTCACATCCACATGTTGGCTATGTAGGTCTGAAAACGTAAGCCTCATTCTGAACCTTCAGTCCCTCACCTCTCTGCCAAGAAGTGAAGAATGTGATTCATTGGCAATCTTCTGGAGTCATGACTGGTCATTTTGTGAACCCAGGCAGCTAGGACGCACAGTGGATAGAGAGCTGGGCCTGGAATCAGGAAGACCTGAGTTCAAATTTAACCTCAGAGAATTACTAGCTATGTGACCTTGGCCAAGTCTCTTAACCTCTATGTGCCTCAGTTTTCTTAACTGTAAAATGGGGATAATAAGAGCACCTTTCTCCCAGGATTGTTGTAAGGATCAAATGAAATATTTGTAATGTGTTTTGTGAAGCTTTAAGTGTCATATAAATGGTGGCTATTTTTCTTATTGATCAGAGTTCTTAAGACTTTTACAGTTTTTTTCTTCACGCAGTTGTAGTCACTGTCTAAGCTGATTCTATTCACTCTGCATCTTTCATACAAGTCCTCCCAAGTATTCCTGAATGTGTCTCTCTCTTCATATTTTATGGAGAAATAATATTCCATTACATTAACATGCCAGAATTTGTTCAGCTATTACCTGATGAGCATTCACTTTGTCTCTTTGCTACAAAAAAATTTGCTGCTATAAATATTTTTGTGCATGAAAGTCCTTATCCTTTTTCCTTTTGTGTCTTTGGAGTATTAACCTAGCAGTGGTCAGAGGGTACTCACAATTTAGTGATTTGGGGGGATGATACGAAATTGCGTTCCAAAAGTTAAACCTCTTCACGGCTCCACCAACAGTGTATTTGTCTTGCTATAGTCCTCTAAATAGAAATTTTCTCCTTTTGTCATCCTTGCCAGCCTAATGGGTGTAAATTCAAATTTCATGTTGTTTTCATTTTCATTCCTCTTTGTAGTAATGATTTCGAGCACTTTCTCATATGGTTTTAGGCAGTTGGGCGGTCTTCTTTGGAAAGCCATTTATATATTTTGACCAATTGTAGAATTGCTCTTTTCTCAAATATTTGAATCAATTCCCCATGTATCTTGGATATTAGGCTTTCAACTGCAAAGACTTTTTCCCCTTAGAATTCTATCTGCATTGATTTTGTTTCTGCAGAAACTTTTCAAGCTTGCATATTTAAAACTATCTATTTATGTCCTTGATTCTCTCTATTCTTTGTTCAGTCAAGAATTCTTTCCCTATCTATAGTTGTAAAAGTTGTCTTTCTTCCTACTCCCCAATTTATTAATACTCTTTTTAATTAATCTCATATTCATTTGGAGCTTATTGTGGTATATAGTGTGAGATGTTTGTCTAAGTCCGATTTCTGCTAGATTACCTTCTAGCTTTTGCTGAAGTTTCTGTCAACTCTCAACCCCAGTTCTGCAGGTGAATTGAATTTGAGTAATGCAGAGCTGTGCCTTGGATATATTGGACACTATGTTACTACGTCCATTTACTTTCTGAGTTTTAGTGAGCCTTATTTGTTCTGCTGAGCAACTTCACTATTTTTTTAGCAAGTAACAAACAATTTTGATGATTATTACTTCATGCTATTGTTTTGAGATTGCAGCTAAATCCCCTTGGTTCCCACTGTTTACATTTTCTTGGAGATTCCTGACATTGTATTTTTCTAGATGAATTTTTTTAAGGTAACCCTTTGGTAGTTTGATTAATATAGCATTGAATCTCTGGGTTAACTAGCCCCTACTCAGGAGGGCAGGTTCACTCCCCAGAGAGCAACTGATGCTGACTCCTCAGGGTTCTATCATCATGTTTCTAATACTAAAAAAGGCCCACATCCAGCATGCTTCCCTAACATCAACCAATAAGCTGACATCAGTTAGCATTTACAAAGGAAAACTGTCAAGAAGAGTCATTTCTTCATCAGATAAAGGAATAAAGGAGGGGAGAATAAGGGATGATATCAAGGCTTTTTGAAGTCTATAGATGGAGAGAAGGACCTCATAGCAAATGCCCTTAATTTCCTCAGCAAAATACGAAGCAAGATCTTCTTCCATTGAAAGGATGGAGGTAAGGAAGAGTGTGGGAGGAGGGGAGGTTGAGAACAGTCACTGTGGGTAGGGTAGTAGCAAGGAGCAAAAGGATTGCCTTGCTTTAGTAAGGGACCAGGTGAGATTAGGAAACATAAGTGTGTCGTGGTGCTAATTGGCACAGTGGTGTGTGTGACTTAGGCCACTCCATTTGGCAGCACATGAGTAGAAGAGAAGAAGGCAGATGGCAGGAATAATCCTGGGTTGGGGTTTGGCAGGGGATGAATGGCTATAAAACAAGACAGTAAAAGACTTTGAGACCACAGGACAGTGTAATGTCCAAAACCAAAATTCATTCCTTTTCCCCACCTAAATCTCCTCCTCTTCCAAGCTTTCCTATTTCTATTGAGTCCCCCAGGCTCCCAACCTCAGAGTCCTCCTCAATTCTCAGTTTTTCTTCACCACCCGTAACCAGTTACCAAGTATTGCCAAGTCTACTTTGACATCATGTCTCACCTTTGTTCCCTTCTCTCCTCACATGGCTACTTACCTAGTTCAGACTTTTCTCACTTCTTACCTCCTGACTATCCTTTCTGCCTCCACTCTCTCTCCTCCCCAGTCCATTTTCTACACAGCTGCCAAAATGATCTTGCTATGGTATGTCTGGAGAAGCTTTGGTGTCCCCTGTCCTACCCATTGCCCCAAGAATAAAATAAAAATTCCTTGACTTGACTTTTAAAACTCTTCAAACCAAAACAATTTGGTTCTACTGTACTCTGCCAGGCTTTTTTCAAATTTTTCCCTTTACACACTCCATGTTTTAGGCAAACTGATTTATGTTTCTGTTGCCTGAACTCAGGGATTCCATATCCCATCTCTATGTCTTTGCCTTCCCAGTCAGGCTTTCCCTACCATGGCTAGAATGCACTCTCTCTTCATCTCTGTCTTTTAGAATTCCCAGCTTCCTTCATGGTTTGGTTCATGTGTCACCTCCTATAGGAAGCCTTTCTTGATGCCCTTACTTATTAGTGAGTTTCTCTCCCTCCTCAAATCATTCCATATATGTTTATTTGCTTCCATATCATATCTTTCTAGGAAGACATAAATTCTTTGAAGGCAAGGATAGTTTTTTCTAATCTTGTGATTATATCTCAAGTGCATAGCACTGTGATAGGTGCTTAGTAAATATTTATTGGATTTTTTCAGGTTGGAAGCTACCAGATGATCCAAAGGAGTGAGTTTTTCCTTACCTCCCACTTTCACATCAGTATCTCAGGATCTTGTCTTTCTTCTTCTAGCTGAGGGTGCCTTTTCTGACTCTTATCCTGGGCACAAAAGTTCCTAATTTTTTTTTTTTTTTGGAGGAGGGAAGGCAAGGTAATTGGGGTTAAGTGACTTGCCCAAGGTCATATAGCTGGTAAGTATATCAATTGCCTGAGATGGGATTTGAGCTCAGGTTGTCCTAACTCCAGGGCTGGTGCAAAAGTTCATAATTATTTCTCTGATGATTTCTCAGTCTCCTCATGCTGCAAATCTTCTAATACTATGACAGTAATTATAATTCTCTCTTTGTGTTTCTGTCTCTGTCTCTGTCTGTCTTTCTCTGTCACTTTGTTTCTGTCTCTGTTGCTCTTTGTCTCTCTCTCTCTTGCTCCATCTACCCCTCTGTTATCTTCTGGATAAACAGGTTTTGATAAAAATGATACTATGGTGAGAGAGGGAGGAAGACTAAGGAGAGGGGAAAGAAGAGCAGAAAGGATAGGAAGGTTTGAGGATAAAGTTCCTCCACCTTACAGTTTTGACAAGAATGAGGCATGCTTATCCCCAAGCAGCTGCCTCAAGTGTAACCCTGGAAGCCCCAACCTTCCTAAACCTGGACCACCACAATTCAGTTTAATTCAACAAATATTCATTAAGTACCTCTTCTGGGCAAAGACCATGACTCCATGTTTTCCCCTCCAAAATGCCACAAAACCTGTGCAGTGCTGCTGTGTAGCCCCAAAGGCTTCCCAGCACAGAACTGATTGCCTCCAGAGGTAGTGTGAGGCCTTTAGGCACAGACTGGATATCTACTCATTGGGAATATGCAGAATGATCCCTGTTCAACTTTTTTCTCCCTTCTCCTTTCCCTTTCCCCTCTCACTTCCCTCCTTTCCCCCCCTCCTTTGCCATCTCCATCCTTACGTCCTTCCCTCCATCTTTTCTCCTTCCCCCCTTCTCCATTCTCAAAAATGTCATGGTGGAGACAGGCAAGGAGGACATGGAGCCCTCAGAAGTGAACATACAGAGTTGGTCAGGACATGTTCTCCAAAATGGCCACGTACCTGACAGGACGTCACCAGTGAAGCAGCGAAGACTATAAACTTCTGGAAAATATGAACAAACTGACTAGCTTAAAGAGTCTAGAAATGAAACATATTGCAGTAAACCCACGTAGAAACCTAAAGGACTTAAATCAGAAATCTGCAGCACTTGGGCCTTATCTGGATCAGATTGCTTTAATCGAGGAGCAAGGAGCAGCTCTCAGGCAGGCAGCTTACAAGTTGGATGCATATCCAAAGAAACTGGAAACAAAGTACCAAAAGTTAGAAAGGCAATGAAAGAATTCTTGAGCACAAAGACTTTTGCTACAAGAATGTTTCGTAAGAGCTAAAATAAGTGGGATGGAACTTGGCACTATGCTTCATTTCCTGAATGGAAGCAGTGCTACTGATCCAAGGAGAATCACAGCCCCCACCTCTGGTTGGATGTATAACTTTGGACACCCCCTCCCCGACGTTCTCCTAAATCTGTACCCCCTGAAACTCCATCCTATTGGGTGCTTCATTATGTGCCCTGGACAAAGGTTCAGAAATCAGCATCAAGCCATCTAAAGCAGATGCAGATGAGAATTGCTTGTCTCCCTGTCTCCTCCCTCCTTCCCCTCCCCTAGGGATCCACCTTGGACCCTCTGTTCTGAGAACAGTACCTGTTCTTGAACCTAAATAATAAGTTCCAATTTATGACCCTCAAAAAAAAAAGATTTATTCATGTTCAGAAAGACTAGAAGCCCTTTGAGGGGTCTTCCAGCTGTGAAATACTAGGAGTCTAAGTCTTTGATCGCAGATCAGAGCATGGAGCTGGATTCTAACTCTGGATTCTGTACGTCAATGAGGATCTCATATTTGCACCTTCATAGACAACGTCGCTGGGTCATAGGCTTGGTGTCCCCAAAGGCCTAGATCAGAGAAGCAGAAAGGATGGTAGACAGGATCATGCTATAAAAGGGTGAGCCCTAATCCTAGATTTCTGTCTTGTGGTCCGAAATTCCAAGCCCAAAATTCCATTTTTAGACCCACTCATTTAGGTTAAAGGTGTTGAAGTTTCTTTTTCAGGCCTCGTTATCATCATCAAAAAGATAAGATTTATATCTGGAAGTAACTTTAAAGATCATTTTAGTCCAATTCCTTCATTTATAGGTTAGGAAAATGAAACCCAGGGAAGTTAAATCACTTTCCGAAGTTTATAGAGGCAGAGCCAGAATTTTAAACTTAGATCCTTTGAATCCAAATCCAGAGTCCTTTATATATGCTATAGAGATACATAGATATGAATATAGGTATAGATATATATAAATATATAGTACGTATATACTAGATATATAGTATATACTATATATACATATATAGTATATGTATTGTGGGTATGTATGTATATATATATTTGTACAATATTTATCGTGCTGTAGGAAATGATGACTGAAGAATTCAGAGAAGCATTGGAAGACACATGAATAGATACTGGGGAAAAAAGCTGAACTAAGAGAACAATAATCACAATCCTGTAATCAATAACAAAGCTCCTCCTAGACTCTCCTCCCCAAAAAACAGTCAAACTCATTCTAGCAGAACAGTTAAAGAAACATTCCTTCTCTCAGTGGAGACATAGGGACTAAGAAGTTTCCTCTGTTCTTAGCTTTCTACATGAGTACTGCTGTAGCACTGCATGCTACACCACTGTTGTAGTCCCAGCCAGAACAAACCTTGGCCTTTTGGGACCTGTCATTGTTGTTGGTTGGTTGGTTGGGTTTTTTTGTGGCAGTGGGAGAGAGGTGGGCCGTTTCGAGCTCTGTCATAAGTCCATGGATCAGCTTCTGCAGTGTGGTGGGGGATGGGAGAGTTGGTACTGAGTGAGTGTGTTAGGGGCTAGGAATTTGCCTTTTCTGCTGTTAGTTCATTGGGTGTTTACCTTGAGAAGGTACCTGGTGTCTGAGAAAGCTAAAATTGCTTTATGTTTTGTGCATAATTCCTATTTTGCAGAAGTTTGGAAGGGTATGAGGATCAGAGAGAGGGTCTCATCCTCTATCTTGCTGCATCTGAACTGAGAATTACTGAAAGTATTCTCACTCTGCCACTTCATTTTTACTCTCATTGCCTCCTGTTATATCCAAAATCCTTATTCTGGCACTCTGGGCCCCTTACAATAATACTTTAGTCTACTTCTTTGGCCTTATTTCCCAGCCAGACTACTCTACTCCCTGTTCCCTAAATCAGTTACACTTCCCTTGGGTACCTGCTTCATGCAAATCATAAATATTTAGAGCCTGTGGAACCTTAGGGATCATGACCCAACCCCCTTATTTTAGAGGGGAAAAAGTGGAGGCCTAGTGAGTAGTTCACATTTATATGACACTTTAAGTTCAACCAGAACAATCTTATGAGACAGATAACGTAAGTCTCATTATCTTCCTTTTACAGAAAAGGAAACTGAGTCTCAGAAAAGTTAAGTGACTTCCCAAGATCACACAGACCTGGAATTCCAGTGCAGGTTTTCTGAATAATCAAGGGCTCCTTCTGTACCAGGACACCTAGAGGTTTGGGCGGCAGGAGGGGAAATGGCAACCAAAGCAATAGGTTTGGTCATAGGGACCATACTTGATTCCTTTCCCTGGCTTAGGCATCCTGGGATCTGACAAGCTGATCACTTACTTCTGGCTCTCTGCTGATCCCTAGCTGCTGCTTACAGTATCACCTCACTAGTAGCCCAGGCTAAAGCTTGACGTGGTGGCCATGATTGTAGAATTCCTGCGGATCTATGCACTCTGAGTTATATATAGCACTTTGCAGTTGCCAGTTACAGTTGAATCATTTATCTAATTATCTGTTCTCTTCTTTTTCCTCCTCTTTCTCAAAGTATCTATCAAGTATCTTGATAGTATCTATCAAGAGCAGTTGAGCATTAACCCCAAAGAGCATCCATAGGGTCTTCACATTTGAAGGAAACAAAGACAAAATTTTGCATAAAATTCTGTAATTGGATGAGCCCTCATCATGATGTAGTGCTATAACAAGATTCATACTAACATGATATTGATCTTAGAAAAAGATAAATATTGCCAAATCATAAAATCTTAGCAATGGATAGCAATGGAAGAAAATAGTAGACACAGTGTTAGATTTAAAGTCAGAGGATCCAGATCATAGACCATAGGATTATGGGATCTAGGATCAGAAGGAACCTTAGAGATTCATTTATTCAATTCCTTTATTTTTTTATTTTACAATTCCTTTATTTGTCTGAAGCCCCGAGAAGTTAAGTGACTCATTCAAGGTCATAGAAGTCATCATGGTTTGAACCCAAGTCTTCTGACTTCAAATTTAATATTCTTTCCACTGCATCACTCTTCTTCCTTTATCTTTGAGCAGGAATCTCTTTTGGGCCTTCCTGTACAAGTGGTCCACCTGTCGTCATTGAAGGAAGATTCCCAATGAATTGGACATCATTGCTTCCTGAGGTACCCCTACAGAAGCGACCTGTGGGTTGCAACCCCTTTGGGGGTTGAATAGCCCTTTCACAGGGGTCACAGGAGTCTCCTAAGACCATCAGAAAACACATATTTTTGATGGTCTTAGAAACTAAGATACCACTCCTCTATCCATCTCCAGGTGGGTCTACCCACATGCAGATACACCCACATACGAGTATTAAAGGGTCTCAGCATTAGGAAGGTTGAGAACCACTGCCCTATAGCAAGCACACTTCTTATTCCTTCCCAGATGGTCCTGATTTCAAGAAAAGAAAGTGTATTTTTGTTACAAGACCATACCAAAGAAATATACTTTGTCAGATCACATGCCCTAGCTCTGGGTTTGCAAAGCATAGTTATTTGAGTCAACCTTGTCCATTCTTATGCAAAACAAAAATCTTCCCCACATTTAGTCTTAGTTCCATCCTTTGTGCTCAAGGAAAACATGTCTAATCCCTCTTCTACATTTCAGTCCTGGGGCAGCTAGGTGGTACAGTGAATACAACACCAGCCATAGAGTCAGGAGGACCTGAGTTCAAATATGACCACACACACTTGACACACTTACTAGCTGTGTGACCTTGGGCAAGTCACAACCCCAATTGCCATACCAAAATAAATAAATACATACATACATTTCAGTCCTTCATATGCTAAATGATAGCTATTCTCTACCCCCTTAGTTTTCTCTTCCCCAGTTAAATATCTCCCAGCTCATTCAACTACTCAGCATGGCATGAGCACACACACACACACACATTCTGTTGATTCATATTGAGTCCATTGAAAGTCCCAGGTCTTTCTCTAACCTAGAGTCTTCTCTGCCCAAGTTTCTCCCTCATTTTATGTTTGTGTCTTTGTTTCTTTTTTTACCTGACGTATGGGAATTCACACTTATCCCCATTAAATTCCATCCAGTCAGACATTCCAACCTGTTCAGACATTGTCGTATTCAAATGCTCTCATTTAGCTTGTTAATTGTGCCTTCTAGATCAATAACATCTGCAATGTGATGAGTAGGTCACCTTTGCCTTTGTCCAAGTCATTTATCAAACAATGTTGATTAGAAAAAGACAAAGAACAGATTCCTTGGGTCCAGCATTTGAGGCCTCCTTCTAGGAAGATGTCTACTTGCATAGACTTTCTATCTTGTCATTATGAACCAGCTTAATCTGGTTCCTGACAGCTGATTTGTTAAATTTTCAGTATGAACATTTATACCTCAGAAATCAGAAAATGCTACAAATCAGGACTTGATTTATTATCTAATTTTTTTAACTTAAGAAAGTTATGAAGAAAATGTTAATAATGCAAATTAAATTTAAAAGTATGGCATAAGCACATTTTTGGAGAGCAGGCTGTTAAACATTTGATAGCACACCTCTGATCTAGGGTCATTTAGATTATCTTTAGGGGACTTTTCTGCTCTAAATCATATGATCTAACGTTTTAAAAGCCCTTCCAACTCTGACATCCTGTGATACATTATCCTTCTCTCTCTCTCCCACACACACACACACACACACACACACACACAGCGCGCGCGCATGTGCACACACTCATACATGCACACACGCGTGCGCGCACACACACACGCGCACACACACACACACACACGCACACACACACACACCTCAACACCCTTGTCCTCCCCTCTCCACCTCCCAAAGCCAGCCACTTACCTACTTGGACAGTCTAGGTTTTAGACCAGTCATGTCTTTCATGCACAATGAGCTCCCCAGCGGAAGCCACCAAGACAAAATGTACCTGCTGCCAGAAAAGCAGCTGTTCTGCATGGCTTGTGCCAGTCAGGAAATCAGCTCTGTCAGCTAGCTACTACCTGGGGGAAGAGAGGAGGTGGTTAGAGAAGGGGAAAGCAAACACAGCATCTGTTCCTGGCAGAGCTGCAATGAGATTATGAGTGTCCAGTGAGCCACCCACATGCTCCTCAGGGCCAGTGTGTGGATGTGGATCATTGGCAAAAGAATCAGATGGAAACCAGCATGTAGTATGATGACAAAAAGAGGAGCTGGGCTCAGAGTCAAGAGATCTGGATGCTAGGCCTGGCTTTGCCACCCCATGGCTGTATCACCTTGGGCATGTCACATCCCCTCTCTGGCCTTAAGTGCCTCCTTTGTAAAATGAAGGAATGGGACTGAGGTCCCTTCAAACTTTGACATCTTGTTATTCCTCTGAATATGGGAAGGTAAGCTATTCTCTTACTTCCTTTTTCTCTGTGGGCTAATAATAGTGTAGCTTATTGCTATAAAACTTTATAGTTTATAAAGCAGTTTTTTTCTCACAATAGCTCTCTGAGGTATAATTATCACGATTTTACAGATGAGCAAGACTAGGCCCCGTGCAGGATCCCACAGTCACCAAGTAACAGCTGAAACTGTGACCCTAGTCTCTTGTCTCCAAACCATCAAGCTGTCCCCAGACATAGTTCTTTATACTTAATTCCCATTTAGCTTAAACTATCAATTAGCTAGTTCTGATCATCCTCAAAGTTCATCTTTCTTAAGTCAAGAGATCTAGGAGATAGGGACAAGTCCTACAATTTCATTGGTATAGGGAACTCCCAGATAAGGAAAACCCCTCTCCCCATGAAGGTTAGCACCTTTTCTTATGTTAGCAGGGATCTCGGACCATAGAGGTCTAAGAGATAGAGGATCCTGGGAGGTTTGGATTCAGTCTAAGGGCTGCACTTGAGGACCTAGAGGGCCACATGTGGCCTGGAGGCTAAAAGTTTCCCTTTTAGGGAAAGGCTTCTAATTTCTACCTTGCTGAGCTTCACACCCTGTAAGTCCTTTGTTAAGGGAATTACGATTTTTAATAATACTCAATATGATAGGGTAATGAAAATGCTAATAGATTAGATTTTTCAGAATTGCCTCTCTCATGAGAGAGCTCACAACGCAACCTGAACTGACCAGTTAAAACTTAGACAAAGCTCACAATCACTGGCACCCTTCTGCCTGCATACCTGAAGTGAAGTGAATCAAAGACTGCAGAACCTGTTCCTGTCACAGCACTGTGGTCCTGTGACTCACCAAGTAATGACCCCCAGGGACTCAAGCAGCATTGCTCCCACGGGACTCCAGGACAGTTATAGTGTCTTCCATTGGTGGGTTTATTATGGGAAACTGCTAACCCCAGGAAAACATTGTTTGTAATTCACCTTCCTTTCTCCCTTCCTGCTTGTGATTTGTGTTTGTAATCTCTGTGTCACTTCAGCAAGGTGGAATTCTGATCAGGAGAACTCCCGATTTGCAAATCTGTTCCTCATAATGAAACTAATCAATTAAATGGCTACCTGATTACTGACAATTTGTCTCTGGCCCAATGTTCCTCATTCTCAGGTTAAAGACTGGCTCAGCAAAATTCTGTCAACACCTGGAAAAGAAAAAGAAACAAGAGGAAATGTTAGAAAGAAAAACAAGATTTGCCAAGTTTTATTCTTCCTTGGGATCATAAACAACTTGGGACATTTGGAGATGCCTGGACTGCCTTGGAATTTGATGGCACAGAACTTTCTCAACACATGTAGCCCATAGCTATTTCTGAGGCTGCCAGGATGAGCTCCATTATATACAATCCCTTTCCTCCTGTCTTCTTCCTATTAGCAGCGATTAAATAAAACAGCTGCACTAAGGTCTCAAATTATCCAAATCCCTAGAGTCTCCAGGAATATTTGATCCAGGGGGGCCCCTCAGGAACATGGCTGGCTCCCTGCCTTTCATGGCAGCTTCCTAAGACCTGGGGGAACTTGCCGAAATTATAATCATGGGAAGGTAAGAAATAGCTTTTTCCTCACCCTCTTCAGTCTCAACAAACTTTTAAATCTCCTACTATACTCTGGGGGAGGTAAAAGTTTAGTAAGGTGTGATCTGGGCTATCCAAGAGCTCAGAAGTGAGTAGGTAGGTGATTGTGACATAATTCTATTCACTCTGGAAATGTCACTGATAACTGGGTTCTATGACAGACTAGTCAATCAGCTCAAGGCCCCATCTTAGATATAGTGGGAACTTCTAGATTATTTAAAGTCAGTTACATTAGGGATTGGAGAGAAGCAGAAGACTGAACCAATCATTGAAGAAGGAAGCAGCACGGTATGGAGGTCCACAGAGGCAGCGTCAAACACCAGGACCATTTCTCCCAACAATGCTGAGGTTGGTAATTCAAATATCATTATTGCCTTTTTACATATGAGGAAACCAAGGCACTGCTTGCCCAGGATTAAGTATCTGAGGTTGGATTTGAATCCAGGTCCTCTAAACTCTCAGTCCAGAATTTTATCCTCTCTCTATACTAAATTCTTTCTCAAGATGGAAGAAATGTTAGAAGAAGTCTGTGATAAAAGGGAATTTGTTAGCAATAAAATGAGAATTCTAAAATCTGTAATGGAAGGAGAGAGTAGAGAAGAGTTGAGCTATGCTGGGGAGGGATGAGAATTCAATGACAGTGTTTTGTTTTGTTTTATGTTTTTAGCCTGGCTAAAATTTCTGAATCACAAAGGTTTTTAGGAGCAGAAAGTGGGAATTTGCTAGCCAAAGAACTAAGCAAGTATGAAAAAAATTTAATACTATTCATATTGTTAGAATTATTTTGTGGAGGTAGCTTAGCCCATCTTATCTCTTCGGGGTAGTGCGGAGAAGGGTTCCTCAACTGTGTGTGGCTGAAGAGGGAGAGAAGAGAAGAATCCTGGCCTTAGGTAGCTATAGGAATGGTCAACATGAAAGCTGATGTCCCTGAAGACGATGGCAAATGCTGGAGGTGGGAAGGGAAGCAGATGGTGAAGTAGACATATCTGTCATTTAAAAGTTAGGTGAATGACCTGGAGATCCTTCAATGGCAGCAACAAGGATAAGGAGGATGTGGTGCAGGCATACAAACTGGGCCTTGAAAGAGTGGAAGACATTAAGGGACGGGGTAGGAGAGAAACGATTTGGAATGGGCAATGGGGAGCAAGGAGTGTGCCAATTTCACCAGACCCAGGAATCCAAAGGGAGTGGAAGGAGGGTCCTCTGGGAAAGGTGGTGGAAAAAAAAGAGCCCAAGGATAAGCTCAAAAGACCTTTTCAGGATTAACTGCCATGAATGGAATATAGCTAAACTAACAGGAAAGATAATGACTTTCTTCCCCAAGTTTAGCTTTGTCCCTATGCTTTCCACTCCTGCCCCTATTGATCTAAAACAAAGCTAGGGAACCCTAGGGCTTCAGAGCTCTTGGCCAGCTAGTTATTGGCTGGGAAGCTCCTATATGGAGGGTGATTAGGTGTAGGTTAACCTTTAGAAATTAAAATCAGGAGAGTGAGAGAATGCTCACTATAAACTAGAATGAGCTCTCTGAGAGAGGTCCAAGCCCCTGCACCAGGAAGTCCAGTCCAAGAAAAAGACTAAACCTAACTGGAAGGATCCTCCTATTCTAAATCCAGGCCTTTACCTAATTTTTCTGTGTCCTAACAAGCTCGATGCGTGGGGCAAAGAATGCTGTAAAAGGAAACCTTTCTAGGCAAAATTCTAGAAAGAAACTGATTATTCTAAATTTTTTAAAGAGCTAAAAAGGTGGGGTTTGGGGTTTGGTTTTGGGTTTGGTTTTTTTTTTTTTGGCCTAAAGAGAGATTTCAAGTGTCCTATATTTGAAGCAAAGGCTGCTGCTTTTCTAAAAGAAATACAACTTCAACAACATACATGAATACAACTTCAGAGTTTGGGTTAAAAGAGCATGGCAAAGGCCACTTTTCCCATGCCATAGCAGCGCTATCTAGCCAAGGACTTCAGCTAAGGTTAGAAGCTGCAAGCAGGGAGGCAAAAGACAGTGGTGTCTAACAAGGATTATGTATCCAGTGGTGTAGCATCTGGCAGAGACAACACAGCACCCCAATGGCATCACCATAAGACACAGACATAAATTGCTCACCTATAAGTATAGTCTTGGTACATGTTCTCTGTGTGTCCTGTTCATGCATGCTCTTACCATGTGTCCCCTACATGTGTGCCTCTCTACATGTGTGTCCACTCTTCCCTCCAATGGAGTGTTTGCTCTTGTAAAATATGTGTAAATATATTTTTTTAAGTAGGGTGTGTTTACCCTAGAGCAGGGGTGGGGAGCCTGTGGCCTTGAGGATTTAGCCTTCACAACTGTGAAGTTCACAGAACTCTGAAGCTGGATTCAGTCAAAGGATTGCACCTGAGGACCTAGAAGGCCACCTGTGGCTTGGAGGTCAAAGGTTCCTCACCTCTGCCCTAGAGTATAGGGGAAATGTTTTATTATTTTCTTATGGTGCTACTTTGTTAACTGCCTTTGCATTTTGCATAATTATCCCCTTTGCTTTCTGATTACTAGAAGTAAAAACAATCAGTGGAGACTTGGAAGCTCTGGTTTTGAGTGGATGAGGACCCATAAAGTATCTTGAACCTGCTTGTAGGTTTCTCTTGGCATCTACCCTATGAGTGGTGGGGTATCCTATACAAAGAAACTTTTGTCCTCTAGGTAGAGCCCAGTGTGCTGAGGCTCCTTGGATGAGGGAGCAAGGACTTGGGTTTCTGTGCTCTAGGCCGCAGTTTTCAAACTTTTTGGCCTCAGTACCCATTCACTTTAAAAATTATTGAGGACTGGGACATCTGGGTGGTACAATGGATAGAGCACCAGCCTTGGAGTCAGGAGGACCTGACTTCAAATCTGGTCTCTGATGCTTGACAATTACTAGCTGTGTGACCCTGGGCAAGTCACTTAACGCTGATTGCCTTGAAAAAAAATTGAGAAGTAAATATTGAAAACTAAAAATAAATAAATTTAAAAATAGAATATTGAGGACCTCAAAGAGCTTTTGTTTATATGAGTTATATCCAGGAGTGTGTTAGAACCAGCTTGAACTGGCTAATGAGAGCACATTGTTAAATTTTGAATCTGAGCATTTACATCTCTGAAATCTGCAAAAAACCAAAAATGAAAACCTGCATTTCAGGGCTGGATTTATTCTTTCTTTGATTGTCTGTACCAGAGGTGTCAAAAGCACAGTGGTGAAATAAATTAAATAGATTAAAATAGTGTTGACCTCTATTTAAGAATCGGTTAAAGGAGACAAACAGAGGTATACAGTTACAGAATTTATTCCCCAAAGCTAGATACTTGAGCAAGGAGGCAGGAGCTAAGTCCTGACTCCTGAACAAAATGATGAGAGCTTAAGTACATTTTAGGACCATCCCAATACAGGGTGGCTAAGACACACAAATTTATGATGGTTTAATCATTGTATGAAAAAGGAATTTTCTTAATTGGATAAATGGTAAATACAATAAAACAAGAGAGATGACAAAGTGTCGATTGAAATTATGATCCAGAATATCCGTTTTCTTTACCATTAACATTCCATAACATGGTATATGTTCAGAAAATCTTAAGATAAGAAAAAGTCCCATTACTCAAGTTAATGCCTCTAGTTGAGGGTCTCGTCCTTAAGGGCCATAAAGTAGGCTTTGTTAATATAAGGAGAGGTGTTTTCCGAGAGCCAGATGAAGCTGGGTCTGTATGAAATTTATGGTTTCTGGATGCCTGTGTTAAATCCTACTCCCAGCCTTATCTGGTCTCTGGAGTGGCTGAGACAAAAAAGGAGCCTTTTTTTAAAATGAGGTAAGGTAGTCTGTTTGATTAATTCAGACTTTGGCCAAAATATGATATTTAATGATTATCAATAGTTAACTAAATAAAAATGCAACATATATAATGTTAATTTGTGGTTTTCTAAGTCACCTTACAGGGATCCTCATGTAAGATTATTTGTGGATCCTTATTTCTATTCAAGCTTGATGGAAAAAATATCAGGTGACCTGGACTTGATCTCTCACTTTGCTGCTTATTTGTTGTGTGACCTAGGGCAGATCAGGGCCTCTCAGCTGTCTCTCCATCCTGTCTTTCCTTAGGATGTTCCCTCCAGTTGGAATGCCATCAACATATCTGATCCATCCAGCTCTGCCTGGCAAAAATCCTGCCCCCATCTATTCCTGGTCTGGCCCTTGCTTCATAGAAACTCCATATAATAGATAATGACAGTAGAATCATCCTCATTTGACAGAGAGTTTGAGACTTATAATGGTGAAGTGACTTGCTCAAAGCTACCTAATCAGTGTCAGATAGAGCTGGGTCTCCAATCCCAGTAACTTCTGACTCCAGTTTCAGGATTCTTTCTGCCACATGGCACTTTTACTTTGTGCAAAGACATACAAATGTTAAATCCACAGAATTAAAATGGAGAAGCAGGGTGGCAGAGAGGTAAAAGTACTGGTTTGGAATCCAAGGATTTGGTATTACATCCTGGCTCTGTGACTTGTTTACCTATGTGCGTCTGGGCAAATGATTTCACATCTCTGGAGGTTGTTTTCTGCTCTGTGCAAGGAAGGGGTTGGGTCCAGATATCTCTAAAATCCCTTCCGGCTTTAAATGCTACGGTTATCAAAAGAAGAGAAAAATGTGTGACATGTCCAATGGCTAGCCTCTAGTAGACCTCCCAGCCAATGAAGATCAAAGTAAAATCAGCCTCTTTTCTGGGAGATATATGAAAGAATGGAGAAGGGCAAAGGGCCATTTCCACTAAGAGCTGCCTCTAGGAAGAGAAGGCAGCCTCCTAAGAAGTCTCCCTCTGTTTATGTGAAACACACCCTTGCACCTAGATTTCATCACATTCATGACTGGCTCTGGGAGTAATTTTTTTGTCTTTTTTTTTTTTAAGGGTGGAGTTGGGTAGATGGGGAGGTAGTAGAGAGGACATGGAGAAGAAGCATAAGGGATTTGGAAGCAGACTAACAAGTAAATAATAGAACCAAAGGGAGAAAACACACAAAGGAAGCTCAGGAAGTCAGGTGAAGCTCAAGAAAAAAGTGGTGTGTATGAAGGGATGCTACAAAGGAGTAAGAGGGGAGCAGAAAGGAAGGAAGGCAAACTTGAAGGAGGGGAGGGAAGGAAGGAGAGTCATGTGGCCTTCCAGGTCCTCGGGTGTGACCTTTTGACTGAGTCCAAGATTTATAGAACAAATCCTTTTATGAAGGGGATTTGTTGCGTGAAGTTTTGGATTCAGTCGGAGGGCCACAATTGAAGACCTAGAGGGCCATATGTGGCCTCAAGGCTGCAGGTTCCCCACCCCAGGGTGGGGGAATGTGGGGAAACTTAGATAAGAGAGAGGAGATAAGTCTGAAGGACTTGAGATAAGAGGAAGTGGAAGAGGGGGTGAACTAATAAAGAAAAATAAGGAGGGGAAGCCAAGAATGTTGGAAGGGCGGGAAAGAGAATTAGGGGGAGTAAAAGAGTTGAGAGAAAGGGGCTGGGTTGAGGAGATAACCATTTTGGCTGGCCTGGTACCTTTCCAACAGCCAATGGGGGTGAGGTTGAAGTTGGCAGATGCTTTCTCTGCTGGCTGTTGTTCTTACCCTTTACTATGAATATGTATGGTGCATGAATGAGTGAGCACAAACATATGCACTCTGTGTATTGTTTGCCTGTGTAATGGACTTATCTGGGTGTACAACCCCTATATTCATGTGTATATTTCACTGTTTATATCACCTGCTATGTGTAAGTGTACATCTCTTGTACCAGTGTACATTTATTTTTGTACATTTCACTCTTTACATCAGGTGCCATGTGTGAGTTTACATCTCATTTGTGTGTACATTTCACTGTTTACATAATGTATCAGTGCCTGTACACATTGTATATGTACTTATGTAACACATATACATGGGTATATATAGTACATATAAAACACAAGCAGCTAGTTGATCCAGTGGAGAGTGTACCGGTCCTAGAGAATGATCTGAGTTTGCATCCCAGCTCAGGCACTTGCTTGTGTCTCTGGGCCACTTAGCCTTGGCCTCAGTTTCCCCATCTGTGAAGTGGGAATAATTATAGCATTTACCCCCCCCCCCCCCAGAGTTGTCGTCGGGATCAAATCTGGTAATATTTGTAAAGCACTTTGCAAACCCCAAGTAACTTTATAAATAATAGCTATTTTTATTATGTTACTACGCACACACACACGCACGCACAATTTGTGTTTGTCTATGAGAGGCAACGTGGAACACTAGAGACCTTGGACAGATCGGGGTTCAAGTTCCTCCCCCTCCCGCCATCCCTGGGTTGTGTGACCCTCAGTACTCCTTTCTAGGTCACCCTGTGGGATAGTAAGTGGCTTAGTCGCCGCAGTGCGATCTACACTGAGAGAAGTTTCCTCATTGGGAGTTCCCAATGCCAAGGAAATCTAAGCTCTGGTTCCACTCCACACGTGCGTATGTCCACACTGGGAACCACATCAGCCTGGGTGCAAACGTGGGTCGGCCTGGGGGCCGCTCCCCTGGCCGAGATCCGTTAACCCCCAGGGGCTGAACGGCCTCCAGAACCGTTACTAGACCAACCGCAGGAAGACTAGCCCGGCGAGCCCGGCGCACGCGCGCGGGGCCTCTCTCGGCCTCTCGAGGCCGCTCAGGCTCCCTCCCTCAGCCCCACACCAATTCCCTCGGGACAAATTTCCCTATGGACAGCGCACGCAAACCGGCGTCTTCCCAGGGACGCCCAGTGGGAACACGGGAGCCGCCATCTTCCGTTACGGACCAAGGAAATGGCGGGAGCTGCCATGTCCGGTTACGGAACGGGTGCCTCGCCCAACACATTTCCCTTCCATCGGGCCGCGGTCCTCTAGAGCCCCGACCCAATAGGACACAGGTATGGCCAGAAGTAGTGACGTCACTCCGGCGTCGCCCTCAGTCTGCCCGCCTGCCTTCGGGCGGGCGCCGCCATGTTGCGGGGTCCTCGCTCCAGGCGTGTAGGTGTCTCCATAAGATGCCGGCTGAGCGCTTCCCCCCTCTTTTCTCCCCCAAGATGGCGTCCATGCGGGAGAGCGACACCGGCCTGTGGCTGCACAACAAGTT
>CM053583.1:57673459-57686601 GCA_028627135.1 Pseudochirops cupreus | reverse complement strand
GACTGGCAAATGGAGATATTTGGAATTGTGGGAGAATGTAACTTTAAAATTTAAGATCAGTCTTTTTTGTAGTTAGTTATATAATGCATGGGGAATTTCAAAAACTTTTACAGAAACTTGGTTCTTTGAACAATGAGCCTGCACTACCTTCTACAAGCTACTTGCCTGCAACACCTAGTGTGGTTCCATCATCATCCTATATACCAAGCTCTGAAACACAGCCAGGTAAGTAGTTTTTTGTTTGTATCACTCCTTTATGTGCTTTTCTGGATATCTAGCTTATGTTTACTTAAAAGGTATTTTTTCATTCAGAGGAAGAAAAAAATGTCTTCTCATAATAGATCTGTCCAATTCAGTGTCATTGGTATAGAACCATGAAACTTTGTTTTTGTTTTTTAACTGAATGAATGTATTCTGTAACATGCTAAACTTTTAGGAGTAACGAAAAGCATAGATCCTGAATCCAGTGTGGGAACAGAGAATGATGTTAGCTGATTAATGGGATGGGAAGCCAGATAGCCATGATCTGAAAAGTGAGAGAGGGGCAGGGGAGGGACTAGAGGAAACGAATCTGGCTCTCCTTTTCTAGGTGTTTGGCTGTGAAAGGGAACAGAAAAGAGGGTGGCAGGATCAAAGGAGGCTGTGTTTTTTAAAGAGTCAACATAACAGGCATTTTTGTGGGCAGCAGAAGGAGGCAGAAGATAGAGATTGAAGAGAGAGAAGGACCAGCTACCAGGAGAGATGGGAAACAGTGCAATCAAGACCCAAGTGGAGGTGTTGACTTTGGCAAGAAGGGCCACCTTTCCATCAGAGATTGGAACAAAGAAGGGGAGGATAGGCAGTGGTGTGAAGGAGCTGTGTTCAGGGAGAAGAAAGGACTTGAGAGAGCTGGCCTCTGTTTGTTCAGTAAAGTAAGAGGTAAGGGCCTCCTCTGAGAGAAAGACATACTAGTGGATGATGTGGGAAGCTGGAGGAAAGAGAAGTTTTGGGTAGTTGTTATGGGGAGTGTGCTATTCTGAGAAGAATAAAAGAACGGCCATGAATAGTGAGGGCCAAGATGAGATTATAAATGAGGTGAATTCATTAATTTGCTCAGTTACCACAGTTGTGATATCTGGGATGGATTCAGCAGGATGTGTGTAGGAGAGCCAGAGCTGTAGAGGAGAGTGAGGCTGTATGGGCACAGTGAAGAGGAGTAAGGGTTGAGGGAAGAGTTTTAGAGTTGGGAGTCATGGAGGTAGACCAGTTGTGGGCAATGGTGAGATCATTCATGGGTTTGACATCCCTCTTAGTGGCTGAGGTGGATTGAAAGTAGATGCTAAAGCTTTGTGGACTGAGAAGCCAAGTGGTTTGACATCTATAAGTACTATAGCCTTGCTTGGAGAGGAGAATACTCTAAGCTGGGTACTGAACTGGAATAGGGAGTGACCTTCGGGCTCATAGAACCTCAGTCATGCTCTAGATATAGATGTGAGCTGAACTTGGGTAAGGCAGAAGAGTGATACAGGATCTGAATAGGACAATAGAGACTGATGAAGTGACCTTCCAGGGTCAGCGAAGGGGGAGGAGCCAGGGCCCATGCCTGGGAAGGTACAGCCAGGCCTGACAACAGCTGGGACTACCCTAACCTTTGTGGGCTGAAAGGAGCTCAGGAGGAGGGAGGAAGTTGATTCCCAGAGGATATGGTGGCAGGGAGGGGGCAGAGGAAGCTGTGAGCCCAAGGGAGTTTATGTATTCTGATTTCATCACCCTTCTTACATGCCTCCTGCCTAACAGTTTTAAAACATTTGAGAAAAAAGTGTCTCCCATCTAAGTTTTTAAACTCTCCTATGACTTGCTCTTGCTGACCGAGTGTGAAAGTCAGATTCCTTATCAGGACTTACACAGTCTGGAGCCTCCTTATCTTTCCAGTCTAATCTGGAAATACTGTTCCCCTGCAGCCTGCACTTCAACCAAGCTCTCCTGGTCTGAACACGTCCCACACTTGGCCACCCCTGAGGATGTTCTGATGCTGCCCCTGAGCCTGAGATACTTCCTTCTGTTTTGCTCCTTGACCTCAGGGCCACTAACAAGAAAGTGTTGCACCTAATCCAGAAGCTGGAAATTCTCCTAGTCCACTGCTGGCTGGCACCCTGCCCAGCAGCTCTCATGTGATTGCCAGGATTCCCTAAGCAGTAGTCAATTGTGGAAGGAAGGCATGGTAGCATAGGCAGATTGCAATTCCCTGGCTTACCCTGTAGCTGTGGGAGTCCCTAGACTTTGGCCAGCAACAGGAAAATCCCAGGAATGAGCCAAGATTTCAGAGGACTGTGGCATGTCTGTATCCAAAATGCTAAAGTAATTACTCTTATTTTAGAGGGATAAATGGGGAGAATTAGGTGGATAAATGTCATTCTCAAGGCTTTTTTCCTGTCTTTGCAGTTCCTGCTGGTGTAGGTTTTAAGAGTTTTCCAGCTAAAATAAAAGCGCATAAGTCCAAGCTTGACAGGAAAAGAACCCTAAGCATGAATGTTGTACTTTTGTGGCCAACAGCCATCATGACCTCTTAGGTAGGGAAAGGAGGAGGAGGAGAGAGAGAGACAGCTTTCTCTGGGAGGGTGAGGAAGGCTCTCCCTCTTCGAGAGCTGCCAGAGTCAGCTGCTAGAGGAGCCTCTAACAGGGTTAAGGGAGGGGGTACAGTGTGGCTTTTGTCCTGGGAGAGAAACAAGTGGTTTGAATGGACGGGTTTTTGGGAAGGTGTCTCTCTGGTCCCTGACATCAGGTATTTGGCTCAGTTCCCTTAATTCATCCTACCTCACTAGTGATTTCACCTATCAAAGATGGACAAGCCTACCCAGCTCTGCAAAAGGGAAGCCAGCTCTGGGACTCTGTGGGGTCTGGGCTTCTCTCCTTCCATGCTAGATCCTGAAAAAAGCAGGAACAAGAACAGAAGTTTAGTTTCACCTGTGACCGTGTTCATTGAAAGTCCTGGTGGCCCAGTGTGGCAGTGCTACCCAGGGCAGCTAAGAGAGTTACAGTGCCATTACGGCCACAACCTTTGTTCCCTCCTGGAGGGTGACCTTGAGGGCCGGTGGCCTTCCTAGCTCATTGTAGATCACTGCATAGATTGGACCGACATGTTGCTGTGACAGCCAGAGTCGAGTTCAGAAGAGAATGCCAAGAGGGTGCTTCCTCAGACCACTGGCATCATCTTTGAAGCCAGGGCCATTCCCCCCACCCCCCAACAGGTCCCCGTCACCTTGTTCCCAGTCGTCTCCTAAGAGGTATTTGCTGAGATGAGTGAAGCAGCAGCAGAGGACTTGGTGACAAAGCCTTGCTGTCAGAGGCTGAGCACATGCCCTCCTCTGATTGGAGACTTAGAGCCAGGAGGAACCCAGCTGAGGCTCACTCTCATTTGACAGACACCCCCCCTGCCCCTCTCCCGACAGGCTCCCAAACCAACAAAGGCCAATTGGCTCACAGATGGCTGCTTGTGTGCTGCACTCTTTGTACTTCCATGGAATCCAGGCCTTGCCTGTGATCTTAATGGCTTCATTGGTGTTCACCTCATTATGCCAGCTAGAATCTCAGCTGGAAGCCAGAGGACCTTGTCTTTTTTTTTTTTTTAAGCCGGGGTGAGGAGGTGGAGGAGGCCTCCTTGTCTTTCCGGGGAACATGAAGTTCTGGCCCAGCAGAAGAGGGAAGGAGAGGTGCACACCAACACTGACCCCACCAGTCTGACTGCTGGCTGCCCAGTCACCCGTCTTCTTGCTCTTCCACTTACTGTTTTATCCCCCTTTGCAAAGTCTTCTGCCTCTTTTGAAGAGCTCTTGGTCCATTTTGAGTGATGATACTAAGAAGCAAGTTTGTATTAGGCATGTTTCTATACCTTTAACTTTATACCTGCAGCTCCTTCGGCTCGAGAGACTTTGCAAACCATCCGGCAGCCAGATGAGCCTGCAACCCCAAACGCTACTCTTCCCGCTCAGTTCAAACAGAGGACACCCATGTACAACAGCAATGCCAATCCTGCTCCTGCTGCTGCTGCTGCTCCACCTACCTCACCTCTGACCCCTACGACCCTGCCCGCCATCGCCCCTGCAGCCCAGGCTCCTCCAGTGGTGCCGCAGACCCAGCCAGCCCCACAGCCGCAACCCAAGAAAGGCCTGTCCCTCACGGTACGTCTGCTCTTCCCCTCTCAGAATCTCTTGACTCCCTCAAGTCTTTAGAGCTACAGCTTAGAAGTCACTTTCTGTTTTTTCTTCCAGTTTTTTTTTTGACATTTTTGTTAAAGTTATAAGTTCAAATTCCATCCTCCCTCTTGCGTTGTAAGCAATCAGATATAGGTCATACACATGCAATTATGTAAAACATTTCCATATTAGGAAACGTTTTCTACAAGAATATTCAGATAAAAGAAGTAAAATGAAAGAAAGTGGAAAAACAGCTTCAGTCTGTATTCAGATAATATCAGTTGGGTAAGGCCTTTGGTTTTTCTGAGCACATGGTGGCTGTGGTCTGTCCTTCATTCTCGAAGAGGACCATGACATCAGGAAGGTGATACCGGGACTGGCAAGTGAATTAGATTTAAATGAGAGGACACAATGCAGAGTCACCAGCCTTACTCACCTCCAGAGCCATCTGGGTCCAGTGGCCAGATGTGGATCAGGATGACTGAGATGGCCGAGGATGTAGTGGGAGGCCTTGGCCTTTTTGAGCTTCCAACGTTGACTTTCAGTGATTAGGGCTGTAAAATCAAACTGGGAGGGGAAAATCTCAGGGTTGCTTCTGGCCAAAAGAGAAACAGTTACTATTTACATTCAGAGCCCATGGGGCCCAAAGATAACTATTAAGTGGTGTTCAGTCAGGGATCTGTTGTTGGCCAGCTAATGAGAGCCAGAGTGAATTGGGTTTAAGGCATAGTCTTTGAGAAAGAAATTTAGCCATAAACCCCAAGATATCACGTAGGTTTTGGCCATCAAAATTTACCTTCCTTGGAGCAGAGCACCCTCAGATAAGGGCACCTCTCTCCATGTGGGGAGAGGAGAAGAAAGAGAAGGACCTGAGTTGCCTGTCTGGAATTGGCCAGTTGGGTCTCCAGTGGGGCAGTTCAGACCGCTGGTGTGGTTTGTCTATTCTCCAAGAGGACCAGGGCATCAGGAAGATGAAGGACATCACTGGCAAGTGCGGGAGGGCTGTACAAAGTCACCAGCCTCACTGTCTCCTCCCTTTGAGCACATTATTTTTCATCTGTAAAACGAGAGGTTCCTGAACCTAGGAGGTGACCTCTCCACAGTCTCCTCCAGCTCTTAGTTTCTGTCTCTTAGATTTTGAAGGTTTTAAGTTTGTAGCTGAGTTACTGAATAAATTTGTTGGGAGGTGACCCCTTCAGACTGCCGCTGTAACAAAGTGGCCTGGCATTGCAGCCCCTTTCCTGCAGGCCCACACTGTTGTCTCTAGTGGGGATCCCCTTGTGACACATCCCTGACCTAGGACTGATAGCGACTATTAAAGCATGTTCGCTTCAGTTCCATAGAGCCTCTCTGAGTGTTGCCAGTATCTCTGGGTACAAATTCTCCTACTCCCTAATGTTTATGGAGACTTCTGCTTGTGGTCAAGTCTAGAAGAATGGGAAATCCAGATGTGGTTCCCAGCTACAGAAGGGGGAGACCTCAGAGCATGTTTAATCCAATCTATACATGAATAAAAACACACTCAGTAAAATCTCTGACCAAGCATCCACCCTGCCTTCCTGGGATGGAGAGCTCCCGGCTATCTGAACCTAAATACGTCAAACCCAAATTACCTCGCCAGCCTCCACAGCTTGCTTCCAGTTCTGTTCTTTAAGGCTAAGAGAACACGTGTAATGTGTCTGCTTCGTGACAGCCCTTCAAACACCCGAAGGCAGCGTGCGCCCCTGCTCCACGTGCTCTCATTTGGCACGGTCTGCCATCCACCCCACCCTGCCTTGGCCCGTGTTTCTCCTAAAATGTGGCTCTTAGACATGAACACTCCAGATGTGGTCTGACCCCAGCAGAGGACAGCGGGCCCGTCCTCTTCTTGACGTCACGTCACGTTCCCTTTCGTGGCTTGCTGGCCCTGAAAGTCAGTGCTGATGAATTGGCCATTTACTTGGGGGTCTTTTAGGCAGCTTGTCAGTTGGGGGAAGTGGGAATCGTGGAGGAGAGCTCATTTGCACACTGACGCCCACCTTTATGGGAGGGAGAGCTGGGTATGGAGACCTTGGGAGTTAAATGACTTAGGTTCTCTGGACCTCAGGTTCCTCATCTTTAAAATAAGGTCCAAATGGCCCTAAAGCCCCTCCCACCACTTAATCTGTGTTCTCTGATAGCAGTGAGCAGATACTCTGGCAGTTTTGAAATGTTCTGGAGGGAGGAAAAGAATTAGAACAGGAGAGAGAAGACCACCCATCCCAGAAAGTTCCCTTTGTCACTTCCAGAAAGATTAGTGGCATATGTGCGCATAAATTAGTCTTTATTTTTATTGAGAATGAGGCCGGGCCTTTGAGAGTTGGCTTCCGTCGCTTCGCGAGCTCTGTGACTTCTCTTTCCACTGACGCTCTTGAGGAAAGTCTCTACTCTGTTGTGAATTGTCATGGGGCCATCTGTAGGGCGGAGCCTCTGGGCCAGGGAGGGCCGCTGCCCTTTTAGCCACACACCCGGCCTTGAGACTTCTTTGGCCTAGGAGACGTGCCTGAGCTCACACCCAGATTCTGGGAGGCCGGGCTCTGTGCTCCAGCGGACCTTTCACTGTAATGTGGCTGGCTGTGCTCCAGGGCTTCTGGAAGAACTTCATTCAGACTTCGACAGTTTTCAGATCACCTAAATGGTGGTGGCTCTTCCCCTGACATCTGTGTCTGTTCTCGTTTGCAGAGGGAGCAGATGTGCGCTGCACAGGAGATGTTCAAGACCGCCAACAAAGTGACCAGGCCCGAGAAGGCGCTCATCCTGGGCTTCATGGCCGGATCCAGGGGTGAGCCACCCATGCAGGCATTCTCTCAGCTGAACTGGGAGGCGGCTTTAGTTTTATTTTAATTTTTTCCCAATTGTGTGTAAAGATGGCTTCATCATTTTTTGTGAGATTTTGAGTTCTGGATTTTTTCCCCTCCCTCCCTTTGAGGGGTTTTTATGGTTTGTTTGTCTGTGAAGTAGATTTTCATTTGTGTTTATGCTTGTGTGTGTCCCCGACTTTTGTGTTCAGCCTCTACCAGGTTGGCTGGTCCCTTTGGCACCTTGTCTGACCCTGAGCCCAGCTAGGGTAATAGAGTGGAAAGGACTGTAAGACTTCATACATCTGTGGTTTCTGGGGAAGATTCCGCCCTTCTCTCCCCTTTACCCCTAAGGGTAGATCGGAGCCTGAGCACATCTCGGAAGCCTGACCTCATAGATTGCTGTGACCAGACAACATTTCCCCTCCTGGCCACGTTCCTGGTGCTGAGCTTCTGAGGCTTTTGTTAACTGAAAGCTTGTATTCCAGCCCTTGTAGCCCTTGAGGACACAGGGTCACTCCTGCCTCCCAGTGAGGGCTCAGGAGGAAAATCCCAAGTGAAGGCCCTTCAAAGAGCTATGTAAATCACCTTAGTCATCTGGGCTGATGTTTCCTTATGCAGGAAAATTGCATAATGATGGTTTAGTCATTTAGTTTAAAAAACACTATATGTTTTGTCTTCCAGTGTATTCCAAACGAGGTAGGAAAAGACCTATATCTTACTGTTCTTTGGGAAATGAACTGAATGGATTTGATATTGCAGTACACATTCTAAATCTCTATTTTCCTCTTTTGCTTGATTCTCTTTTTTCTGGTGTTTGTTGTCTGCACAGAGAACCCTTGCCAAGAGCAGGGTGACATCATTCAGATCAAGCTCAGTGAGCACACGGAAGTCCTTGACAAAGCTGACGGCACAGGGAGCACCACCATGTTAGTTGACACAGTCTTTGAAATGAACTATGCCACTGGCCAGTGGACCAGGCTCAAGAAGTATAAGCCCATAACCAATGTTTCCTAGAGGACCCAGGACAAGACTGCGGGGACCACGCCAAGCATAGGCAGCTGCCTTTGCTGAAGAGAAGGCAGAGACGGCCCTTGACTTGAGGACATCCACACTCTTGTTTCTTGTTCCCTCCCAGGCTGTCTGACTTTTACCCAGCCCCGTTCCAGAGTGTGCCCTCATGACAGCTGCACAGACTGAGACCTGCTGGGTTGGGAGGGTTTCCACAATGGGAAAGATGGATTGAGTGTGCCATGTCCTAGTCCTTCCTCTGAGAACTTCCTCTCTGGCTGAGCAGTGCTCCATTCCAAACTCGGGGAGGAAATACAATGTCTGGGATTGCTTTCACGTTTTCTCTTAAGCTGAGAGGATAAATTCCCTGCAGATTTCTACGATCTTGTGCTTTAGCTCATTTTGCTAGGAAAAAAAATGGCATGTGAAGAGAGTTGGGGAATCCTGTGCATTCTGAATGTATTATTGTCAGTGCACTGTAAAACAGGGACTCCCAGAAGGAGCATTAATCTCTCCTTAGAGACCCCATTTACCCCTTAGTATTGGGACATCAGATATTGCCAGAACTAACACTCTCATACTGCTTGCAAGCTATCTGATTGACCCTTTGCCCTGCTGGCAGTCTGGCTGAACATCGGTGGCATCTGTCCAAGACTTCCAAGGGCCAGAGCATGGAGAAAGGTCGTGTAACTTTGAGGAGGCCAGGATGTATGGTGGGATGGCCAGCCGTACCAGTCTTTGGATTTAGCCATGCTCAGATGTGAGGGGTTGCTTTTGCCTGGAGACATAGGAAAGAGGTGAGAATGTCAGTGAGAACAGCTATGAGAATACATATTAAAAGCTGGGGTTCCTGCCCCAGTTACTGAGACTTAAAGCTAAGTTTATTTTTATCTGTGGACAGGCCGTGGCTAAGAATGACATTGTGGGCCATTGGAACAGCCCACAGGAGAGGATGGCCATTGAAGCACCCCTTGATTGCTAGGTAAAGCCTTAAGAACTATTTGAGGTCTTTAAACCTTTGTGCGTGTACAGTGGCCATGGCCCTCACTGCTAGCTTCTTCAATCACATCATCAAGAGAGGCAGCACTTTGATTTAAACTGATACTAGCTTTTCCTTTTTGGTTCAAGTTTGAAACAATCAAGATCTTGGGGGGGGGCACGTGGGTTGGAGCAATAATTCAGAGGTGCAAAGCCAAATTGTTATACTCTGAAGATGAATGTTTACATGTGTAGAGCTTCAGCTGGTAGCATCAGGATGAGGATTGGGCCCCAGCAGAGGCGGTCTGTGGCTGGTGCTTCTTGGGGGGTCATTTCAGAGCCACCCTGTGTTATCTGACCACTCCAGAGTGTGTGTTAGTTTTCAGAGTGAGTCCTCTGGAATGAATGGTAAGGCTGGTTTTAGTTATTCCTGGGGGGAGGGGGGAAGAGAAGACTTGGGGTTTTTTTAGATGTTTTGTTTTGTTTTTGGATTTAATGTTACATTTTGCAAAGCTAAATTTAACCAAAAAAAAGTTAGAGCATTTTCTTAATTTTAGTGACTGATACTCCTTGTTGGCCTTTTATCCAACTTAAATTTTTTTAAAGAGAAATTCTGGTAATTGTTAACTGAGTTATTTTTCTATTAAGATGTATCTGTGTGCTAGTAGAAAGTTAGCTCCTTTGAACTGCAGGTGCTGGCTATGAGCACGGAGCATGAATGGTGTTTGAGACCTGGTGGCCTTTGGAATTGGGAGTGCTCTTTACCTCCCGGCATGTGGGCTCAGATCAGACCTGAGGTTGACAGTGACCAAACGTGGCCACTCCCATCCTCCAGAATTGAGGTGGTGTCCATGGGGCCTCTGGATGGTCAGCGAGAGGAGAGGATGCATGGTAGAAGTGAGGATTCCTGTGGGGTATTGGGTCCAAAGTCAGTCACTGGAGACTGCATAGGCAGGGGAGAGGAGTGGCTGCAGCCCTCTGCAGAGGGGTTCCCACTTCCCGAGCTTATGTTATCTGCCTGTCTGTATTAATATGTTCTTGTATTTCCGTAGATATGTGATAAGATTTAAAGAGTAGACGGGAATGTACCACCTTCCACATTTACAAAACAAAGGCCTGTTAGTGCCTCCCCCTAGCAAAACAACTTATTTCTTTAACTTCCTCAGTTCAGCTACTAATTTGGGGCGTGGGGTTAGTGTAGTTGTGGTAGGGTTTAACGAAGCAAAAAGGCAACAGTAGCCCATCTATTTTTGAAATAATTATATTAGGAAGTTGCTAAACACAGAAGATCCTCCGTTACTTGGTTGGGTCAGTCCATATTGCATTAAGGGGCCATCACAGCGTCAGACAATTCAGAAGAATGCAAGATGTATTTCCTGCATTTGATTCTCTAGGGAACAGGAACATTTTGCTGTTTCATGAGAAAATGCTCTCACCCTCTGAAATTTGTGTTTGCTTTGGTGTGCTGCTGCCAGGCCCTCAGCAGTGCGACAGGGTCCCGAGAGCCAGAGGGCAGCCCTTTGCCTGGAGCCATAGATGAGAAAATACCTTTTCCATCCTCTACCCTGAGCAATGAATGGTTCCTCAGTCTGAATCATGTTAAATACAGATGGCCTTCTCTGGCTGGACCACGCATCTGGTTCCACCCAGGGTTTGCAGCCCTCAAGGCTGAGAAACATTTTTCATAGCAAGATTTGACTGGTAAGAGTTAAAACATCAGCTGGCCAGACTGCCCCTATCCCATGAATCCGGTGCCTTTGATTATTTAAATAAAAAAAAAGAAAAAGTCATTTTGTAAAATGTTTCATCTCCAGCAGAGCCCCTTATGTTTTCTATTTCTTGGTTTTTGTACAGTTGTAAAAATACTACAGATCTTCTGTCTCTGGGTACGTATTTTCAGTGTAATACATACAGTCTGAATAATAAAAGTTTAGATTTTCTAAAGAAACTGTGTAAAGTTTTAAGCATCCAAGGGATGTTTTCATCAATTCTCTGGTTTACTTAGTTGTGGGGCAGTTCACCAAGCTGTGGTCTCAAACATGCTTGCTACTGAGGGGTTTGGGAGGGACAGGTAAGGGGAAAAGGGTCTAATAGGTGGGCAGTATCTTTGAATGAAGGGCTTGCTATATTTTTTACGCAGTGCCTTGAATGCCCAGAAATCCTCACTTTCTGGAAAGACTACCAGGCTTGCTTGCAGTGGCACCACATGGGCTTAGGAAAAATCAGGTGGTGAACTAGTTGAAGAATTTCTCTTAAAGGAAGAACATGTATGTACTTCTTTGTCACCTCTCATAACTAGAAGTACTGAGGTCATCCAGATGAGATGCCAAGACCACATTCACCCCTCAAGTTTTCTGAGTCCAAATCTAGAGCTCTTACACTAGGCTGCTGCCCACCTTTGAGTGATCTAGGTGACCTTTGTGGTCCCTGCCAGCTCCGGCATATGTACTCTGTGGCTGGTAGGGCCATTAAACAGTTTCTAGACCTATAGTGTTGAACTCAGATGGAAAGGGACTTGTATTTTATTTTGTTCAACATTTCCCAATTACACAGGGGCTGCAAATTTGGCACCTCTGATATAGACCAACTCCATTTTATAGACCAGGGAAGTAAGGCCTAGAGGTTAGGTGGTGGTCAAATTACAGGTCATAGAAACGAGATTCTGTTTAAAATATAAGAAAGTAGCAGATTGAGATGGCTTCAGAGACAAGACCAAGGTTCCGTTTTAAAATGAAGAATAACCAATAAAGTACGGGCCAAAAATATCACAGAATTAGGAATCCTAAAAAGAAAAAAGTTTAGATTTTTTTAAAAAGACCATTGACAAGTCTTTTGCTGATTTGGTAAGCACCTACTATGTGCCCATAGCTGTGCTAAATGCTAGGAATATGGATACCAAAAAAGGAAAGAACCAAGTCCTGACTGCGTGCCTGTGATAGTGTTTTGGTTTGTTTGGTTTAAATGTTTCTCTTTGTTTACACAGGAGGGGTCTTGGGGAAGGAAAGGTTAATGAGGAATGACAATAATGCAGAGAAGTTTTAGTGGCAGTAAAGCATTAAAAAAGACTAGCAGGACCGGACGTGTAGACAAGACGGCCTTCAAGAGCCAACTGGCCTAGAGACGTACACGGCACATGCAACTTTGCACATGTGTGCCGTTCTCTATGAATGTGCAGTTTGCTTCCTGTAGTCTCTTGAGTTGAAACAGACCTGGGTCATCTAGTCCAACCTGTACCCGCCTAAAAAATCTCTATAACACACCTGGCAGCAGTGGACAGACTTGGCATCAGGAAGGCTTTGAGTTCAAAGCTGGTCTCAAACATTTACTAGCTATGTGAGAAAGTTTTGTAACCCCTGCCTGCCTCCGTTTTCTCATCTGAAAAATGAACATCATAGTAGCATCTGCTTCACAGAGTTGTTGTAAGGAGCTAATGAGGTGATATTTTGTGATGCACTTTACAAGCCTCAAAGTCCTATGATAATGCTAGCATTTCCTGACCTCAAGCCTAAATCTGCCTCTGGAACTTGCACCTCATTACTCTTCTCTTCTACCCTCTGACATCCAGCAAAACAAACATGCAGATACTCAGAGGGAGCCTTCATGTTCCCCAAGTCTCCTTATCTACTTAGGTTAAAGTCAGTTCTTTCAGTGGATCCTTATACAGCAGAATCTTGAAGCCCTTCGCCATTCTGGTTTCTCTCCTCTAAAGGCCTTCAATGTCTCTTCTCAAGTATGGCACCAGAACCAAATACAGTATTCTAGGTATGGTCTGACTATGGCCGGGTACACAGTAGGGCCCTTGACGACCTGGCCGGGGCACCAGGATGCTTAGTGTAGTCTCAGCTCAGACTTTTTTTTACCTAGTATGTCACAACTAGATCTCTTGCAGGTGAACTGACGTCCCAGTGAGCCTGTATCTCATCCTTACGAAGTTGATTTCCAACCCAAATTGAAAATTTTTCCTTTATCCTGATGAAATATCCCATTTGGTTGAGACTGTATTTTATTTTATTTTATTTTATTTTATTTTTTTGTGATCAATAATAAATTTATTTTATTAAATTTTTTTTGAGTTACATATTTTCTCCCTGTCTTTCCCCCGCACACCACCCCAAAACAGCCATCCCAGTGTTTCCCCCCTCCCCCAGTCTATTCTCTCCTATGT
>CM053583.1:57654032-57672959 GCA_028627135.1 Pseudochirops cupreus | reverse complement strand
CACAGGCACTGCAGTTGGGAGATCCATCCTGCCCTACCAAAAAGTGACATAGGAGAGAATAGACTGGGGGAGGGGGGAAACACTGGGATGGCTGTTTTGGGGTGGTGGGTGGGGGAAAGACGGGGAGAAAATATGTACTCAAAAAATTTAATAAAAAAAAATAATGGATCAAGATACAAAATAAAACCACACAAAAATATTTACATTTCTATTTAGCAATTACAAAATTCAGAAGAACATAACGGGAAGGGAAATCCTATTCCAAATAACTACAAAATGCATAAAGGGTCTGGGACTTAATTTACCAAGAGTACTATCAGACTTTAACTACAGGGATGATCAATGCTTATGCCAATATAATAAGAATGACAATACCTAAATTAATTACAAACCAAATGCTATATCAGTGAAGCTATCAGATGATACTATAGAACTAGACAAAATTAATTTGGAGGAGCAAAATATCTAGAATTTTAAGGGAAATAACGAAGAAAAGTAGGAACCAAACAGAAATGGTACTTCTAGACCTCAAATTATACCACAAAGCAATATTCACATCAGTTCGGTTCTGGTATAAAAAATGTTAAAGTAGAATAGACTAGCAGGTAGAAAACAGAATCAGAATTAATTGGACTTGATAAACTACAGGACATTAATAACTTAGAGAAGCTACCTACTTGATAACTGCTAGTTCAACTGGAAAACAGCTTGTCAGCAATGAGGTTGGTACCAACTGATTTATGTACTACAAAGTTCCAAATAAATAGGTGACTTGAATATATTAAAAGTCATACCACAAAAAAAATGAGAAGAGATTCAAATCAGGTATCTACCTTTTATAGTATGGAGGAGTACAGTATGGTGGAGAGTTCTTAACTCCACAAAAGATAAAACCAGGTGAGTTCAGTTATGGTTTTGGTATTACTGCCTTGGTAAAATGAATTAAATTGGTTTCCCTTTTAATTTGGTGGCATATTGTCTCATTCTTCCTCATGATTTGATACTAATTTTTTGTATCTCTTCAATTCATAAATAACTCCTATGTAGACTAATAATTATGTGCAAGGTTGATGCCGAATGTGTTTTTAAAATGCCTTAGTCATTCTGTTATTTTTAACACTGCTCACTAAAACTTAGTCCCTTCCACGTGGTTGTGACAGCCAGTAAGTGAGCTAAATAATTAGTACTGGATTGGGGGCGTCATATACCAGCTTATATGATACACCACAGTTTTCAGTACAACAAATAAAATTTACCTGCAGTTTTAATTTCCTTTAAGAGAAAACATACAACTTTTCAAAGTTTTACCTAACATATGTCTTAAAATTGGTATTCTCACTTTTAGGACCGGATAATTGATGCTGGTCCCAAAGGAAACTATTCCCGATTCATGAATCACAGCTGCCAGCCAAATTGTGAAACTCTGAAATGGACAGTAAATGGAGACACTCGTGTGGGATTGTTTGCTGTATGTGATATTCCTGCAGGTATGTTGGGATAGGGGTAAAGACCTCATTGCCAGCATTTGTGAACAGACCCAAGGAAATTCAATCAATTCCAACAATTTACTATTTTTAAAGCACCAGCTATCCCTGGGCAATTCCTCTGACCTCTGTCAGCCCTAGTTTCCTCATCTGTAAAATGGAACCTCTCTGTCAAATGAGATAACATGTGTAAAGCACTATCTAAATGTTAGCTATTATTATTAATTACACAGTTTTGATTAGTCTTGGTTCCTGTTCCCATGGAGCTGATCGTTTAGTAAAGGGATAAAACGTTAAATGTGTAGAACCCAGTAATACAAAAGTTCACAAATAGGATTAAAAACAATGTTACATAAAGCCAATGTGGGAGTATGAGCCAAGATCATTTGCCAATAGGAAAAATTAGACACTTCTTGGAGGGTATGACATTTGAGTTGTGATTTAAAGAGCGGTAGCCTGGGATGACATGTGAAGAGGCTTAGGAAGACAGCAAGAACAAATTCACAGAATATAAATGGAAGTGCCATGAATATAGATTGTGTGGTAAGCTAATATAACCTTGAAAAGTGGGACGTACCAAATTGTGGATGGTATTGAATACCCGGCAAAGGGATTTGAACATACAATAAATTGCTTTCCCTTCTCCTTCCTAATAAGAGAATTTGTGTAGTTTCTACAACAGGATTAAAAAAAATAGGATAGTGTACTCCCCATGTCAATAGTTTCGTTTCAGCATTTAAGTTACTTTGTTGTGAAGGATTTCTTTTTTCTTGGTCTTTTAAAAATAATTTCAATAAATAAATTTGGAGATTCATGTATTAAGTATACTCAAATATATATATTAAAACTAATAGAATATAATTTGTAGTCATAATTATTATTGTTGAAAGAAGATAAACGTTTTCATGCTAATGAGTTTCTTTTCCCAGGGACAGAACTGACTTTTAATTACAACCTTGATTGTCTGGGCAATGAAAAAACTGTCTGTCGATGTGGTGCTTCTAACTGTAGTGGATTCCTTGGTGATAGACCAAAGGTATGGCAATACTTTAATTAAACTTTCTTCCTCTCCTCTCCTCTCCTCTCCCTTTTCCTCTTCTCCCCTCCCAGCAAGGGCAATTACATTGCATACCAAGATGCATGGCAAGATACATTTCCTTGATGCATACAAAAAGGTACATGTTATGTGGTACAAGTTACTTTTCCCCCTCCCCCCATGAACTTTATTTGCTTCAAATAAAAATATTCCTTAATAAATGGTGGCATTTAGAAAATTGGTCATTGGTCAGTCCTAAAGAGAACTCCTAAAAATTGGCAGTTTCCTCATTTAGTAATCTACGTGACTAGAATAGGAAGGGCATACAGTTCTTAATATTTATTTGGAAAATAGAGGCAAAGGTGGTTGAGAAGAAGCAATGGAAAACACCTAATTTTTCTTTACAGATTTTTAGAGGTGTAATATTTCTTGTGCTTAATTAAAGGTTACCTATAGTTAATCATTTAACATTGTTATTTACTTCCTTGTTCAAGAATATGTATTATCATTTGGTCTGGCAAATTAAAAAAAAAACAAAAAACATTGCCTGAGCCAGAGCTACTCTTACTCTGCAAGACCATCTCTAAGGCAAAGCTAAGGAATCTCTCACCAGAGATTTTCATTTTCAGCTCTTTACATAATGTCACCTGGTTTTCAGAGTATTGTTACTCAAATTACTTGTCCTGTAACCTAGAGCTGATGCTTTTAAATGTTCTGTGTTCTTAATTTTAGAAGTTGGTGAGTATAACATTTCATATTTTTATTTCTTATAGGGAGGAGACTGGGATTGATAATGGAAAAGTAAAGCACTAATGTAAATTGTATTTATATGTGACCTTCATTGATTCTTTCTATGTGTCAGTTGCAAGGTCTGGCTTTGATCTAGGCTCCAAATCTGACAATGAGCAAGTCATATCAACTTTCTGTTCCTCAGTTTCCTTCACGTGGTTGAGAGAAAAACACTTTGTGAACAATAAAACATGAATTTGTTGTCTTTAGTTATCCTAAATGAAAGGGAAAAAATTATTCACCCTTTCTGTAATCTGTTAACACCTTTGTTGCAAGAGGGCTATCTCATTAGTTCTTATATTTGCTTTTCAATTTCACTGTTCTTTTTAGTATGTTAAAGTCAATTAAGCCTAAGATGAATAAGTTTTACATGAGATACTTTTTTATTTATTCAAACTGATTTAATAACAGTCATTTTAAAAATCCCCCCCACCATGGAATTTATCCTAGTTACTTTTCATGTCCCAGTAGGGAATTTTCTAAAATTTATTCTTCTGATTTTGATTCTCTTGAATTATCAGCATTTCCTCTAACCTACTAATGTGGGGTGTTTTTTTCAGTTTAGAGAATTTTTTTTAAAGTAAACACAACTTATTCTTTACCCTAGAACTCAGCTGCTCTTTCTTCAGAGGAAAAGGGCAAAAAGACCAAGAAAAAGACAAGGAGACGTAGAACAAAAGGTGAAGGAAAGAAAGAATCTGAAGACGATTGTTTCCGTTGTGGTGATGGGGGTCAACTGGTACTGTGTGATCGGAAATGTTGTACTAAAGCTTATCATCTCTCCTGTCTGGATCTGGTTAAACGACCTTTTGGTAAGTTAAGTTATAACTGCATTTACACACATATTATCTGTCTAGAATGTTTTTTAAATGATCATATTTGTATACTTTCAGTCACTACTTTGACTTGACATATTTCATCTTAATTTCATCATTGCAAATACATCCTTATTTATAGATAGGATGAAGAAAATGGTAATTGAATTACAAAGACTCCTTGACTCTCAAGTCATTGCTTTTAACCAGTTAAACATTTATTTGCTTTCAGTTTCAATCATATTTTAAATACTTAATTTTGTCTATCTTTTCTTTGTCAAGCACTTTGAGTAGTTTCAGTATTACTTCTTTGGTTTACAGTGTCTGTACAGTTAAATGGTGATTCTTTCTAATTATAGAATCTCATGAATCGAAGAAATGATCCAGATCGTCTAGTTCAGCTTTTCCTTTGAGGACAATGAATTATCTGTATAATCTCCCAACTAGCTGGTCATTCAGAAGGCTCTTCATGACCTAAAGACTTCATGCAGTGATGACCATCCTAGTCCGCAAGGCAAACCATTCCATTTTGGAGATTTCTGACTGTTATTCTGGCACTTATTCTTTACATTGCCCGAAGCCTACTTCCTTGTGATTTATACTCATGGGTCCTGGCTCTGCCTTCCCAAGCCCCAGAAAATAACATTAATCCTTTTTCCACCTGAGATTCCTTCAGATAGAAGAATACCTTGTGTCTTTTCCCATCTCACTCACGGTGAAGTCTGCTCCAAATTATTAGATATCCTGATGTCTTTCATCCAATGCACCTGTGGCTTAGTATTGAATCCCCTTTTCTCGCTCCTTTGCCCACTCTCTTTCTTGTCCAGATTCATTCTGTACAACATTCCCAGAACTGAACGTAGTTGGCCAGGTGTTATTTAACCAGGATGGAGAACAGCCAGATTATTACATCCTAGGTTCCAGGCATTTGACTTCTGCTCATATTGTAAAGGCCACAACCCAGTGAGCCTCCCCATCTCTCCCTATTCTTTTCATGTAAACTTTTGTCTAGCTGTATCTTCTCCCTTCTGCTCTTGGAGAAATAATTATTTGAACCTGAGTTCAGAAATTTATAGGCTTGTCAATTGATAGCATATTACAGTCTGCCTGTTGAGATCTGTTTTCATTGTGATTTTTGTCCTCCTTTGTATTACACTTTTCGTCCTACCTTTGTGTCAGATTCCCAGTTTCACAAGAATTCCACCTTCTCCTGAATCTCAGTCATTGCTAGAAATACTAAACAGAGCAAGTGGAGGTCAGAGTCCCGTGACACTTCACTGGAAACCTCCTTTAGGGTGACATTTATCAGGTCACATTCCTCGTAGCATTCCACACTTTATGAATCTGCTCAGGGTTACTGTCTGATCCTCATCTCTTCACCTGGTCCATGAGGATGTTTCCAGAGACAAGGCCAAAGCTTAGATGAAATTCATTCTCCCGATCTTAAGGCTGACTCAGCATGACCTTAGTGAAGCTGTGCCAGGTGTAGACCCTGGTGTACAGGGGAGAAAGCCCTGCACATGAAGCCTTAGGACCTGAGTTTGAAACCTAGCTGTGCCCCCAGGCCTCCACTTCCTCACCAATCAAAAGGTGGAGTTGGATCCCATGACTCCTAACATTTCCAAGACTAGAGCTGGTCCCAAGTATTCCTTCTGCCTTCCTCCTCCTCATGATAACACCTCAGTTTTGTGCAGGGATTTAAGGTAAAAGTACTTTTCTCACCAAAACCCTGTAAGATGGGTTTTTCATACCCATTTTGCAAGTTGCACAGAGTTAAGTGACTTGTCTATGGTCCAACAATTTTATCTCTGTCATTCTGCCTTCCATAAGGATCATAGCCTCACTTTCTAAACAGTAAGAAATAACTACTTTGATAAATACCCAAAATGACAACTCATCATAGTTAATTATTTGGAGGCTCCTTACAATGATAAAGAATGCCCCCCATCCTATGTGAGTCATCTGTGTCCTCCCAAAAGTTCATCCCAGAAGGTCCACCCAGTGAGCTGGTGGCCTTCCTCATAGTTGCCATAGATTGGGCATCTTCTCTTTTTGTTATGAAAAAGGCCGTTTTTTACTCATGTTCTTTGGAGTTTGTTGGTTGTGTATTAACAGCAGGCCTGCACAACATATGGCCCATGGGCAGCCTGTTTTACATCCTCTACATTTTTAATGGGCTGCCTGAAATCCTTTTGAGGGCTGAACGTTGTGCAGGCCTTCTCACACCTACCATATTCCTTTCTGTTTCCCTGTTCAGAGCACACCATATACTTAGCACACTGCCTTATTCATAACAAGTGCTTAACAAAAGTATGATTAAATTTAATGGGAAAAATGAAAAATAGATCCTTTTCTGGGAATCAACATCACGTAGTTATTAGCTATATACAAGTTTGAAAGTGCCTTTTCCCCCACTAGATGGCACTGTGGAATCTTTAGGCAAAATCCTGACGTAAAGCAGCAAACTTCCGTGTGAAAATGGAAATACACATCTTTAGACAACATTGGCACCAAGTAGATTAGCAAAGCAGCATAAAACTGGGTATTTGAGCCTAGATGTGCTTTATGAGTAGTTACAAAGAATCAGTCTTTCCACTACATTCAGTTCTATTTCAAGATGACTTTAGGTACCTTAGTGATAGCAGAATCTGAGATGCACAGAGGCCTTCATCTATACTGTTCAGTTCATCCCTGAGCAGGAATACTTACTGTGATTCTTTGAATTAGTGTTCCTTTAGCCTCTACTTGAAGAGTTCCAGTTATGAGGAACTGACTATCTTGCCATTTGTTTTGGGTTTTTTTTCCTGTTAAAATGATGTTATCATTCAATTAACTAGTTAAAATAATAAGATGCTCAGAGGAATTAGGGGAGGAGGGATGGTAGTTCTGGTAACCTACTTTCATCAGGAATGGGTTTAAGAGGGAACAATACGTATATATTTAGAAGAATATAAAAGTCTGCTAAATTCAGAAGAAATAAAACAGTAGGTACATAGGGAGAGAGGAAAGGACAAGGGACGGATCTTTAGAGGGGAGGGGGAGAGAATGGGTAAAATAGGGGCATAGAAGGGTGTTTAGATTAATGGGGATGGGAGGATGGGGAGGGACCCTTGGAGGGATTAGGCAAGTCATAGGAGAGCAAGGTAGTCAGTAGAAGTAAAGTAGAGGAGGCAGGAGGGATAGGAAACAAGAGATATAATCATACATAAAAGCAGAAGTCAGGAGTAGAATAGATTTGGGAAAGTGTATGTCTATATATGTATGTATATATGTATATGTGTAGGTATATATCTGTAGCTATAGAGAAACATCTAAACTTTGTGACCTTCTGGGGGGGGTTGGGGAGAGGGGGAAAAAAGAACAAAGTAAAAAAGTGCACAGCAGAGAACAAAAGAAAACTCACAAGGAAGCAAAGAAAAGATGGAGAGCTCTCAACACGATGAGTATTATTTATCATATAGACTTTCGTGAAATGAAAATTTATTGTTACATATTTTGAATTCCTCTCATGTTCTGCGATGCACACAACATGCTTTTTTTTCTTTCTAACTTTGTATTTAAGTTTATGATATGTTTTTGTTTCTTTTCTCTATTCTATATTTGTGTTCTGACATTTGTGTCAAAAATAAAATTTTGGAAAAAAAATAAGATGCTATAAACATATATCAATCTCTTTTTAAAAAATGTCTTTATAACAAAATTAGTTATAAACATAGCCATTTGTTAGAATATTTTAACTTGATCCCAGAGCCTTCTTAAATTCTAAATCTGTAATTTTGTAAACTAGTTTTTTTCTTTTAGGTAGGTAAGTAATGCTTTACCCAAAACTGTGGTTTAAGAAAATTCTGCTTTCTAGAAATATTTTCAAGAAAAATCACTATTTAAAACCATCATACTGGTTTAACATACATTACATACTTAATACTAGTCCTCAGTGACAGCAGTAGATGGATCAATTTTGTGAAGATGCAGATGATCAGGTATGCGTGTCATACATTTTTAACTCATAAGAAGTGACTAGACTTCATCAGTCTGAGACACAAACAGCGCTATATTAAGAAATGTTATTCCACTGGAGTCTCTGAAGTACTTGTAGTTGTGGAGCACATGAAAATACAAGTAACCATGAGGCAACTTTTCATCATGGATAAAGAGCTTTTTGGAGGATTTGAGATCAAGTAGCATGTACTGGGTTTTTACCCTGGTCAAATCTTGTAAGCTTTTGTTCCATTCCCTTAGGCAACTCCAAAATTAAGTGGCAGATCTAGTATTAATCTACATTGGGAGAAGGGAGTTCCTTATATCAGTGAAATCATAGCTCTAGTCCAAAACAACAAAAAAATATCTTTGTAAAAGAAATCAGAAAGAACCAGTGACTCCTTGGTGGGACTTATTTTGCCCCTATGCTTATTGCTATGATTGTGACCTTTTTCACGGATCTCTGTGAAACTCACGATTCTTTAAAAAATCAACTAATTTTTACTGATAAATGCTATGCCAAAGTTATTTTAATTGTTACAGTTTTTTTTATTTGTCTGACACATGGGAAGGCTGCCATATCTATGGAATTTAATGAATATGCCATTGGTATGATAATAAGAGCTAATCTCAGGCTTCTTTTGAATCTTGTTCTACCCCAGATGGTGTCAATACATAGGCAAAAGTCTGAACTACTGACATTTTGTGTTTGGGGATTTTAAAAAATTCTAACATTGATGAATATTAATGTTTCATTTTCGGTTGCAGGGAAATGGGAATGCCCTTGGCATCATTGTGATGTATGCGGCAAACCATCAGTTTCTTTTTGTCATTTCTGCCCAAATTCCTTTTGCAAGGACCACCAAGATGGGACAGTCTTCAGCACCACACAAGATGGACGGTTATGCTGCTCTGAACATGAGTTTGGAGTGGAATCTATTAGAAACCCAAAGACTGAGAAACCCTTCCCAGAACCAACCAAGTTGAAGCCCAAGAGAAAGAAAAGAAGGTGTTGGCGGAGAAAAACAGAGTACAAATAGGGACAGACTTCAGGGGTTTTGTGTGTTTGTGCGTGGTTTGTTGTTGTTTTTGTTTGTTTTTAACTGCCAACACTATCTTGTAGATACAAGGGTCTATCTTGTGAATAGGGTCAACGAAGGACACAGTTTTTACATATCTAAGTGTACAGGTTTCATTTTGGGGGAAAGCATTTTTAAATCCACTGAGCCATCTCTAGCAGTTTCTGCTGTATCTGCACTGATAATGAATTGTGATATACACAATTCAAAATTTTTCAGGACAAACAAAACTTATTACACAACATTACAGTTACACTTGAATTTCTAAGAATGTAATGGTTCCCTCCTGCATTTGGGGATAAAAAAGGCATAACTGAAAAAAATTGACGCCTATTTTCCACTTCACCTGAAAGGTATGTGGGGTAGAAAACCATATTTCCTAAAAGAAAACACTTCTAGTGTTTAACAAAAATAGCTTGACCTTCACTCAGTGTCTTTATTCAGAAGATACCACAGTGATGTCTGTTTCAAAGGTTTTAACTTGGTTTCCTCTGAAACAGTGAGTTTGGTCATCTCTCCTGCTTTTATAAAAAACAGCAAACTGTAAAACTTTTTGTTAATGTGAAATATTTTCTCAGAAATGTATATCCCTTTATAAGGAGAGGAGCACCCTAGGATAGTGAGGGGGGATTTTAGATGATTTTTTTCATATTCTTTTTTGTCCTATTTATAGATTACAACTAAAATATAAGTAACACTTTAGTCTTCAGAGCTGTAAGAGTCTCAAACTTGGAACAACAACTTTTCCTAAAATGGCCGCCGTGGTGAAAATCATATCACCTCATGGGCATATCTTTTGAATGCACAGTCATCTTGTCATCATTCTTCACCATTTTGGGAAAACGCTTTATATGTTTTTTTATTTGGTTTTTTTTAATGATTTTTTATTTTGGCTTTTACTCTCAAAATATATATTTGCTAAGCCTCATTTCACAAATTATTACTAATTGAAATGTATGTTTATTGATGATATCCTGATTTTTCATTACAAAAAAAAATGTGAACTTGACTATTATAGGGACATTAGACCTGCCATTTGTATGTTTCTATTTAGGCTAAAAGGTAAAATAAATAATTGAGGGAAAAATGATTTTATGTACTGTTTCCTGCCCCATAGATGTTTTGATATAAGGATGGGCAGAGTTGCTAACAAGTTCTGACCTGTGCAATCATGATCCAACCCAGATGCCCCTAGTTTATGCCCATTTAATGTTTTATACGTACTAGCATAGTTTGCCTTTATAGTGCAGATCTGTTATGTAGCCCTTTACAAAAATGAAGCATAGTCTATCATAAAAATGTATATTTTTTCAAAACTATTTTTTCAGGGTTTGAAAGATTTAGATTTTAGAATTATTGATGATTAAAGCTATTTCCATTACATGCAAATTTTGTGGGTCTTTTTTCATTTAAAACTTGAATTGATACTGGTCTAAAATATGCCATTATCCAACATTATAATATGAAAACATTTGGGGGGGTATAGCTGAATAATTGTGTTGCTTTGATTGTGGAACAAAATTTATAAACAAGAAGGGGGAAGGTTAGCTTTACCCTCTTTCAGTTCTTTTCTCTGTTTCAAGTTAAGATTTTTTAAAGATGGGACAAGTCTTACACTGATTTTCATTGTGAGATATTTTTTTTGTTTCTATTTTTTCAACAAGTAAAAGAGCACTCAGCCATGGTGTTAATATTTGGGAGATAAGAAGTTCCCTTTTTAAAAAGTATTTTTTTTCCTGCTCTGAGAATTCGTTCTGATATTTGGAAGTTTGAGGTATAAACTCCAAAGAGCTCCCAGTTGATTTCTTGTCCCTCTATTCCCTCTCATGGCACCCAAGGTTATTTTGGTTTAAAAGGAGGGAATTAGGGGCATCACAGGGGGATGATAGCAAGGTGACTGGAGGGGAAGAAGGAAAGAAGAAAAAATGAGCGTCTCTAACAGCCTTTTTTTTTTTCTAAGAATGAAGGAAATACTTGAGAAGCAACTACTTTTAACATCTAAGAATAAAATCCATCTTGAAAAGGAATTTACAAAAACCTACTTTTTGTAATGATCGTTATGAAAATTGACACTGAAGTCAAGTGGATTTTGAAATTCAGTTTAACTGTATTCTTTCCTTTATTAGATTGCTATGTATCACTGGTTATGAGAAGTAAAAGAGCATTATAACTGTCCATTTTGTGACCAGGCAGGTTAACATCAATAGGCACCTCATAGGTGACTTTAGCGTTTCTCTGCAGAAACTGCCAAATGTTTGAGAAGTGGACAATGGATAAATGGGCCTGCTTATTCCGTGTGAATCACATCTGGCATGAGGGGAGGCCATCAAAGCATGCTGTAACATCTGCCCAAGCCCTGTACATATTAACCTGCCTGAGGATATGAAGCCACTTTTAACAACTTTGTTGAGCACTGAATGTTTAAGAAAAAATTGACTTCGCTGTTGGTAACTATGGTGCTGTTCCCAGACCTCACTGCTTCCACCCCCAAATAAAATACATGTATGTACCTCTGAAAGACATTTTGGGGCACTTAGTCACTTAGTGGCATTAACATTCTTTTGCTTATGCTTATGTTGTTAATTTCTAGAAATTATACTTATTCAGTGGAAAATTGTTACCAAGATAATTTTCCTTTTAGAATTAGCCCCTTAGAAATGTTTGAGGCAGATGTAAAGGATTTGTTCATGAAAATAATATGCACCTTATCCCCTAGAACTGAAAAGATGTTGAAAGGAAAAGAACCTTACCATTTTTCTTTTCTGGAATTCAAGCATCATGCAAAATGCTGTGTACTAAAAAACCAAATGTGTCAAATGATAGAATTAGCCAAGACCTATTAATTTTGCAAAATAATAATCAATTTTAAGAGCTTTGAAATGTATTATTACAGACCTACTTACCTATTGTGAAGGTGGCTGGCTGTTTTCTTAACAAAATCTGGGTTGTTTTTAATCAGTCAAAATATGCTATTTCCTCCCAATTAATGGGCAAGCTTTGAAACATTATAGTAAGTTCATTGTCAGCAGTATTTTTAACACTAAGAAGTGTATTCTGTTGGTATCATTTCCAAATTCTTTTATGATCTGGGTTAGAAAGTCTCTAAAAAAGAATGATCTTTTTTGCAGATTCCTTTCTCAAAGTGATCCTTTTAAAAAAAATGAATTTTCTATATTGCAATTTTCCACATGTTTATATTTCAGAGTAAGGCCACAAACATTGACAAAATGAAATTTTCTTTTGGATGAAATAACTAGCTATGGCACAAGTTAGCTTTTTCAAGTTAATATTTCAAAGTTTTCACTTAATTGGTTCTCAGAGAGTTTTGGGAACATTTTATAGAGATTTTGATTATGACCACCCCAAAATCAGCTTCCATCTTTTGGGTGCCTCTATCTTTTGAATTACTTAGGATATTACTTAAATCTTTGGGCACCAGGGATTGACAAAGGGTCTGAAGTTAGAGTTTACAAATATGCAAAAGCTTACCCAACCATCTTTAATTAAACAGACTTGTTTTAAAACCAGTCTTCTATAAAGTATCCAATCCTAGTCCCAAATATATGCCATCTCAGGCCTTTGTAAGATATAGATGCTACTCTTGACTATTGTACAGATTACAACTCTTTAGTTAATGAATTCTCCAGCTGGGACATATAATATTTGTGGGATAGTTGGGTCTCTTCAAACTTGTAATAAAATTGTCCAGTCCTCTGAACAGTTGAAGATAATAGAATACAGTTGCATTTTTGCTTATATCCCAGTTACATGAAATGCTACTCTTTTCCTGGATGTTTATCTATAATAATATTAAGGACTGCATGCTCAGGTTTGAGTTTGTGGAATTTTTTGAAGTATTTACCCTGATGAGCCTAAGATATATACAATTCCCCCAACTTTTAGACTACATTATTTTCAAAAAATTAAATGAATGTTAATGCAAAAGACTTTGTATCAGTTTCCAACTATCTTCATCCTATGTGAAATGAAACCTGCATGGTACTTATGTGAATGTTGGGAAAAATATAGTCAGATTTTTGTACAACCCATTTTGCTAAATGGTGTATAATTCTACCCTGTTGAGATGTGAAATAATGTTGTTAGAAACAACAAAAAAAGTTATGTTTTTGTTTGTTTACCTCTAAACAAGTTCCATTTACAGTAATGTCAGGTATTAGAAAGTTATATGAATGTTGGATGATGGCCCCAAATTTCATTTGTTAGCCTAGGAATAAATATTCCATTTGGGGGACATATTGAGATGTAGAGTTTTTGAATCGCCTAACATTGGAGGGGGAGGGAGGGGAATGGAAGAATAGCTTTTAAAGGGGAAACTTGTGTTTGAGAAAAGTGTGTGATTATTTTTCTGTATAAAATGAAGAAGAGGTTTGTCTTTAACCTTCTTTTCTACAGAAGTCTGTTCAATGTTTTTAATTGTCTCGTGACTATTTCTATTACTTTTTATTAGGACTCAAATGCTACTGACTCAGTGTTTTTCATCCCAAGGATTCTGGTATAAATGACTAAATTAAAAGTGTTGTAAGGAAAAATTTCCAAGGAATTTCTGTCATTGTCAGTCAGTACTTTAAAATCCAAATTAATTTGAGAAAGAATCCTCAACCTGTACAGAATGCCAATATTTACAAAGGCAGATATAATTGGCCCTCTAAGAAGAATCATCTTTTGGGACAAAATTTAAAAGATCTTTCTGTTGGGGCAAGGTGAAACTGAATGATGAAGGTCCTAGAAACTCCTCTAATTGTTGTGACTATAGGCTGAATTCTCAGTTTCCAAACCATGCTCTAGAACAAAATTATCCCTTTATTTACCTTGTTTACTACAATATATGTGACAAAAATTAACCCCATTTCATAGCTTGGTGCATGGCATTGTCAACGCTTGCAGAGTTCTGTATTCCAGACATGTCATGCACATGTTCCGTAGACTCAAAACAGTGCCAATAAGTATAACTTTTCTACTTGGGCTATTATATGTGGATTACTGTTTTATTTTGGAAAAATGTAATTTTATAGTCAATTTGGTTCAAGACGTACTCATTAAAGGTGAAATGTTCACATACCAAAGATCTAATTGGAATTGTTTTTATTACCATTTAATTCAGACTTTGCATGAAAGAAGTTACAGGGATCAGTTGAGCACCTATTAAGAGGGCACCATATAGGTCCAGTATGTAAATCAGAGATTTTCCAAGATAGACCTTGCAAGGGAATAAAATAATCTGTGTACAGGAACAAACTCAATAGTAGTGCCCTCATCAATGCTTAACAAGGGATAATGTTATGAATAATGTCTGACGGTGTTAAAAACAAATGTTGGCATAGAGTACTTCAGTAAACCTTCTTGAAGTACAGATTTGGTGATGAGAGGCCAAGTTGAACTACTACCAAAAAAGTCTTGGAGGATTTAGGGCAGAAAAAAAGACCTTTATGATCATCTCATCTAAACCCCTCATTTGAAGTCAAATGACTTGCCCAAGGTAACACATGAAGTAACCAGCAGAGATGAGTTTTGAATACAGGTTCTCTGGACTCCAAAGCTGTTTTTACTATTCTAAGTTTTCTGGGTTAGTCTGTTCACTGTCCAATTTATAACATTGTTCTGTAAGGTTAAATTTCCTTGAGTTTTTTTTTTTTAAATCAAGCATTTATCAAATGCCTACTCTCTGCCAGGTGTTGTTCTAGGTTCTAGGGATACCAAAGACAAAAATGGACCAATCTCTGTTCATGAGGAGCTCATAGTCTATCAAGAGAGATGAATACATAAGTACATGCAGAGTTAGACAAAATACATGGAAGGAAGCTGGACATACTGAGCATACAGTAGAGCTTGAGGAGATCAGGAAAGGCTTTGTGCTTAATTGGTCTTGAAGAATGTGAAGGGTTCTGAGGTGGAGGTGAGGAGGAAGTAGTTTTAAGGAATGGCCAGTGCAAGGCCATGGGACCATGTGGTGCTTTGTGTGAAGAACAGATGGCCAGTTTGACTGAACCAGCAGAGAGCAATGTATAACATAGTGGGAAACTTAGGCTGAGAGCAGTTTATCAAAGCCATTTTGGACTCTAAAGCCCAAACAGGAGTTTGTTTTATCTTAGAGGTAATGGGAGGCCACTGGAACTTAGTAAATAAGTAGAGGGATGATATCTGGGCTTGAGAAAAATCACTATGGCAGTTGTGTGGAGTATAGATTGGAGACCAATTAGGCCATTACAATAGTCAGGCAAGAGGAAATTAGGACCTGGTGGCTATGTCAATAGAAGTGTTGGATGGGATAGATGCTGAAGTAGAAATGGTAATATTTGGTAATTGATTGGATATGGAGGGTGAAAGGAAAGGAAGGAATTGAGGATACCACCAAAATTATAAACCTAGGAATAGTGGTACCAAAGACTTGTTACTGAAGAAAATTCACAGAACTGCTGAGAAAACAAGTCTGTAAAAAAAATTTAGACTAATATCTTACAGCATGTACCAAGATTAGCTCTAAACAGATACACAACTTAGATTATAAAAAGGTCACACTATAAGCAAATTAGAGGAATAAGAACATTTCTTTTTGGATCTATGGATAAAGGACAGAATTCATGATCAAACAAGGGATCATAAAATAGAAAATTTTGTAATGTAATTGTAAAGTTTCTGAATCAAAACCAATGTGGTCAAAATTAGAAGGAAGACAACTGTAAAAAAAAATCTTTATAAGTTTCAGCCATAAAGGTCTGATTTATAAAATATTCAAGGAACTGATTCAGATTTGTAGGAATGAGAGCCATTCTCTAATTGATACGGTCAATGGATATAAAGAAGAAATTGACAAAGGAAGAAATTCAAGCTATCAGCCATATTTTTAAAAATGCTTTGCATCACTAATAGAGAAATGCAAATTAAAGCAATTCAGGTTCCATTTCAGACCCATCAAATTGGCAAAGATTTTGAAAAAGGAAATGATAACTGTTGGAGGGGCAGAAGGAAAATGGGTGCATTTCAGCCATTCTGAAAGCAGTTTAGAACAATGATGATTTATTTTCTTGCCCTCTAGTGGGAGGGAGAAAAAATAAATCCTTGCTAATTCAAAAAATTTAATTTTTAAAAAGAATGATACCGTCAACATAAATAGGAAGTTCAGAGGGATGGATTTTGAGGGAAAGATGAATTCAGTCATTGTTGAATTTAGGCTACCCAGTTTTAAATCTCCAATTAATAGCTTTGTGCTGTGTCAGACAGATGGGCTAGACTATGGATCTTTGAGTTACCTGGTTAGAGATGACAAATCCATGGGAACTGTGGTCACCAAAAGAGAGATAGGACCTAGGACAGAGCCTGAGGGAATACTCTGGAGATATGGATGTGAATGGTGAGACTGAGAAGTGGTCAGGCAGAAGAAGCAATAGAGGCTAGCATCATAGAATCACAGAATATCTAGAAGGTTAACTTCAGATTTGCTGTAGGTCATGCAGTTTCTGAAGGACAACCTTAAGAGAGGCCTGCCTTTGTCCAAGAGGAGAAGGGGAGATTAGAAAGTGGGGGGAGTGAAAGAGGAGGCAAGGATGTAGCAGAGTGTGGAAGGCCCCAGACTAAAGGAGGAGGGAGTGAGGCTGCCAAGCCCAAGGGATTTATGGCCAGAAAGGTCCCACCCGCTCTCTGTGCTGAGCCTGAGACCCTGGTGGCTTCCCCCACAGCTGTCTGTTGTAAAGATGGAAATCATTCCACTTAAAGTCAGGGCTGCAGAAGGATGATTGAGAAGAAAATGTCAAATTTGGAAATTAAGAGATGGTTGGTGGTTTTGGAGAGAGCAGTTTCAGTTGAGTGATGAGGTCAGGTGCCAGATTAAAGAGGGTTGAGAAGCAAAAGAAAAGGATGTGGAAGAAATCAGTGTAGACAGTTTTGTCTTGGTTAGGCAGTAGATGTATAGGATGATAGCTTTAAGGGATGGTAGGGGCCAGTGAAGGTTTTTTAAGGACTGGGGAGACCTGGGCATGTCTAAGGGTAGAGAGGGAGTCGGTAGCTTGGGAAAGATTAAAGATGAAGGTGGATGGGATACTTTGAAAGGAGAGTCTACTCAGAGGTAGCCAGTGATGAGATCAAGAGCACATACAAAGGGTTGGCTTTGGCCAGTAGAAGGATCACTTTATCAGAGACCAGAAGAAAGAAAGAAAGTGAGTGGAGGTTACATATAAGGGACTTGAGAATGAAAGGGAGAAGGGGGAGCTCATGGCAGATAGCCTCAACTATCTTAGTACAGCACAAACTACCTGTTTCTAAAATGCAAGAGTTGGCCTACATAATCTCAAAGGCCCTGTGGTCCTTTGAAAACCTATTAATATCATGAAATAAGTTATGTTTATCTATAATGTCTATATAAATGGGGCATTTTACCACTTAGGTTTTATTAAAATGAGGGGGCAATGACAACCATTATTGCCTTCTATACTAAGCAGTGACTAGACAACTCTTAACAAAAGTACCAAATGATAGCTCACATTTCTAAACTACTTTGAGAGTTTGCCAAGGCCTTTCCTCCAAATAGCCCTGTGAGAGGGGAATACAAATACTTTATTACTGTATTACAAATGGAGAAATAGAGGTTAGGAAACTTCCCACCCAGCTAGAAAATGGCAGAACTGGGATCTGAACCCAGGAATAATACTCCCTTGTTCAACAGGATTATTCTGAAAAGAGTAAACCTTCCAAGTGTTTTATGAGCTGAAATGACTGTTCTTGATGATTGAAAGGTGACCAGTCTGTCTCTTACATAAACTGTCCTTTGGTGATTAATACTGTGAATTTCAATACTATATATAGTGTTTTCCACAGCCTTTTCCTCTTCATCTTAATGGATATTCACAATCTCAACAGGTAGGCGGAGTAAGACCTAGAAAGGGAAAGTGTCCTGGCCACCTTCATTTGGTTAGTTAATCTAAGAGCCCAGGCCTTCCCCACTATCAGCCAAACCTGAGAACTCCCAGCTAAGTGTTACAATTGTGATGTCCTAGACCACGGCTTCCTTCACCCCAGCACTGCCATTTGCTAAACCCTAGCCCAAGCCTTCTGCCATTTAGTCAAAGTACACACCTAAAGTCCTCTTAGCTTTTACATGGTGCTTTACTCATAGCCATCCTGTGTCAGAGGGAGGACAACAAATTATGATCATTCCTGTTTTAAAGATGAGGAAACCAAGGCTTAGATGAAGCTAATTTGGCTGGTTATATATATTTATAGAGATATATCTACATTTTTAAAAATAAATTAATTTATTTATTTTCTTGTTTACATAATCCATTTCCACGTGATTTTGAGTTACAGATTTTCTCCCCATCTTTCCCCTACCCAATACCTCAAAACAGCCATCCCACTGTATAGCCCCTCCCCAAATCTCTCTCCTATGTCCTCCCCCAGCCCCTCTGACTTGATGGTAGGGCAGGATGGATCTCCCTACCACAGTGCCTGTGTATCTTAATTCCCAGTTGGATATAGTTAAAAATAATAATAATAATAATAATTGTATATATGTTCATATATATATATATATTTATTTATTTATTTAACATTTGATTATAGAACTTTAAATTCTAGATTCTTTCCCTTCCTCCCTCGTCACCCACCCCCAATGGAAGAACAAGCAATTAAATACAGGCTGTACACATGTAATTACACAGAACCTCTCCACAGTGGGCATATTGTGAGAGACTGATTATATGTCCCTCCTTCCTATCCTGCCCCTACCCCCCTTG
>CM053583.1:57561854-57653532 GCA_028627135.1 Pseudochirops cupreus | reverse complement strand
GGGTGGGGGAAAGACAGGGAGAAAAGATGTAACTCAAAAAAATTTAATAAAGAATCTCATATTAAAAAAAAAAAAAGATGTTTCTTTAACCTCTCTTTAAGAAAGCCACTAAACACTTTTAAGGGACAAAAATCATTATCATCCTTTTTTCAAATGTGTAAATACAAAAGGCTTCTGCAGACAGAATATAAGCTGCATGAGAGCAGCAACTATTTCATTTTCTTTTCATTTCTCAGTACTTGGCACAGAACCTGGCACAGAGTGTACATGCTTCTTTATTTACTGCCAAAAGGTCGGTAACTTGCCCTCTGCAGACGTGTTTGGTGACTGTACTGATCAGAATTCTTAAGTCTTTGAAAGGTGCTTTTCATTACAGGGTTGCTGTCCTTGTGGAAATTGTTCTCCTGGTTCTGCTTACTTTACTCTGCATAATTTTATACTACCTAGGATTCTCTGAAATAATCTCTGTTGTAATTTCATATGAATAATATTCCACTATATCCATACACCACATTTGTTCAGTCATTCTCCAAATATCTGGTGCAAGCACCTTCTTAGATGCAATTTTTTTTTACTTTTTTTTCTTCCCTTTTTAACTCTAGCCTTTAGGACCAGAAAGCTGGTTTTGCTTATAACTACCCCTTTCCTGTTTTTATCCTCTCTTAAGTGTCCGTCTCCCTCCCTCTCCATTCCTGCTTGTTTTCTTGTTGTCATGTGATAGTATTTCTATACCAAACTTTATGTATATGTGGTCAATCATCCTCTGTCCATCAGATATGAGGTTCATCTGATGCTCATTCTTTCTGTTCTTTCCGTGTCTGTAGACCCCAATTGTGAGAAATAGCAAGCCTCCCACTTTGTCCTCCTTTCTACACTAGTATATTTTTCCTTTTCTCTTTCCTTCTTAGAACTCTCAGAACAGAACCAGTATACCCCTCCCTCCCAATTTTTTTCTTTAACTCCCTTAATATTAATTGAAGATAGTTAGGTTTTGAAAGGACACTTGTTTCTTCTCCCCCATTAGAATGCTAGTGTTACATCATCAATCAAGCTCCAAATATTCAAATAGGTTTCTCCAGGCTGTTGTGTTTGTATTTCTAAGTTCCTACTCAGTTCTGGTCTACTGATCAGAAATATCTGAAAGTCCTCTAATCCATTAAAGGTCCATTTATTCCTCCCCTGCTTCAACACCCACCAGTATGAAAATACTCAACTTTGTAGGATAAGTTGTTCTTGGTTGCATAACTATCTCTTTTGCCTTTTGGAATTTCAAGATTTCCTCTTCTTTTTTAATGGGAGAAGCTAACACTTTCTTGTATGATTTTAGGTACTTTAAAGGCTTTGTTCTAGAAATTCATGCAATTTTTTCTTTGATGCTTTGGGTTGTGGCTATTTTATACCTAGGATTGTTCCTTTTAGAATTTCTTTCCAGAGGTGATTGGTGGATTCTTTCTATCTTTACTTTGCCTTCTGGTTCTAATATATCTGGGCAATTTTCATTTATGATAACTTGAATTATAGTGTTCAGGATTATTTTTTTAATCATGATTTTCCAGAGTCTGAGAGATTCCTAAAGTATCTCTCCTTGATCTGTTTTCCAGGTCAGTTGTTTTTAACATCAGGTATCTTACATTTTCTTCTATTTTTTTCAATCTTTTGATTTTTTTAAAACTATTTCTTGCTGTCTCATGTAACCGATTTGTTTGGTCTAGTCTAGTTTTTAGGGAGTCTATTTCTTGGGTAAGGTTTAACCACTTTCTTTTCTTAAGATATTTATTCTCAAAAAAAAAACCACAAAGATATTTCTTCTCCTAATTCTTTCATTCAAAATATTTATTTATCTCTTCATTCTTCCAGGTATTTATTTATGTAGTCCTTATGGAAAACTCCTTGTTTTCTTGTCAGTCTCTGCTTGTTACCTAGTTACTATGTCTTTTTGGGAGATCGCGAAGTCTCTAATAATTTTTTGTACTGGTTGATATATTCTTTAGTTTACTCATCTTGTCAGTTCGGTGGAAAGCTCTGGGATACTCCCTTGCTGATCTTTGAGGTTGAGCACTTCACCTTGCCTGGTCACCTGATTCCCCTGCTGATCTGTGATCTGTGATTAGCCCCCTCAGAATGCTGACATTCAGAAAGTGAGATTGTCAGGGGTCACTCTAGCATTTGAGCATAGAGTACTATGGACCTCAATACCATGAAGTGGGTGTCCTGGGCTGAATACTTCTTGCTGATGTATACAACTTATGATTCTTACACCTGCATTACTAATCCATTTCAATCTCTTAATCATTAAAGAGGTTACTGTCCTTCTCTAAGGAAGTCTTCATGTTAGGGACAGTTTTATTTTGTCTTTGTATCCATAACATTCTGGACGCAGTAGGAACTTAACAAATATTTGTTGGATTAAATGGATTAAATATTCTGCTTCAAAACAGGATAAATTCAAGGCTCTTATTTATGTTGCTGGACTGCACTAGTCACTCTAGAGTAAAAAAAAACTAAAGAAATATGATATTAATAGGATAGAACTGGACCTGTGATTTAAATTGATATAGAGTACTCCTGGAGGAAGATTTCCTCTCCTAATGCAAACTGACATTAGCTTTGCAGCTCATAGCCTCAGAGAGTATCCTAGAACACAGAATGCTTAGGTGACCTGTCAAGGGTACCTCATGGAGAAGGTGGCAGAAGTGGGATCTGAATACAATGCTTTTTAATTCTGAGGATGATGTTAATAAAAAGGAGAAGGTGATCAATAAGCATTTATACAGTGCCTACTGTGTACTGGGTGCTGCGCTATATGCTTTACCAGTATGATCTCACTGGATCCTTGTAACCCAGAGAGGCAGGTGTTGTTATTATCCCCATCACACACTTGAGGGACTGAGGGAGCCAGAAGTGACCTGCTTAGAGTCACACAGCTGCTAAGTATCTGAGGCCAGATTTGAACTCGGGTCTTCATGCATTCTATCTACCAGGTCCAGGGCTTTATCCGCTATATTACCTAGTTGGTTTAAAGGTAAAGATTTACCTTTACCCTTAAAAAGAGTAAGTAAAGAAGGAAGAGAGGAGGCTATTATTTCATAAAAGAAAGGAAAAGTATTATTTACAATGGATTAACTGTGTTAAAAATACTATTGTGGCATAAAATATTAAGAAGCCTCAAATTTACCATGTAAATTCATCTGAAATTACCTTATCAATAGTAAGCATATAGAAATGTGTGATGTCATTTTCATGTGCATATTTGATTCTTGCCATGCATTCTTCTTCATCAATTAATTCACCAACATACTCATTCACAAACTCTCCCTGTAGGATAAAAGGATGTAGCGATAATAAGTGATCTACCACACACAAAGAGAACATTTTATATCCTGAATTAATATCAATTAGGACAGGAACAGGGTCTCATCCTAATATTATTAAGTACTGATCAAAAGATATCCTATGAGCTAATTCTCTCCCTAGATGGGTCATAGAAGGCCAAGGGCTTAGAACACAGTTGGTTGAAGCACAAAAACTCACATACCTAACCTTTTCTCAGACTACCAAACAGTGCAGGAATTGCTTGATCCTATGAATGAAGAGCTGAAATAGGGGTTGACTTCAAAGCCAAGTCACCTCTCTAGGCAATTATTGTCTCTGTAAGAAAACTTTCTTCTAGTTCTGCTGTTCATTAAAACAGAGGATAACCAGAGAAGATTATCAGAGACTTCTACTGAGCTATGAACGCTTTAGTGATATGCAATCTGCCTTTTGGCTCTACCCCTCCCAGACCAAGTCACTTCTCTAAGGTCTAGGAAACTTCAGGGGCTTCAGCAATGTCACAGCAATCTCTCTAGGTATTATTTTTGATTAATTCAATAAGACTAGACTTCTAACTTCAAAGTTAGAAGTTAAAAAACTCTGATGGAGAAAACTCCCTTACCAGGATGGACTGGCACCTACTTATATAGTCTTGGAGAGTTAACAGGACATTGAGAAGTGATCTGATCAGAGTCACATAGTTGTGTATGTCAAAAGTAGATCTTCCTATGAGTCATACCTGTATTTATACCCCTCACCTTCACCCTCACCACATATATCATCAACCATTCAGGATATTCAATGGTTGTGCCTCTGCTCACCCTAAATACCTAGAAGGAAACTTGATACCAAGAAAATAAGAAAAGAATGGTCTTTTAAAACTATATTAGAATGACAACTTTTAAATATGACCATTACATTTCCTGTGGGGAAGGCTTTTTACACAGTCTGTCAAAAAACACAGCAAAATGGACTTAGATGAAATAGAAACTTAGAGAGGTAAGGAAAGAATTCTATTACAATTGGTCATTCTTATAAACAAGGTTGCTATTTAATCTATCACTATGTTCAGACTAGATATTCATTTACTACTTGTTGAACTAAAGCATCTATGCCAGCAGACTTTTTTGGACTCTGGAATCACAGCAACAAAAATAAAAAGGCATTTAAAAAACACTTGTAGACATATTGTTAAAGTAGTAGAATAAAGAAGAATTTAAATGTATTATCTGAATCCTACTACTTGGGATTGTATAGAACTAAAGTAGCACTCCTTTCCATTCTGACCCTTTCAACAGCACAATTCTTCATAATCAGTGACTACTTCTTGCCATAATACCAAACTAGTACTACCATCTTTGCTTCAGGACAGAAATTTTAAAGGTAAGTAGTTTAATCATATTTTGAGAAGTTTTCCAATTTTACATCAAGTGACCATAAATAAAGTTCTGAAAGACCACTGTTTTCTGATTCTCTTACAGGGAAAAAATATTACATACCTTTTTAATGTCCCTCTTGGCAACCAGGCCCCAGCCTTTGCCATCAGTTTTGATGATCTTTGTTTCTGGGTACTGACGTTTGGTAAAGCACTGGTTTTGGCACTGTTCTCCTGCTGGACAAACTTGAGGGTGGCACTCATACATTAACATCCGATTTAAACACTCTGAGTCGAAACCACAGGGATTTTCATCTGTGGGCTTGCAGTTGCATTTGGGAATTTCAGAAATATCAGCTGTATGTATCTGAACTTTTCCACAAGGTTTATTCACCTGAGTGTAGAAATTAAACTACTTTAAAGGAAGGCAGGACACCTGAATCCCTCCTATGCCTTCACTTTCAATGAGGTTCCTTGAATCTTACATATTATAGCTGAAATGAGAAATCCAGCTAACATTTTATTAATGGTAATTATTTGCCTTCTTTTGTGAGACTAAAGAACAGGACCTTGGACCTCATTAGGGTACAACAGTTTACCAAAAATATAGGTAGATGGGTAAATCCAAATTTTCTAAAATCAGTTAATACCAGTATGGAGAAGGCAGTACAGGGAGAAGCAGAAAAAAATTGAAAAGTGTTCAATGAAAATGATTCTTCCTCTACTTTCATTAAATTGCATACTCAACTCCATGATATAATGGAGGGGCAGCCAAAAGGATCTAGAGCAGTGGTTCTCAACCTGTGGGTTGCGACACCTTTGGGGTCGAATGACCCTTTCATAGGAGTCACCTAAGACCATCGGAAAACACATATTTCCAATGGTGTTAGGAACCTCTTCTATCTGTCTCCAGGCGGGTCCACCCACATGCAGACATGCCCACATACAACTATTAAAGGGTTGCAGCATTAGGAAGGTTGAGAATCACTGATCTAGAGGTATGGCATAATCAAATATGAGGGGGGAGAGCCTTGATAGATCCTTCTTTATTAAAAATCAGAGAATATGCTTATGGAATATGTGTGTGTATGTCTAAACACATATACATGTATGTATGTATTTACTAATTTTAAGAAGAATCACAGACCTCACAAAACAAAAAGTAAAAGACTGTATCAGTAGTAGAGAAAAGTGACAAGGAGACAAGGTATCAAGCTGAGTTCCAGTCAATGGGCCACTGAAACTAAGGGGGAAAAAAAAAAACAATACACAAAGCGGACAGAGAGATCACTTTCTGCTCCTTCTGGTCCTGATCTCTAGATTCTGATCATAACGTTATGAGCTATTTGAGAACAGAAAGCACATGTTTTTTATGCATCATTAACTGGTGCTGAACAAAAATATTCAATTAGTTAAATCCAATTACTAAGTCCTTTCATTTCCAGTACTATCCCTCATAATTTGGATCTCTTTTTTCTTACTGTCAGAACTTACCTTCAATTTCAAACTCTGATGATCAAAGCTACACAAAGCTACTTTCACCATGTCCTCCACATTCTGGCTATAATCTACTTCATCCATACATTAGCTCCTGTTACTTTCCTTTACTCCAGCAGAATTATCTGCTTACCTCCCTCACAAGCAGATCATGTCCCCATGAGTACAACTGTGAGTTCTATGACTATTTGTTTGAAATGCTTTGTGTTTATCCCTGTAACTCTTGAAATCTTACCTAACCATGGCAAGTAAAGCTTAAAACCTATCCCTTCTATGCAATAACCTTAATCTTGTAAGGAATAATCCTGCACACTCAAGTCTAAAATGACACCATTTTGCTTTTCATCTGGGTGATCTTTCAATAAATTCTTACAAAAATTATCACCCACACATTCATATTGTACTTTTTACATACTACTTGGTGTTGAAGTTCTTTTATATTTGTGTTGGGTTTAAGTCTAGTGTCTTCCATAGCATTACATGGCAGTGTTTACTAAAGATAATGACACCATAATAAATGTGTGCTTGCCCATATGAACTATCCATTCTTAAGATTCATATCTATTGCACAAATGTTTAACAATTTAAACTTCATTAATACCAAATTACCCAATTAATCAATTTCAAGTTCGAGTTATGCTCTAATGATTTCTTCACACATTTATATTTCAAAGTCTCACCTTAATGTGTTTGTAAGGTGGAGGTTTACGTTCATTTTCCTGGGTTTCTCTGGCTTCTCGCTGAAGTTTTATTTCTCGAAAACGAGCTTCAGCTTCTTGCAGTGCTAAAAAGTTCATGAAATATGGGTAAGAAATTTTGTTAATACAAATAGCTCATCTCTCTTTTATTCTATAATCCTGACAATTTCTCTTGTTCAAATGTCATTTTATGGCTAAATTGATCCAAAACACTGGCTTATTACAAAATGAAAAGGGCAATGAGAATTTACAGCTTAAATATACATTAAGATATTTTGGGTAGTATTTTTTGTGGTGATAAAGAATTGGAAGGAAACAAAGTAGATGCCATTAACTAGGGAATGGCTGAACTAACTGTAATACATGAATGTAATGGAATATTCTGTGCTCTAAGAAAAGATGAAAATAATGAATATGAGGAAGCATGTAAAGTTTTATATAAACTGATACAACATAAAACTAAGTCAAGAAAATGATATATACACTCACAGCAATATAAATGGAAAGAAAAATAAAACCAAAATTAAATGCTGTTAAATTATACCAACAATGCTTGGGCCCAAAGAAGACAGATGAGAAGATAACCTCTCCTACTTCTTTGGAGTGAAAGAAAACATGGGTGGGGGTAGCTAGGTGAATACAGCACTGGCCCTGGAGTTGGGAGGACCTGAGTTCAAATCTAGCCTCAGACACTTAACACTTACTAACCAAGTGACCTTGGGCAAGTCACTTAAACCCAACTGCCTTGCCTTCCACCCTCCAAAAAAAAGCAAACAACAAGAAAATAGGAGTGCAGAACACGGCATAAAATGTTAGATGTTTTCAGTGTGTTCATTGGTTTTGCTGTATTGTCCCCTCTTTTTCTTAAAAAATTCTTTGTTAAAAGGGCTCTCTGAGATCAGGGAAAGGTAAAACTAGAAGAAATGTAAGTTTCGTAAAAACAAAAGATACCAATAAAAACTGATTTTTATACATTTATAATTTACTCTCAATAAAGAATACTTTCTAGTTTCTTATTCTGCATAAGATTGACAGAATGTCTAAGGCTGAAAATTCATTTTCATCTCAATTTAATACTCAGATATTATCATTAATTTTAAAAGTATTAATAAAAATTTTAAATGCCATCAACAAGTACAAACATTCAAAGACATGAGAAAAGAGAACATTTTTAAAAAAAACAAACAAAAAAGCCTACTATGTGCCAGACATAGTGCTAAGCACTGGGGATACCTAAAAAAGAAAAGCCAAAAGGAATCCCTGTTTTAAAGGAGCTCAGTCTGATGGAAGAATCAACATGAAAACAGCTGTGCACAAATAAGACATATACAGGATAACTGAAGATAAACTCAGAGAAGGCATTAGCATCAAGGGGAAAAGGGAAAGGCTTTTGTACAGAAGACAGGATTTTAGCTGAGACTTAAAGACAGCCAGAGAAGCCAGGAGGTGGAGACAAGGAGGGAGAGAATTCTAGGCCTGGGGAACAAACAGCTAGTGACAGTCGAGACACGAGTGTGTTACTTGAGGAACAGCAAAGGTTAGTTAGTGTATTGTAGAAAATGTAGGAGAGTTGAGATGCAAGAAAAACGGAAAGGTAGAAAGGGGCCAGGTTAGGAAGAGTTTTAAAAGCCAAACATGGATAATGCTGACCACCTTCTTCATTTGGATACTCTTCTTTCTAGGTTTTCACAATACTACTTTCCTGGTTCTCCCTTCTACCTATCTGACCCCTCTTTCTCAGTCACCTTTGCTAGATCTTCCTCTAGGTCATGCCCACTATGCATGTGTGTTCCACAGCGCTCTATCCTAAAACCTCTTCTCTTCTCCCTCTAGGCTACTTCACTTGATGATCTCATCAGGAAATGATGAGATCATCATGGATTCAATTACCATTTCTATGCTGATGATTTCCAGTTCTATTTATCTAGCCCTAACCTATCTGCTGACCTCCATTCTTGGATCTCCAACTGACTATCAGATCTTGAACTCAATGTCCTATAGATATATTCAACTGAACACATTCAAAACTGACTCATTATTTCCCCCCCAAAAATTCCCTATTACTGTTGAGGGCATCACCATCCTCTCAGTCACCCAGTCTTGCAAATTAGAAGTCATCTTTGACAGCTCACTATCTTTTGCCTCCCATATCTAATCTGGTGCCAAAGCTTGTTGATTTCACCTTTGCAATGTCTCCTGAACATGCCCCCTTCTTTCCTCTGACACTGACTCCTCACCTCACGCCTGTCCTACTGCAACAGCCTGCTGCTGGGTTGGCCTGCCTCAAGTCTTTTTCCTCTCCAAACCATCTTCTGTTCAGACACCAAAGTGATTTTCCTAAGGTGCATGTCTGATCATGTCACTCTTCTTCCCCATACTCAGTGACTCCCTGTCACTTCCTAGACAAAATGTTAAATCTTCTGTTTAGTGTTCAAATCTCTTCATAATTTATCCCTCATACTTCCCCCCCTTTCCAGTCTTTTTATACCTTACTCACCCCATAATACTCTGACAATGACCGTCTTGCTGTTTTTCCTACAAGACATCCCCTATCTTCTAGCTGTATTAGTATTTCCACTGGCTGTCCCCCATGTGCGGAATGCCCTCCTTCCTCATTTCTGCCTCTTGGCTTCCTAGCTAAAAATCTCGCCTCCTATAGGAAGCCTTAATACCTCTTCCGTTTAGTGCCTTCCCTCTGTGATCATCTTCCATTTATCCTGTACACAGCTTGTTTGTAGAAAATTGTTTGCAAAATGTCTCACCATTAGACTGTGAGCTTCTTGAGGGTAAGGGGCTGTCTTTTGTCTTTGGATTCCCAGCACTTGGCACCATGCCTGACAGAGTAGGCACTTAATAAATGCTTATCGATTGAAAAGCTGTATATATTAACTTTATTAATACAGAGGCAAAATTATCTTATATATGTAACATAGACTTTATTGCTTCTTAAGTTGTCTGTATTTATATAGATAGCTATGATATTGGTACATTTTCCTTTAATTCTCCCTTCTCTACTTTAAGTCATAGCATTTGTCCATGAACTTTTCCTATTTCTGCTTTGTTTCATAATAATATTCAATTACATTCACACTATAATTTAGTTTTCAATCATTTCCAAGTTGTTAGGGTACTGTTTATTTCTAGGTTTTGTTTAGCTACACAAATACTGCAACTAGGACTATCTTTATACATGCTGATCTTTTTTTCTTGTCAGCAACATCTTTAGGGTATAAAATATGAAGTAGGATTGCTAGGATGAAGTCTACAAACACTTTTATAACTCTTACTATGTATTTCTATATTTATTCCCAAAAAGATTGAAACAATTCACAGCACCACAAGTCAATAAGCATGTCAGTTTTTCCATAGTCACACAAGCACTGAATTCTCTTATCTAATAGTATCTTTGCTAATTTAATGGTTATAAGATTATATTTCAGAGCTATTTTAATTTTCACTTCTCAAATTAGAATTCTCAAATTCACTTTTCAAATTAGTGATTTGGACCTCTTTTTCAAGTAATTGCTCATAGTATGTTTTTTCTTTTGAGAACTTCTTGTTTATATTCTGTGAACATTTACTTACTGGAGAATGACTCTTACATCAAATTTCTTATAGATTTTAAATGCCAGAATTTTATCAAACGTGTTTATTACTACAAAGATTTTTTCCCCTAGTCTGCATCTTTCTTATTCTACATATATTGTTTGTAGTTGTGTGTCTTTTCCATAATCAAATAGATCTACTTTGTCTAAATTCCTCTTTTGAGTATGCTTTGGGTTTATTATTGATTTTCTACTTTTTAAAACTGCTCTTTTTAGTAACATCGGTATTTAGTTACATGTGACAACTTAGTAGTGGCTCATAAATTTGGACAAATATTAAAATCTAATTCTGAAGTCACAACATGGTTTGGCAGACAAAGGATTGGGTCTTGAAGCAAGAGAGCTGCTTATAACACATACTGAGTGTGTGACCCTGGGAAAGTCTCTATCTCTCAGAGTTTTAGGTCATTCTCCAAGACTATAAATTATAGAGAAAGTGCCCATCTGCATTTTCCTCTTTTTGAACTTCCCAGTACCTGTGAAATCATAGGTCTCATCCCTATTTATATCATTAATTTTAAAACAAATTTAATTCAACAAGAATTATTAAGTATCTATTATGTACCAGGCACTGTGCAAGGTGTTAGGAATGCAAAAGTCAAAAAAAGACAGTATCCTTAAGGAGTGTACGAATTTTACTTAGGTAAAAGATAAAATATAGACAGAAAAATATAAAATCTATACAAAGTCTGGAGGGTTTCTGCCTTTTTTTGACAGGGGAGGGAGAGAATATTAACAACTGGAGAGATTTGGAAAGATTTATGAATTAGAGGGAGCTAGATATTATAATTAAGCTAAGGAGAAAAAGCATCCAAGGCCCTCAGTCTGGGCTGTGTAAAGTCACTGAGTCAGGAGATGTAATGTTATGTTTGAGGAGGAGTAAATTGGTCAGTTTAGTTTGAGAAGGTAGAATGTAGTGTGTGTGTGGTGTAATAAAATGTTTATAGGAGACTGAAATTGAAATGTCCAGCAAGCAATTGGTGACATGAAACGGGAACTCAAGAGATAGATGAAGGCTAGATATTTAGATATGGGAGTCATCTGTATAGAAATGACAACTGAACCCATGAGGGGTCATGAAGGATATTTCTGTACTCATCCTAAAACAAATCTAAACATTTAAATGAAGGAAAATCCTTCATAAGTTTTTATGAAAAATGTAGAGAATGCTATAAACTTAGTTCTGTAATAGATTTTGAATACATAATTATAAGAATAGAACATGGAAGGTAGTGTGATATAGTGGAAAGAGCCCTGACTGAAGCCACAGGACAGGAATTTGAATCCTGTCACTGACTGTACTTCCCAGGCAAGTCCTATCACCTCTCTGGAATTTAGTTTCCCTCATCTGTAAAATGAAGGGGTTGGGCTTAATGACATCTACGGTCTCTTTCAAGCTCTAAATCTATGATCCTACTGAGGTGGATAAGGATCAAAGCTCACTACACCCAATCAAACCTTAAAGAAAGAACAAGTGCAGTAAAACCTTATAATAAAGGATCTTACCAAATTATGAATTTCATTATATTGCAGTTTAAATTATATTCTTTATAGGCACAGAGATGTATAGTAAAAATATCTCCTTTTTCCTTTAGAGTAAAATCAGACTAACATAAAAATGTATTTTATTGACCCCCAATTCTCTTGAGTGTCGAAAAAAGGATAAATATGAAAATTATATGTAAGATAAAAGAATCCAGAAAATATCTTAAAAATAATGATCATGTATATACAGAGTACCACAGGGCATAACTTTATACAAACTGTTACTCTACTAAAAAATCATCACAGTAATACTTTTCTAATCTCACCGTGGTATGTACAAACTAGTTTCTCTTATTTGTCTTAAAATGCAAATGCAACATGTTTGCTCTGTTTCTTTTTTCTGTATAGTCTCAAAGAAAAAAAAGATTAATAGAGTGAACATAAGACATTTTAGAAAAAAATCTAAACAACATATTTTATATCTCGATACCATTTTTGAAGACTTTTCCAATTCCTTTAATTCCTTGATATCTGCTTCCCCGATCTCCTTCCATATAGGGAAAGACTCGTGCCTGATGTGTCCAGTAATAATCTTTAGACCCAAAGAAAAACACAGGAAACTCGCCAATCTCATGCTTCATTTTCTGAATATTTGGAGGAACATTTTTTGGATGGCAAACTTCTGCAGGCCACCATCTATATGACAAATTTTAAAAATTACATATTTAAAAATCTTTCATGGATAGGTATGACAATTTTATTTTATTTTTTTTTAACTTATTAGTTTACATCATTCATTTCCATGAGATTTTGATTTACAAATTTTCTCCCCATCTTTCCCCTACCCACCACCCCAAAATAGCGATTCCACTGTATGCCCCCTCCCCCAATCACCTCTCTCCTATAACCTCCCTCATCGCCCCTCTGACTTTCTGGTAGGGCAAGATGGATCTCCCTACCCCAGTACCTGTATATTTCCCTCCTTCCTATTCCACCCCCCACTTGTTCTATTCTCTACTTTGTCCCTGTCCCTTTACAAAAGTGTGTGCTTCTAACAACCCTCCCCACCAAGGAATGACAATTTTAAATATTTTTCACAATATAATCTAATTTAACAAAAATAGACTGAAAAGGGGAGAAAAACACACAGACATAATCAGCATGGATTTTTACTCTTCAGACAGACCTGTAGTTTCCGAGTTTGACCCAAATGATGTCTTGAAAATGAAGCTTTTTTCCAGCTCTGCAGTCATTGCAATACCAACTGCCATCTGGCATTTCAATATTTAAACAGTCTGGATGAAATGCTGCTGGACATGACTCACAGCATAACAGACTTCCCCCTATGTGAAATGGAAAACTTTAGTTAGCTTTTGTTTACTCCAATTCAGGTCTTGATTTAACTTCTCATAAAGTACAATAAAATTAATTGTGACACATCTGACTTTGAAATACAAATTCAAGAAAAATGACATTGTAAATTCTGACATATTGATACATTAAAGTATGTCACCACTACTACATTTTACTCTAATTTAGTTTGAAATATTCTCTTACATGGTACCAACAATTGCAAAAATGTTAGTATGTTGTGTTTGCCTGTTGACAATTGTAAATAGTCACCATCAAAGGTTTTTTATGTGCTATTGTTGCATATTTTAGCACTTTAAAAATGTGACAGTCATAAAGTGACTACATTGAAAAACTACTTTCAGTAGAGTGAAGGTATCCAAACAATAGATTAAATCTAAATGAAACAAAAAAAATGCCTTACCTTTCGAGCAAACAAAGCACCAGCTCACATTCACATGGGCATGATGACTTTTTCCTTTCCGAGCAGTGAAATGATTAGTGCAAACAATGTTGTTGGAAGCAATCACTGAACACCCTGCAGCCAAGCAACCATCTCCTCCATGATAAGCAACAGGACAGCGAACACATCGCATCATTTTACCTATCAAGTATACAAATGTTTAAATGTGCCAATACTTTAAATATCTCTGATTCAATCCATGCAGGTGGCTCCCTTCCCTCCCCCAGTAAAAACTACAACCTTTCCGTGTCTTAGAACGAGCCTGCACAACCTTCGGCCCTCAGGCCACTTACTGTCAAAGGATACCCCAACGGATTTTGCAGGGGCCCTCGAAAAATATAGAGGAATGTAGATGTTTTCCTCTGCATTTTTTGGATGCTGCCCAAAATCCTTTGGCATGCTGCAAGTGGCCCACAGGCCAAAAGTAGCCCTTGGGCCACAGGTTGTACAGGCCTGCCTTAGAACATGGTCATCATGGATTCATGTGGTTAAAATCATTCATTATCTGATACAGCCAACTTTCTAGTGATAAGCCTGTCCTGATTCAGCTAGGAGGATCCTCCAACAAATAGAAAAAGTCTGTTCCCAGGCCTGTACTTAAATGTAAGACAGCCAGGTAGGAGTTACTGGACCTGGTGCTATCTATTAATACAATCTTGAAATACCCAGAATAATCTTTATGCCATAATCCAATACTAGAGTAGAACTTTATGAAGGATATTTAAGTAATAACTTAAAAATACATAAGGGTCATTCCAAACTAGCTCCAATTATTTAAAATAAATATAGGTAAGTTCTCAGAGACTGGGGCCAAGGGGCAGGGAGAGGTGTCAAACTATACTGGGACATTTCAAACATGTATTAATAATACTTAATATAGCTATGTCATTTCTATGATTAAAAATAGAAAAAACAAAAACAAAAAATGACAAGCTGTACATTATCAAAGGAGATAAGACACTGAATTATGCTGAGAAGGGTACTACCCTTACTTTGTTAATCGTTCATGAAATGTCACATACACTTTTTTTAAAAAGTCTTCAGGTAAGGAAAAAAATTTTCATTGGAGAAAAATCAGCAGTAATTTTTAAGGGGAAAGCAATCAATTAAAACTTTAAACCTTCTTTCAAGAATGTTTAACCATAAATTTTCTCTCATTTAAGATTAAGAGAACAAAAAACAAGGTGAAAAGATTTGGGCTTTTTTGGGAGGGAGGAGGTTATCAACTGCACTTGTCTAGTGTTGCATATTCAAAAGGAAAAGGAAAAAGAAAAAGCCCATGAGGGGCAGGTAGGTGGTGCAGTGAATAGAGCGCCGGCCCTGGAGTCAGGAAGACCTGAATTCAAATCCGACCTCAGACACTTAACACAAAACCTAGCTGTGTGGCCTTGGGCAAGTCACTTACCCCCAACTGCCCTCCAAAAAAGCAACAAAATTTAAGCAAAAAAGAAAAAGCCCATGAAACTGGAAAAGTCCTATTCTATATCTCTAAGATTGATTTTTTCAGTTTTTTTTAAACAAAAAAAATCTTATTAATCTTATTTGAAGAAAAATTAATTTTATCCTTTAAAGGGCAGCTAGATGATTCAACGGATGGAATTAGGAAGACTCATCTTCCTGAGTTCAAATCTGGCCTGAGACCCTTATTAGCTGTGTGACCTGGGCAAGTCATTTAACCCTGTTTGCCTCTGTTCCTCATGTGTAAAAATGAACCGAAGAAGGAAATGGCAAACTATTCCAGTATCTCTGCCAAACCCAAATAGTCAGACACAACTGAAACAACTGAACAACAACAAAATACCTTTTGATGATCTTGGATTTGAAGGATTTGTTACATGACAGCTTACACAGCTGTGGAGGGGACAACGAAATCCTCGGCTCTCAAATACAGTAAGATGGTATTTTTTCACACATGCTTCATGGTAAAATTTTCCACACTGGGATACAACACAGCGTTTCACTTCTGTTTTTTTCTCCTTACAAACAAAACACGAGTGAATCCCTAATAATGATTAAAGAGAAAGTTGGGTATAGAGAAGTGTTAGTGTTAAATTAAATTACAGTTAAGTACCTAAAAATCAACAAAGTCTAGCAATGTTCCCATTCCTAAGGGGTCATGTTTTCAAATGGATGTGGGGAAGCAGAGGGGAGAGGGGAAAAAACTAGCTACTACTTTAAACCCTTGTAATAGGGAAGCATTCTTTAAAAAGTTTTAGCGTGAACACAAAGACATAGCTGGAAAAACACAAAATATAATAATGCAGCTCATTTTCTCATACAATCATAGAATATTTGAGTTGGAAGGGATCAAAAAAGCCACCTAATTCCAGCCCAAACGTTAATAATAATCTACTCTAAAATAACTTCAATCTACAGTCATTCTGAATTTGCTTGAAGGCCTCTAGTGAAGGGAAAACCAAAACTTCTTGAGAAAGCCTTTTGTACTTTTGAAGAGATGTAGTTATGATTCAGGGAAAAGTGTTATGAATTATTATGCATATTATGAAATCTGACAGGATAATTAAGGGAGAAACTTAACTAAATTAGTGTAAAGTCTGAATTATAGAATATTTTGGAAAAAATGTAATTTTATACCTCTTAAGAGCATAGAGTAAAACCATTAATAGTACTATGGAAAAAGTACCATCTGATAATAAGAATCTTATGGAACAAGCAGAATTTATAGCTTATAAAAACAAATGTTTCTCAAAGGGATTATTAACACTTCTGCACCTATTCTTCCTTTGACCCTATTACATAATTTGCTTAACAAAACCTTTTCTTTAAATAAGCTTTTTTTGGGTGGAGAGGGTGGGTGAGTATGACTTGCTTGTGATTTGGGGTTGCTGTGATTTCATCAATAGAGTGATCTCCTGGTGAAGAAACTCCCTCCACTAATAGAGAACAGCTCCTGTTCTACAGCTCATTTCTTAGAAAACTGCCTGAGAGGCTCCAAGATCTGCTCTGGGTCACATAGTCAGTATGTCTATGGCAAGGATAGAAGCCAGCCACTAGATTCTACTATGCCAGATTGCCTCACCAAACCCTTTCTTCATAGAGAAAATAGAACCAAAGGGAAATATACTAATCAAAAATCCCAAGATTGTACAGTTGGAACTAATGTGGTTTCACTACAGTTAAAAAGAATTCTCTGAAATCCTCAAAATCAAATATGGATCACATCTCACCAAATTCTCTGGTAGCATTATAATTCTTTGATATTCTAATCTGAAATGAGTGGTTCACAAATCTGAACTGTGATAATCATTTATGGATGTTTTCGGTTATCATGACTATTTCCTGCAATGGGTACTGACATTTAGAATGAAACATTTCCAAGTTTCAAAATAACATCCTACTGATTAGAATGTCTATCACAATTCCAGCACAGCCAGAGAGTTAATATTCTTTACAACAAGTTAACTTTATTTGTACAAAATTTTGGCTCTAACTTTAAATTTTAATTTTTAAAAGTCCTCCAAGGTGGTGTAGCCAAGAAAGAATACTTTGTAGCATTCTAATTTTTAAACTGACAATTGAGTAAAAGGTATTCTGCAAAAAATTCAAGACTCTAAAATTAAGAGTGACATGAGTCAATTTTATTTCAACAATTAAAAAATATCATGGGGCAGCTAGGTGGCACAGTGAATAGAGTACCGGCCCTGGAGTCAGGAGGACCTGAGTTCAAATCTGGCCTCAGACACTTAACACAAAAAACTAGCTGTGTGACCTTGGGCAAGTTACTTAACCTCAACTGTCCTGCATTCCCCTCTTCCAAAAAAGCAAAAAACAAAAACAATTTTAAAATATCATGTCAAACAGACATCTTTTTTAAAGAAACTATTTCTTAAAATGTAGGATTATTTATTGCTCAATGTTACAATCCAGAGATGAAAAGAGAACAAAAAGCAATCACTCAATTTGCAATAAGGTGAAAATACTACGAAGTTACCAGGGATTAGAGTATTTTGATAGAGAATTCTTGGGATTAAAGAAAAGGAACAGGTAGCACTAACATCAAAGGGAAAAGGTGTTACTTGTTTCTATTAATTTCTTAGGAATAACAATTTCAGAAATAGTTCAAACACACACACACACACACATATATGTGTGTGTATATGTATATATATGTATATATATATGTAACATCTAGAATATTATCACCAGAGAAATTCTGTCAATTTCTCTTTATAAAAATAAAAACTTTTTTTTAAAGCTTTGAACAAAAAACTTGCCTGAAGTACAGTCACTGCAAATGAATTTTCCTTCTGGTCTTCTAGAAAGCCCAAGGCAGGATAAATGAAAGGCTCCATAACAGGGTCCTTCACAAAGTAGTAGATTGCCAGATTTCTCACAAAGCTTTTAAACAGAAAGCAGGAATGTTGAATATATACAAAGATCTCTCCCCTCTCCCCACTTTTCTCTTCCTAAACCCACTTTGCTATTTAGGGGGGAAAGTACACATGCAAAATACTGTAGATTGCAAAATATTCATAAATAAATCAATTATAAACACTGCCACTGACTAGGCAATCTCAATTTGAACTAAAATGATATAGGCTTTATTAAGAAATTTCAAGTCAGACATATGAACAAAATATTCATAGAAAATGTTGCATCATAAATTTATGGCTTAAAGCCACTGATATCTAATTCATAAGACATTTCTATGGGTAAAGGCTACTTCTGACCAAATCATTATTTTATAATTGAACCATAATAGTTCTCAGTTTTTCACCTCTCACAATCAGAGTTCCTACTCAGCAAGAATCAAGCATAAATCAATGATCACAACTAGTTAGGGCAACTTAATTTCCTGTGTTACAGTAGATTATATCTTCAGTAATAATGCAAAATACAGGAGTTCACAACAGGCAAAATATGGACATTTTAAGCTTGACCAAAAGCCCATTATCACTGAACAGTTACTAACTGATGAATGAAAGCTTTCAGCTTACCTGACAAATATATTCCTTTTTTGCTGTAGTTCCTCGCTCAGACTTTTTGGAAGATATAGATATTTCAGTTTGAGTCTCATCTGCACTTTCATATGGGGACTCTGAAGGTTCATCTCCTTGACCATCTGAGATCTGAAGATGAAGCGTATGGATTATATTTCACTATAGCCACGGAAAGAAACAAGGGATTGTATTCTGCTTTAAAAAAGGCACTAGTTATTGTTAAATGATTTAATATACAAATAATACCTTATAAACATTTCCCTTTATTACTGAATTTAAATGTGACAACTTTTATACATACATGTATAGAAGTTGTTATTATGCCTAAGCTTTAGCAACATTCTTAAATAACCTTACATTTAACTAACTATACTTAATAACACAAATATCAGTGCTATTTAATATCTGAAAACTATAACACGGTTTAAAAATCTGGGGCTTTGACCTTCCCCACTAAACCATTTCAGTCCCAAACAAAATCAAATGTATACAGTAAAAGATGTTAATACCAAGTATCTGGTTTTTTTTCTTAAATAAATAAAATTTGGAACACAAGTTTAAGCCCCACAAATGTACTATTTGTTTTATTTCAGTGCCAAAACTTAGTTTTAAAGGGGATCAGAAAAATATTCAAAATGGGATATACTCCTTTTCTAATATTTCTTAAAAGTATTCACTAAACTTAGTTTTTGAGACTTATTATCAAGTTTGTGGATTATCCATGTCCTCTGTATCTCTTCTTCTCCCCAATGCTTGTCTTTGGGACATTTCACAGCTCATTAGTACCTCCCCCAGAGGGTGGGTAGCTGAAGGGAGAGAAGGTGAAGAGAAGGTGAAGTCAAATCTGTCCATTTTACTTAACAGTTCTGGTTTAAAAAAAAAAGAAAGAAAGAAAAGTTTGGGAGGAAGAAATTCAAACTCTTGGCCAAATAATATGATTACTCTAGGAAGTTCTGTTTAGCCATACTATACCCTACCACCCTCTTATTATCAAACATAATCTAGTTTAGGCTAATACTTCCCCACCCACCACTGAATCTTTTCAGAAGTCAGACTTCCAATTAAATTCATACGTGCTTAACTGAAAACAGGGAAACCTTTTGCCATTTAATTTTTCTATTAAAAGACTTGTAATGATCTTTGTAAAAACAAGACTAGACACTGTATGTGGAAGCTTTTACATGAGCCTAAATCACAACATTCATTTATCACTGTGCAAAGTAGTGAATCTATGAAATCAAATACAAAAAACTCTAATTTAGAATTAAGTGATGGGTCTACACCACTGCTAATTTGGTCAGTTACGTAAGCTTTTGCATCAATGATTGACTTCAAGCAAATCATTTAACTTGTATGTTTATGTAATTCATACTCTTTAATAGGACATGTTGGGAACAAATTCTAAGGATATCACTAAGTGTTTTCCTGATTTTAAATCAGAATTAAAAGTATTTTCTAGCAAATTTTTTATCCTGACTCTGCCAATTATTTTCTGTTTTGGGGTTTTTTTTGCTTTTTTGAAGGGGGGAAGGCAGGGCAATTGGAATTAAGTGACTTGCCCAAGGTCACACGGCTAGTAGGTGTCTGAGGCTACATTTGAACTCAGGTCCTCCTGATTCCAGGGCCAGCACTGTGCCACCTAGCCGCCCCTCTACCAATTATTTTCTAGAAAATTGGGAACAGAACAAGAAGTCTAACTCTGAATTTTAAAATAAGTGAATATAATTTTGATATTTGACATATTAAAATGTTTTGCTATTATCTAAGCTGTAGGTTTAATAAAAATGTGTTTTTGTTCAGTATTTTACACTAAATTTTTCCCTATTATTCCATTAGTATTCCTTTTGTATTATGCAGATATGAAAAAACAGCAATTAAAAAATACTTTAAGTCCCAAACTTATATGATTAATAAAGTTCCAAATCAAGTTAATAGCATTCCTACATATAGGGATACAAAGTGTCCTGTTCATGTTGGTAAAAGCTAATAATCCTTTCTTACTGGGGTTGCCTTTCAAAACACAAACAGAATAAGATGCTATTATCACTTTATATACTATAGGTAGGTTTCAGGGTGGAAAAGGCCCTCAAAGCATTTTACAAACCAACAGAAATTGAAATGCAATATGGAATAGTAAGGGACTTTAACCGAAATCTCAACTCAAGTAAACCAGCTGTGTGCTTTATCCACAAAACCACGTTGATACTAGTTTCAAACAAATTTAGAAACAGAAAAAAATGGGTGGGGATAGAGACAGAAAACACACATCAGTCCTGGTACAGAGGAAGAAGCAGCACCTTTTATTTAAAATTTACAGAAAAAGTTAGCATGTTTCCACTTGGAGAAGATATTTCCTAAAATTAACAAAGTATGTTTAAGGAAGAACAGTGAATACATTTTTTTAATGCATGTATAAACTTTAAAAGACAAAATATTAAGTTATTTTCTAATATTTGGAAGAGGATATACATACAGGATAATATATAAAAATGAAACCTTACAAAGTTACAATCAGTAAAAGTACAATTCCAGGATTTTCTGACTTGTACCATGTGTTCCAACCTCTTTTTCCATTCATATTAATGGGAACCGTATTCCAATGACTATTTAGCAAACCACTAGCAAATGTAGTAGCAAATGTAGACAGATAAATAACAAGATATAGTTTCTTTACTAAAGAGTCAGACTTCACTTCTACTTTACCATATAACATTACTTACTCAGAGATGCCAATTGTGAAAACGATAAATTCACCTTTATGGATCCTATGAACACAGTCCCAAAATCCCAGTATACGATATATATGAACTATTCCATATCCAATATGATGCATTTGGAAAAAGAAAAATGTAGTAGTTGAATGGACACAAGACTATTTTAAAGACTATTCTAGTTGCTTTTCATATTTACCAAAGGTATTTTAAGTACTTAGATTTTGTAGCTCTTTCCATTTTAAAAAACTTATTTTTTAGCAGTTTTCTTCAAACAGGAAATACTTTTCCCAATAAATTATCTAATGATGTCAACCAGTCATATTAATTTTTAAAAATTTTTAAAACTTTCTTGGGGAGGGAAGAAGTGTTTTTTGTAAATATACTTGTGAGAATATTCTAATAATAATATTACCTGACCAATCTGATAAAAGAAAATAGTTAACACATTTAAATAGCTATCCAGAAGCAACAGAGCTACTTAAGACAGGAATAATTTTGCCAATAATAGTTTGGTATTAATGCAAAAACATTTTATCTAAGTTCTTGAAGAATTAAAATCCACTTAAATTTTTGACAAATTTCTTTACAAGGTGAGGACTAAATCATTTTTTCAATCAAATTTTATGTGATTTGCAAACAATGAACATATCAAAAAATTAGATTTCTTAAATCCCTGGCTAAATTATTTTACAATGGAATTTGGGAAGATAAGTTTATGAAGTTTAATCATTTTAAGATGCTTAGGTTCAGTTAAGTGATTCACATTAACTTTATATTTAGTCTAAGTCTTGCAGATTGAATATTTTTAAATAAAGCTGGTTATTAGAACTGGCAAATGATTTTACAGACTCTGATCACATTTCAGGATATATCAAAAGGAACAGAGTTAAGAATAGGAATTGGACCTGTGGCTTAATTGTTGTAAGGAGCTCCCAGTGAGGAACTGTTTCTTCTACCAATTCAGATTGGCACCTTCTCACCAACAGCCTAGAGCACTTGAGTGGGTAAATGACTTGCCTGGGGTCACACAGCCAGTATGTGTCAGAGGTGAGACTTGAATCCAGGTTTTCTGGGCCTTGAGGCTAGCTATTCATTACAACACACTGCTTCTCTAATACCTAAAACAACACCTAGAGAAGATTTTACTGGTCCAAATACACTCCAGAATGAAATCTTCCTGAAGGAAAAAAAAAACACCAAAAAACCCCTCCCTCAAACCCTGATTTATAGGTGGTACTCTGGTATTATACAAGCCAGATTTGGTGGGAAAGTAAAGGCTATATTCATGTCACTGTACTAAAAGAATGTCAGAGCAATACACAAATGAACCAGTTACCTCTTGATTCTATTCATAAGCATAAGATTACAAGTAACATTTGAATAATTTGGACAAATGAATTGGACAAATGTGGATATTGTATTTGTGTTTCACTATCTTCTAAAAAACAAAAAACTCAAAAAATAAGTGAAAAATACTTTTCACTGGTCATTAGTCACACTTTTAAGACTCAGAAAAAGACATGCTTATTTGGCTATTAACACAAACCACATTCCATATTATGCTTAAAGGTAAAAAGAAATATATTTAGAATTTCCTACAATAAGAAACTCTCCCCAAAAGGTCACTAACTTCACTAATGGAAAAAAAAGATGAAAAAAAATCATTTCAAAAAGTACTGCATGTCCAATTTGTAACTGTATTTCAAAATACAGCCTATTAAATTTTCTTCAAAAGTTTACTGTCATTTAATAAAATAAAGAGAAAAAAGATTAAATTTTTAATCTGACCATTCAAGATGTGTATGTGTATATGTATATATGTCTATATATACATATATACACACATATCTGTATAAATAGAAAGACATGGTAGCAATTATAGAGGAAGCTCTCAAACTCAACCCTGGGAAGGACTAATAAACAAGTTTTATTAGTAAGACTGCAGGACAACTTTTTAAAAGACTTACCAGGTGAAACTTTAAATAGATATACAAAACCCTAAACCAAAACACATCAGGCCCCCCTTTCCCTATCACATAAAAAATACATTAAGATAGTGAAACAAAAACAACAGACATCTTTTCCATTTGCTAAAAATAAATCTTTTATCCTGGACAAGTAGGAATAATAGTTATTTATTAGATTAGATCAAATAGAGTAATATAATAATCAAAGGTTCCAAAAAGAAAATGTAGTATTTTTTTTTCTTTGAGAGGATGGGGGAAAAAAGAATGGTGCAGAAAAAGGTTTTTGGTGGAAACTTTATCTTGAAAATATTCAGAACCCCAATATCATAACTATTGTTAGCAAATTTCCTCAACAATTACATAGAAGACTATATTAATGAAATACAAGTATTTCAAGAGGCTGAGGTATGGAGGAGCTGCAAATCTGAAAGAATGCCCACACTTATGAAATCATAAATCTAAATTATCAAAGCTTTTCAACTACCATGAGAACAAGAAAAAGAACTCTAGCTTTTTCCTCTGGTCCTCTAATTAAATGTAGATGGCTATAAGTATTAACCCACTAATTAGACTCTGCAATCATTTTTTTTTGTACTGCTCTACTTATTCTATCAATTTTCTAACGAGTAGGCATTTTCTTTCATTAGAGAATGATTTATACAGCTTTTCTGGTTCACTACTACTCTGCACATTGTTCCTGAATACTTCCAATAATAATTTAGATAGAATCAAAATTTGGAGGGTAAAAAGTACAGCTATTAAGGAGAACCAAAAATGCTATTTCACTTTGTAACTCTTTAAACACTATACAAATGTAAACTCTATAAACTCTTACAGGATTTTCTAATAACCTTTAAGCCAACTCAAATTTTAATTTAGAATTAGAAAAAGGCTAAACACATATATAACAATATGAATGCAACATCCAAGTAACTTAAGTAAAAAAAAGGCACTAGAAATTTTTCTACATCTACCATTATTATGCAGAAAAGAAGATATCTATAGAGACCTTTCCAATGTTAAAAAAAAAATCACTTCAAAGTTTCTTTTGAGGCACCCAATCTAGAATACAAAAAAAATACGAAATTACTGAAAATTTGTCTTACATTTTTAAAGAAAATGCTCCCTCAAATTGATCTTTCACAGTAAAGTCTTTAAAAGGTTTTCTTATATTGATTTTGAGGGAAGAAATGAAACTATCATTTACAAAACCACTGCAAAAAGCACATGGGGACCAGAACATGTGGCTACACAATCACCTTTTGGAATAGGACTTCTGTGACATTTGTAAAATTTTTCTGAAAAAAAGAATTAGATTTTCCAAGCTGTTGCTTTTGCCACACTATTATCATTTGAGTAATAAATTACTATTACTATTGTTTTGGTAATTTACCATTCGACATTCAAGAATTTTGCCTAATTTTGGCACCTGAAACTGAGCAAAGTTGTCAGTATAAATACATAAGAACTTAGAGGCCCTAATGTCAGAATACTTGGGTTTGAATCCCACATCTGATGCATATGACCTGTATGGGCAAGTCACAACCTCCATGGTCTTCAGTTTCCTCATCGAGTATCATGAGGGGGTTGGACTAGAAAGTCTTCATAGGTCTTCCAGCTTTAGAGGTGATTTTTTGACATATGGCTACAAAGTCTGGGTAATTAGGTGAGGATACAAGAATCCTTACATTTAAGAGTTAACTTTTCATGGATGATTTTAGGTCAATCAATTTTATTGGTTTATGGAAGAGGATATAGGTGGAATTAGTCACACTTTTAAAAAAGTTTTTTCAAGCTGTTGCGATAGCCATAATACCATCATTTTAGTAGTAAACTTTACTAACAAATATTATCAACATGTTTGCAGCAATGGTACAACAAACAATTTGAGTCAAATCTCCTAAGCAACTGAGGTCTCTCTCTCTATAACTAGCTTGGGCTAGTTGTTAAAGCTTCCCTGCTATCTCAAAATATTCGCCTATAAAATAAAGCTGCAGTACACTATCACTATATCCATGAAGGTATTGTTTCTCTAATTCCCTGAAAAAAAAACAAACAGCATTAAGGACTCATTTTTTTTCATGAAATTAAACTTCAGCACATTAAGAGGCATGGATTAGAGGTTGAAGATATATTAGAAATGGGGAACAGACCTGATTTATCAGCATGTGGCAAAGGCAGAGTAATGATTATATTGTAGGTCTCTGGGCAACTGAATTTTCTATTACACCCTGCACTTTGTAGATGTGTCCCTTTGCTTATTTTTATTGACTTAAAAAAAAGTTTCTGGTTTTCTAGTATATTTTCTCTAAACTAAATTAGATATAATGTAAACTAGCCAGATTTTTCTTAGGATGTAGACTGATAAGAAATATAGACAAACAGAATGAAATCTGTTAATTATACACTGTAATTTTAACTGATGCCATTTAAAAACTTTCATAACAATATTCTAGAGATTAAACAGTTCCATAGGAACAAATGGATGATCGGTCAAACAAGGTTATAGCACAGTTTCATAGTGTTAGGATGGTATTTAATTGTATTATGTAAAAAGACATCGGTTAGGACATTATATGGGGTATACTTATACCACTAATCAAGAATTCATGATATATCCAGACAGGGTTGAAGTGTAACTTGTAATATTTATGAAGAAAGCTGAATTCCTTCATGAGACCTTCCTAGAGCTCCTTAGCAATCAAGAGCTAAACAAACAACTCTCTAGAATACTTATTAACGTATCACATCAGCATTTCAGGGTTTTTGTCTTATTTTTAATCAAACTGTAAGCTTTCAAAGGACAACTACTGTTTTCCCTAAACTCTGAATTTCTTCCAGTGCCTAGCATATATAAAATACATAAAAATGTTGTTTCTATTTGCTAGTAAGCAAAACTTCAGAACAAAATTTTAAAGCACATAAGGGCTACTAGAGAAAACGTATATACTAAATAACATCTATTCATAAAAGAAGGCCAGACAGATGCTCTACTTGACATTACTCAAGTATGCAGGTTATTGTGTATTCAAAGTAATAAAATTACATTTCCTTTTTAAAAAATCTTAAATTGGATTAAAAAAACACTTCTGACTTTTTAGCTTTAATCAGTGAGGTATCATTATACCTTCATCTAATATATTTACAGCCCTTCAAAGGACAAATATTTTATGATAGATGTTTCTATGAAAATCAAATGGAGTCAATACTTCAGACACAGATTTTATAAGGTGAATCCATAGTACAAAAAGGATTCCGTTTCTACAGAATAATTAATCAGCACACAAGAGTAACACAATTTTTTTTCCAGAATAACGTATCACTTTGGCTGAATAGCATAATAAATCTTAAAAAAAATGACTGGAAATACAAACTACTTTATATCTCTGGTCCCTCCCAATGACACAAACTCGCCTCCATCAAAGCCCTTTGGCTATTTCCCTAACTGTACTATTCATAATTTTACTCATGGATGTTTCCTTTCCCACCATGCATAGCTATGGAGTCTATTCATAAAACTTTCACTTCAGGAGGTCTGGTACAGTAATTCTTTACATTCTATGTGTGTAACCTCTTCAACCAGACAACATTTTCATCTTTTTTTAAAACAGTCTTCATGGCTACCAACGCTCTGCATACAGAAGGCAGTAAACAGGTAGGGAAAGACCCTATCCTGCTTATCAGCACATCCTCTATAAATAAAATCCATAGCTGTCATTTCAAATGACATCCTCAGTTTCCCTCCTGATTTTATTACTATGGTCTTCAATATTAAAAAGAACTTTCTCGTATTGGTGATACTTGTTATCTGTCTTGGAGCTATGAATTTATTCCTGAGCTTTTTGGAATGTCAGTGGGAAGTCAGGGTGTTTATGCCTTAGATTTTTTATGTGACATGTTTATGGTATTGATTTTAATTTAGCTCAATGTTACTTCTCATAAAATTGTTTTATTAAAGATGAACAAAAACTGTCATTGTTCAATAGATTTTGTTTTTCTTTTATCCTCAAGTATAATTGATTCAAATAGAGAAATTTATATGCCAAAGTAATTTTTTTTACTTTTCAATAAAAAGAGGAAATGGTTTGGAAAACATATTCTACATATGTACCAGTTAAAGGCTTTTAGGAAAGTTAATATTTTTCTGATACAACTATGGTTTACAACATAAACACTGAAATGTTGCACATTGACAGCACGTAACATGTTAACATGTCCTATCTTATAATACTCAATTGAAGGGGCTAAGCAATTTTTCTCAACATGCAAACATGCTGAAATATCACAGCAAAGGATCAACACTTAAAACATTAGAATATAGTATCATTTTAAGTAAGCAATAAATGTATCAGGCAATGTAGCTAATGTAATTATGGCATCATCTGGTTAGTTTTATACATGAAATCAACAGGCTAAGGTAAAATAAATGTTCTTTAACATTTGACTAACTCAAAACATACTGCATTTAGTGTTTTATTGAAATTGTTCAGTAAAAAGGTTAGGAACAAAGTATTTCCTGCATAGTAAATGTGGAGCACTAGTTTATGTCTATAGTATTGAATATATCTCACTGGTTAAACTGGTATAAAGACTGACTACTTGAATAAAATTACTCATTTTGATATATGCTATTAGAGAGAGGGGACAAAAAACAGAATATACATGTGGATATTTTTCCAATACAAAAATCTCTAAGAACTGAGGAGAAGTTAACTCTAGTAAAATTAACTGTCTTTAATGTGGAATTGCATCCACATTTAAAATTTAGACAGTTTCACAACCTAATGGTACCACTTCAATCAGTTTGAATGTTATGCTGATCATTGGAATGAATGCATTTTTATTATGAGATGAATGTGGTTGATTAAATGACCTTGATTAGGCATCTTACCTTGGTCTTAAAATTTGTGTATCTGTTTTCTTCATTGTGTGTGTTTATTAATATCAGTAAAAACAGAGTATCATACATCTTCCATAAAATGATTGTGATAGAAATGTCATTTTAGTGTATACGATGATAGTACAACTTGCAGGAGACATCTTGGAATATTACATCATTTTATGTGCAGTACATTGCAGCAGAGCTCAAGTCCAACTTGACTGATGTTGGTTCCAATAAAAGCTGTTACCCGTGAAGGTGAAAAAAATAAGAATTTTCTCTAAGGGAAAAAGTATTACTGTTATGAAAACACTTAAATAACATTTATTCCTTCATAGGTCTTTGTCATGCAGGTGTGGAAATTTACCATTCATTTTGTTAAAGTGGTAATTGTGCAAAAATAAAAACCAGGTAAACATGGAGCTTGCATATTCACCATCTGTTATTTTCTTTGTTAATGTTAAAAAGTAAAATATATATACATACACACATGCGCGCACGTACACACACACACACACACACACTCACACACACACATATATATGTATATATGCATCTTCAAGCATTTACTTCAACAAAATTTCCTACTGTGGCAGCTAGATGGCACAGTGGATAGAGCACTGGGCCTGAAGCAAAGAAGACCCAAGTTCAAATTCAGCCTCAGACATTTACTAGCTGTGTGACTCTGGGCAAGTCACTGTTTACCTCAGTTTCCCCATCTGTAAAATAGGATAATAATAGCACCTACTTGCCAGGGTTGTTGTGAGGATCAAACGAGATAATAAAGTTAAGCTGTGCTTAGCATAGTGCCTTAGCAAATAATAAGCACTATATAAATGTTAGTTATTATCACTATTATTTCTCATTGTGTTTTCAGCCACAGAACATGAAAATACATAGCTAAATATCACAGATATCCTTAAACACAAGGAAGAAATGTTTCAAAGAAAAACTACAACTGAATATAGACTCTCTTTGAACTAAAACATTATTTAGAGGGATAGATGCATTTGAGACTAGAAGTGGGCCCACTTACTTTTTCTCCCATTTTTTTTTCAAGGTGACGGGTGCAGACTACTTACTGCCTCATAAGCCAGAATATTAAGCACACAACAATTAACGCTTTTCACAAATATCATACTTTTATGACAGTACTAGATTATTAAACATAGTATACAAGACTTCTATTCCATTCAAGTTTTAACAGTGTTTAATTACAGCAATGTAATTCAGTAAAAAAGTATTTTAATGATGAATTTCCAAAACCCACACAAAAGCGACAATATAAAGGCCAAGTGAACAGGTGACTATACACTCAAAGATACTTGGATAAGCCTCAAAGTTATCTGTATATTATTTTTTCTATTTTTTTTCTACTAAGAGTTTAATATTGAGACTATCTATCTGGTGGTTTTGTTTTCTATTCCTAAATATAAGTTCTTTATGAGTTAAAAGATAATTCCATAATATTTAATCCAGGAAAATAAGATTACTGTGAAAAACATCTCAAAATATTAGCAAGGTATTACCTAAAAAGTGTATGCTGATGTAGTAGGACTCCAAAAATTAGTGTATTTATAGTATATTAAAAGTCCTGACCTTTCTATTATGTATGTTGTCTGTAGCATTCTTCATTAAGAGTAAATAAATGGCCAGGATGATTATTCTGTTTTCAACCTCTCAGTTTTATTGGAAGACATGAACAGTAGATTCAAATATATAAAGTCACCAAAAATCATATGCAGTTTAATTAAGTAAATTATGTCTACTTAAAAAGGCTTTTCTTTTCCTTGATTAACTAAAGATAGGGACAGGAAGGGAGTGCAGTGACATTAAGTAAAACTATTAAATATTCTGTTGCAAATTGGAGGTGCTTTTCCCAGTAATTCCCTTTGTCTAAAAGTCTAAACTCTAACAAAAAAATATGGAAAAAGACTAAATAACATTATGCCACTAGGAAAGATTATATTTTAACATTGTTTTGTGGACTCAACACAGTATAGAAGGAAATTTCTACCATAATTCTCTTATAGTACCTAAATTTATATTTTTAGTGCTATTGTTAAGTACTTTTAAAATCCTATGTTTAGAGTACACTCTTAGACTTGACATCTTAATCTTCTATATTTAGAAGAAGTACAATATAAGCTCCTAGAGGGCAGAAACTTTTATTTTTTGTCTCTGTTTCCCCAGTACCTGGCACAGGGTCTTGGAACTAAATGTTTGTTAAGTTTTAAACTCAATTATATTTTCATAATTCCATTAGAAACTATAGGAGGAAAACCAGCATGTTTTCTTTACTAATATCACAAATGTCAATACTATATACACTATATGGGAGAACTTAACTAGATTTCTTATTTCCAAGAATTCCTTTCAGTTTATATTAAACACTGAAATGTCCCATTCAACAATAGCCATCACACCACCTAACCATCCCACCCCACCCCACAGCCCAATCAGACCTGTCTATATTTAAACATTTATTGTTGGACAATGAAAACATGGAAATGTTTTCTTTTTCTTTACTCTCCTCCACCCCCCCAATAGAATACACTTTGAGTTAACAATTAGTTAACTATTTAGAATTAATGAGAAAACCAATAGTAAATATTATAGCATAATGCCTTTCACATAGAAAAAAAAAAAGGAAGGGTGTCCACAATGAAAGAACTGGGACTACAGTGAAAAATGGAAGACATTCGAAGTGGAAAAAAAAAAGAAAAAGACAAGAGATCACTTTGCAAACTACGGACTCAACCTTTCTCTTTCTCCAGCAAGAAATATTTGTCATTCCTGAATTTTGAGCGTTTTTTTTTTCCTGGCAAGGACAAAGACTTTTTGTCTACATCTTATCTGAGAAAAACATATATCTATTTCAATCTCATGTAGTCATTATTATCCTCTGCCAAATATTTTAATAGTTCAAGGAATCTTTACATTCACAATAAACTAAAATTTAAATATATGGAACTTAAAATTTGCCAAATTATGGTATGAAAAAGATAACATTATTTGCTATTTGTGCACAGAAAATAGGAATCATAAAAAACAAAATGTTAAGAACCTGATTTTTTTCTATATCTATCTGTGTGTATGTACACACACACAAACACACCCACATATATCACCATTTTGAGAGTACAGAGCTTGTGCTCAAGACCAAGAGACCATTCTATGTCACATAAAACAAAAAGCAAACTTGCTTCCATATGAAAAATTATGACAAGATGAATAAAAAACAAAGTTTTAGAAGAAAATGCACACCATTAACATTTTACTTTGTTTCTGAAAATTACATCTCTAAAATGTGTTTTTAGTACAATTAAATTGCATTGGTATATAAATATGCATATATACTTGAAGTACCCAACTCAATCTTCACTACAGTGAATGTACTGTCACAATGCATGTAATTCAACAGAGCTACAGAGACAAAAAGCTTTAACTCATATATAAAGCTAAAGGGAGCATTAATTTTAAAATTGAGTCTGATTGGTTTTTCTTAAAAATGGATTTTTAAATCACAGACTTGATAACTAAATGGCTTTCATGTAAATGCCACTTTTTTTTTTTACCTCATTCTCAGTTAAGGAAGTTGAAGGAGATGAACTTTTGCTAAACGCAAGAGCTGAAGATTCTGCTGCTGAAGCCCGATTTCGCTTCTTCAGTGGTTTACATGCATCAGACAGATTTTTCGTTGCTGTAAAATAATTTTGGTTTACAAAGTGAAGTTTGGAACATTCAAAGATGACTATCTTGTTTCTGTTTTAAAATAGTCCCTTTCTTAACAACTGAAGATGTTCTAAAGATGAATCTTCTCAGTTCCTGTGTAGTACTCAAAGCATATTTTATTTTTAAAGTTAATTTATTACAGTAAGGTTAAGATTCAATGAAGATACCATGAGATCTATTCCCCATTTTTTTTGGTGTCTCACCACTAAAGTTAAAGAATTTCTATGCAGTGTTTTGATTAACTACATCACAATATGATATAATCTCCAATAAATTTATGTTTGCCCTCCTGGTCTTGCTTTAACTTAAAAAATATTTACATAAAATCTTGGAGATGGAGGTGGATTGGAGATAGAATTTGTCTTTTGTTTAGTATTTTAATACTGAAATGTAATGATGCTAGAACCTTCAATGCTAGGACTCTTAGCTTTTCTAGAGAATATATTTAAACATTCTTTTTATCTTCTAAGTTCACAAACATTAAACAAATGGTAAATTAAGACACTGGATAATGCTTCAGATATTTAGGCAGCAACTGGCATCCTCAAAAGAGGAAAATAAAAGTAGCTGTTTTCGAAGTCTCACATGCTCCTATAATTTAACAACAAAAATATCCATTATCGGCCCTAAAATAAGAACAGGTTTTAGATAAAGCTTCAGCAATATTTAGCTGAGTATTTAAAATAAATTTATTAAATGCAAATGGTTTATTTAAATATCAGAATGTAAAGCATTCTGACCATATTACCTGACTGGTTCTTTAGGGAGGAGGAAGTTTCTGTGACCTTAGAAGAGTTTGTTTTGGCTGTTTTGTCATTGCTTGTCTCCCTCTGTTACAGAAAGAAAAAAAAAATAAAAACTCCCACCATGAGTGAATAGAAGTAGAAATTATTTCTGGAGAGTTATTGAAAAATACAATTTTCTTTGTCTGAAATTCCAAACATTCTGAGCAAAAGAATTGTTTATGGATTTCCCACAAAATTAAGTTTGATTTAAACAATCCGGAAGGGACAATTCAATACCCTCAAAGTAAACAAAACAACCTATCAACCAATACCTTCATATATACACAGATCTTAATATCTGACAAGAAATAAAGGGATTAAAGTCTCAACATATAAATCCTAAACATAAGGATTTTAATTTCAATAGTGGCTTGTAACTTGAAATTTAATGGATTTACATATATTTCCTATGAACTATTCATGTTACTATTTAAGATACTAACGTAAGAATTAAGAAAGGAACAAATTGGTAAAAGTATTTTTCTACACAGTCTGAGCTGTCTAATTTAAATTCTGCCTTAAGACTGTTCTTGTTTTGCTCTGGTAATTGTCAAGTTCGTGCCAATATTTTCATTGAAATCAGGCTCCCGATTAACTTGTAGTTTATATTATTTGCCTAATAGCATCGTGCACTGGGGAGCACAAACATTTTTTATATAGCTTTTCAAATTTGTTAAGTACATCCACACTTAAGAGTGTTTGAAGCACTGTCTTAAAAATAGCAATTTTCATCTCATAAATTCTAGGTAACTGAACTACAGTAAGAGATGCTATGCCCAACCTTTCTGCTAAGTTTATACAAATATTCTGAAATTTTAAAATAGGAATTATGCCATAAGAAAAATATTATCTTGATATTTTATATAAATATTGATTTTTTAAATGAAATGTCTTCAAATAACACATTTCTTAGGGACACTTTACACACAAAGATTTAGTAACAGTCTCATTTCAAGATAAAATATTGAAAAGGACTACAAGTATGTGCTCAGTAAACATCACTTAACAAGTAGTGCTTATGTGCTTCCAAGTGGTGTTCATCCCAACCACCTAGTTTATCAATGAATCAATCAAAAGCATCTAGAAAGGCACAGACGTTGGCTAAAATATAAGAATAAGCTATTCAATAAAAAGAAAGGAAGGTTTCTTGTTCCTCGTGTTAAGATTAGTTTTAACTTTGGACTTTTGAGAATAGGTGTATATATTCTGCTAATAAAAATAGAAAAACCAAATAAAAAGCTAGCTAATTGATTACTTTAGATCTGTAAGAACAGAACTTCATCTAAAATACAGTCAACTCTTCTGTTAAGAGCCAAAGTCAAATATATTTCAGTGGAAGTTAAGGTATAATGCTATACCCCACGTTTATATGAAATAAAGTTATTCTTTTGAAATATATTCATATTAAAACAAATTATATATAAACACACACACATATATAGGAAATAAACAGAACTGGGGAATATCATGAAACAAAAACTTCAAGAGGTTAATATATATTTGCTAAACAGATAAAATATGTAAAATTCTAGGTTTACCAAAGAAATAATCTACCTATTTTAATGGATAATTTATCCCTGGAATAAATGAAGGCAATTCTTTGTTTTTCATCTGAGGTATTATATATTGAGGGAAAGGGTTTACTAATACAAAGTGCTTAGATATAATGTATATTTTACTGTCAATTTACCACGTTATTGGAGGTCACAGATAATAAATTATGGTCTATATAAGTTAAATAATTTGTTTAAAACTACAAAAAACGACAGTTACGGATTTAAGATCTAACTCCAAATCTGTTGTACTATACTGACTCTCAAAAATCTATGAAAACCTATTAAAGAATAAGAAACTTAATCTTTGAGGAAGGAGGTCCAAATCTATGATTTCGCAGGGAAATCCCAGCAAGTTCCTTCTACCAAAGCTGAATTCCTATGTTTCTGCAAATTCTAGTATTACAGTTGCCTAGGGCATTGGAAGTTAAGGGACTCATGCAAGGTCACAGAGTCAATATTTGTTAAAAGCAGGTATTCTTCACTTCAAAGTCAGTTCTCTATTTGCTCTTCCACTCTCTCTTAATGAACTCAGATTTCAAAAAAGCATTAGTTTCTTTGCATTTGTCTTCTATGTTTAATGGAAATCCATCTCAACCAACCGTGAAGGACTGCCTTTTATAGAGCAAAAGTAATATATTATAAAATTAAAGGGTATTAATAATGACTGATTCTCAGACCCCACTTACATGATTAATATGTTCCTAGCGAAATCCTCACTTGTTAATCAGATTTCCCAAAGCCAAATATTTAAATAGATATCTTCTGACTAGTTTTTTATGCTGACAAATTCCAATTTCACAGAATAAGTCTTAAAAATGGAAGCACTAACAAATTTAACCATAGTTGTGTGAGTGGTATTTTTATAAACAACTCAAACAATCCAATAATATAATTACCTTCCGATTATTGTGTTTATCCATCCTGAGTCTTTTCCTAGCTGGTTCCTGAACTTCAAAATCTTCTGTAGGGTGCTGTGTCCTCTTTGTATGGTTTCTTTTTTTTCCATGTAAGTTACCTTGGAATGGGGGATGGGGAAACTTACATGAAAAAATACTCTTAAAGCCCAATTAAAAGTATTGTGAACCTATCTAGGGCAGCAAATTTTTAAAACTTAAATGGTCCTTGTTTCTTTTAAAAGCTTCTTTAATTCTAACAGTATCTCTAGGGCCTAGCTGTTACAAGTCAAATTCATTTACCAAAAATTTCAAGGAACTATCCAAGCTCTTATAAGATATCAAAGATCCCATCATGTCATTTATTGGAGCTTAAAAGGGTTTTCTTTATCTGAAGATTTATTAATAATCATTTTTGTTATAATAGTATCTAACTTCTTTGATATAATACTAATTTTAATGAGACCCAATACAAAACTAAACAAATAAGTAAAGACGGTATTTCTCTTTGTATGTATGTATATATGTATGTGTACACACAAACACATGTACATAAATTCTTCCCAATTCTCTTTGCATTTCAACTATCTACTAAAAGTAGCAAGTGCCCCCCCCCCCCACCTTTTGTGTGTAGATTAAGGGCTTCTTAATATTTCCTTTAGTTTAAGGCACATTATGTCTTCCCAGGATAAAAGAGAACTGAAGACATCAATTTAAGAATCACATAAAGAAATAAAGATAAACAACTGGCCTCCCCTGATGTGGAAATTTATATATTTCCTAAGTATGGAGCAAATATTTTTATTACACAACTGCCTTATGGAAGCGGAAAGGGATAAGGAATTTTTTTTTTAATTTATACTTTCACAAGCAAATCTTTAGATTTTCAGAAGTAGGGGGAAAGAGGTCCACCTAGATATGCAGATACCCTATCCCCAATGACGTCAATGATAGAAATCCACTAACATGAAAAAAAGCATTAGCTGAGTGCTATCAAAGCTTATTCAAAATCACCTTTAGATTGGGACTCTGCCCATGCACCAATTCTTTGTAGACAGCTGGTGTCTACAGCTACAGAATTAGACCCAGGAGGATCAGAAATATGTTCTCCAGATCCAGGTGTACACATCTATCTCCCTATCAAACTAAAAGACAGAAACAACTACTGTGCATAGAGCATAATGACTGATTCTCAGATCCCACATACACAAATTTAATATGTTCCTAGCGAAATCTTCACTTGGTTCATCAGATTTATTTCCCAAAGCCAAATATTTAAATAAATATCTTCTGACTAGTTTATTATGTTGACAAATTCCAATTTCCTAGTTGGTTCCTGAACTTCCATGGGTACAACAGCAAATGGATCAACAAGGCAAAATCTTGTCTGCAAATCAAATATGGACACATTAGCTAAAAGGTAAAGTATGCCTGGTTAAATTAAATGTCCATTACTGTATGCTGTTTCCGGAAATCCACCAGCTAGATGGCAGGCAGTACACAAAAAATGGCCTCCAAACTTGTGTCTGAATTATGCTTTCTAATATAAAAAACAATGTATAGATACCAGCTTGCTCGCTTGTGAAGAGTAATTCTGTTTATGTACTTTTTTTGGTTGACAAAGTTAAGCCAAAACAGAGACCCACCACTCACCCCATCAGGCATCTGTTTACGTCAATACAATCACTAAACCATTATTAACTGCCAGCAACACAGTCTTTGATCTAGATGGTAGGAAACTATGTAATTTATTCATAAATCCCTTTCATAAATCACATTTTCTTTTAAATGCCTGTAATTGTAATGCTTTTAAAGGTTAAAGTGGATCAGACATAGATTCTCTGAATACTTTTCAAAAACTAATACTCAAGGTAAGATACCATGAACACTCTACATCTTTATTAGCACCAGAATAATTTTAAAAGTAAGATTAAAAGATATCTGAAAACAAATACCTTGACTAGACACCATTTGCAGAAGAGGACTACACACAAATACTTAAATTCTACTAGCTTTCTAAGCACAAAACTTTTTTAACAACAAATTTGTGATAGTCTTTGAAAGAGCAAAGATAAAAGCAAGGACTACTTTTATCTTTGGTTATCATCAAGCTAGTTATTTCAAATTCACAGCTTACTCTTCAGAGTTAAAAAAAACTTTTCTTCTATTAGTTTTAGTCAAACATGCCATGCTTTTAAATCTTGACACTTTTCTGAACTTAGCTGAAGAAGTCTAAGAGTGAATTATCTCCATTTATTAACTACTCACTATTCTAATCACATTACTTGCAAAAGACACTGACCAAAGCAACAATTTCAATACCACAATGTATAGAAATTTAATCTGGGATCTATTAAAAATCCTAAAAGCATGACAACAGCATCTGAGGGGAAAAAATGAAGATGTCATGGGTATATGGATGATTACATAAAAGATACACTCAACTGCTACTTAAAACAATGAGCTAATTGTACACAATACAAATTTCAATTACTTCTGGATCTTGATCTCCTTTTAGGTGAATCTTGAAACACTTTACGTTTGGTCTCTCCAATATTCTTCAATGATGAACCTTGAGAGACACAGAATTTTTTTGTTTTTTAAACTGATATCCAAATATTTGACACTTATTCCTAAAATGCTGTCAGTTTGCCCACAAAATATTTTTGCACACACAAACGATAAGAAATCTGATCATCTTTATACATTTAAAAAACTCTGACAAGACACTCCTTCATTCTTGTCATTGCCCAAAGCAAAGTGTCACATGGCAATTTTTCAAATACTGAAAAAAATCTTTCTTAGAGTGCCTATCAAGAATTAATGGGTCAAAGATCATTTGATTTTAAAGATTCTGCCAGCTTAATATGGTACTTACAACTTTTTCCTCAAGTACCTTACTCAAAAGAGCAATAAATCAAACTGAATCAAAACCAAATATCAATTAATAAAACTACTCCCAGGAAGTATATCTTATAACTGCTAATACTGTCATATATAAAGCATCAGGTTAAAAAAAAAAGTTTTTTTTAAGGGTTTTGGAATATGTTCCTTGAGATTAATGCTCCAGTTACTTGCAAAAGAGAGGTAATAACTACTGTTTATGTCTTTCTTAGACCAAATGATCCATGAATTTGTACTCATAGAAAACATCTTAATTGTCTCAACAATTTCCTTTCCAAATCTTTCTCACGCATCACTATAGACAAAAAAGGTTATAATGCAGCTGCTTTTAGGCAAAAGAAGAATGAGAAACTTATAATTTCAAAACATCAGAGGGTATATGTACACATAACAGCTCTTTGTAACAATAATCAAGAAATGTAGATTTCAGAGAGTGCTTTTTTATTGTAATCATTTGTAACTTTTTGCTACTGGCACAAATACCAAATATTAAAATTTGAAAACAGTGAACCACTGCTTTCCCCACAGATCTCAAATACACGCACTTAGTTTGACATCACTATGCATATCAATTTTAATTAGCATACACTAGCATAATTTTACATTTACCAGAGTCTTCTTCAGATTTGGGAGAGGTCACTATGGCAAATTTTGTGTTATAACGCGCTTTCTGCTTTTCATTAAGCATATTCCACTGTGATTCAAGCAATTCTTCAATTTCTTCAGATGAAGCATCTGGATGTTCAGCAACTACCTATGAATACAAGTATTAAAGAATTACTAGGAGTATTTTTTTTAATTTTGCTTTTAATTAAAAGTAGTATGTTTGTTCTATTAAATATTCATTCTAACGTATAGCAGCCTAATCTCAAGAAAGTTACGAGGTATAATTTTTTAAAATGACTAAATTGGTGGGCCAGTAATATTGAGACAAAAAAATTTTTGACCCATTGACACAACACAGAAATCTTTGAAAGTAAGTGAAAATATCACCCTTCAATGTTTTCCAATTAAACTTATTTTTGTAAAAATGCAATTAATGTAAGTTTTCTCTGCTCTCCAACTCCCCCCACTATTTAAAAAAGAAAAGGAAAGAAAAGAACTCTTTTAAACCAATATTCATGATCAAGAAAATCAAATTTTTACAATGGCTATATGCCTAAAAATATATGTCTCATTCTGTATCTTGAAGTGAGTTCCAAGCTCCATTACTGGTCCTCTGGATTCAGGGGAGGGTGGTAAGGGGAGTGGGAGGGTGTCATTCAATTATTTTCATACAGAATGTTTTACTTTAATGAGAGAAAAGGCTGAATTTTATCTTCTCACCAATCTTAGCATTATTTCCTAAGTATGGTTCTTGGGTATCTTTTATAGCTATGAACTAGACATTTTCACAGAATACAAAGAGCCACTATTTAAAATACTTAATTTTGATCACACTGTTGACTTTGTTGATAGCTAAAATCTATCTGTGGGAGACCTCTAGTTACACTTCAGGAAGATTTTCCACAAGATTAGTAGCAAGGAATTTTCAACAACATGTGGAGATCTTACTAATCAACAATTCAATTAAACAAAATATTTGTTAAGCATATGTAACATTCAAGGCACCTGCAGTAGACACAAAGAATGCAAAATGATAAAAACAAAAACAAGCCCTGCATAAAGGAACTTGCTTTCTATTTGGGTGAAACAACAGATAAAAAAGTAAATGCAAAGTATATACCAAGTAATTTCAAAAAAGGAGTGAAAATAACTGAAGAGAAACACAAAAAGGCATGGAACTAAACTATGAAAGACAGTAAAGTTTCTATGAGGCAGAAGTGAGGAGGGAATATATTCTCGATATAGAGTCATTTGTGCAAACACATGAAAGCCTGAGAGAGAATACCACGTATGAGTAAGAGGCCAGTTCTGACTAAAAGAGAAAATTTAAGTAATATGACTGGAGAAGAATCAGATTATGGAGGTCTTTAAATACCAAACAGAAGTTTACATTTTAACCTAGAGGCATAGGGGAAGCTACTGAGAAAAAATTTATTAAGAGGTGACATGACCAGGTCTATATTTTTATACCATTGCTTTGGCAATCATGTGGAGGATAGATTGGAGATGGGTGAGAAGAGAGGCAGGGAAATAAATTATTAAGTCATTTTAACAGTACAGGTGAGAGGTGATAAGGGTTTAAATTAAAGAAACACGTGTAAGTAGAGAACTGAGTTTCTTGAGCAAAGAATGACCTAATATGCAGTAGATGATTGGTGACAAAGTATTGGACTGGATGATAAAGATGGATAGAGTGAACCTCAAAGAAAGGAAGATTGCTAAGTAAGTAGCAAAAAGACAGTCTAAAAGTAAAGGTGAGAAACAAATCTTCCTACTTCTGGTTCAGTGCTTTGTGGTTATCACTCTCTACTCTCTCTTCCAATACTCTAACATATCTGTGATGTCAATTTGGGTAGTCCCTCCAACACAGAGATCACAATTCATCCTACTCAATGTTTTTCAATGCCTTCCCTTAAATCTGCCTCTGGAGGCCAACCCCATGTGCTGAGAAACATTCTTGGAGTCTCCTTGATATTGGGAAGAAACCAATAGAGGACACAAGTTGTCCATAACTTATCAATCACTCTGTTGCCAAACAATCGGCTTCAGTCTCTTTTTCAATCATACGTTTCTTTGATGACATGCTTTTTCATAGTTTCTCCTTTCTAATGTCTCTTTCTGCAATGTGTTACAGCCTGTTCACACCTTCCATCACTGAAATAAAATTGGTATTAATTTATGGAGAAGGGAAGAATTTATGACCAAACACAAGATAAAGAGAATTACAAAATGAAAAATGGATAATTTTGATTACATTAAATTGAAAAGTTTTTGTACAAACAAAGCCAAAGTAAACAAAATTAGGAGGGAAGCAGAAAATCGGGAAAGAATTTTTACGACTAGTGTCTCTGATAAAGGCCTCATTTCTAAAATATACAGAGAACTGAGTCAAATTTACAAGAATACAATTCATTCCCCAATTGATAAATGGTCAAAGGATATGAACAGGCAGTTTTCAGATGAAGAAATTAAAGATATCTATAATCATATGAAAAAATGCTCTAAATTGCTATTGATTAGAGAAATGCAAATCAAAACAACTCTGAGGTACCACATTGTATTAGCAAGCACCCTAGCATACTCAGGATGGCTGCTAGCACAGGTTCTTAGATCTGCTTTTCTAAAGGAAAGCAACTCAAAATGGGTTAAAAGTCTTACTTTAATCAATCAAACATATATCATTTACCTAGCTCAGGGGGAAAAAGTCAGCACCCTGAACTTCAGAGAATGCAAACAAAGTTACAAGCAAACAAAGAAACAGATAGCAGACGGGCTTCCAGCGTCTGACCATTACATCTATACCTATTCAGTTCCAGAGAGGGAAGTACCAACATCTGGGTTTTTCAAAGCCAGGGGCTCAATGGCTTCCCAGAGTCTCATCTGGCCAAATCACACAACTCTTCTCAAAGTGAGCCCCAAAGCAAAACCTCACAACAGGGTGTATATATAGCCTTCTCCTGCCTCGGAGAATATCACAGCCCTCTTGACCCACTGCCCAATCACAAAGCAACAAGGCAGAGGTAGTCTCAAAAAACAAGCCTCCTGCCACAGGCTCCACGTGACCACATTCAGCCTATTAGGGTCCAGAATATACTTTCAAATCTGGGAAGGTTCTCAGAGTCATGTAGCCACTTTAGCAAAGGTCCTAGGGGCAGGGAAGATCTTCAGATTCCCGTAACACACATCTCAGAGGTCAGATTGGCTAACATGACAAAACAGGAAAACGATAAATGCTGGAGAAGATGTGGGAGAAACTAATGCACTGTTGGTGGAGTTGTGATTTGATCCAACCATTCTGGAGAGCAATTTGGAACTATGCCTAAAGGGTTATAAAAATGTGCATACCCTTTGACACAGCAATATCACTTCTAGGGCTATATCCCAAAGAGATCATAAAAGTGGGAGGAGGACCAGTATGGACAAAAATATTCATAGCAGCTTTTTGTGGTGGCAAAGAATTGGAAATCAAGGCGATACCCATCAATTGGGAAATGGCTGAACAAGTTGTGGTATATAAATATAATGGAATACTATTATGCTATAAGAAATGAGAAGCAGACAGACTTCATAACAACCTGGACTTACATAAACTGATACTGAGTGAGGGGAGCAAAACCAAGAGAACACTGTACACAATTACAGACACACTGTATCTGTAATAACTGACTTTGATAGACAGAAGGGGCTCCCTTCAGCAATGCAAGGTTATAAGACAACTCCAAAGGACTTATGACGGAAAAGGCTATCCACATTCAGAGAAAGAATTATGGAATCTGAATGCAGATTGGAGCAAACTACTTGCTCTCTTTCTTTTTCATTTTCCTCCTCGTTATTCATTCTACTGGTTATAATTCTTCTTTACAGCTTGGCTACTGTTTAATGTGAAGGTATATATAGAACCTATATCAAATTGCATGCTGCCATGGGGGGAGTGGGTAAGAAGGTTGGGGAGAAAATTTGGAACTCAAAAACTTGTGGAACTGAATGTTGTAAACTAATAGTAAATGATTTTTTTAAATGAAATAAAATTGGTATTTAAAAAATGGGGTTTTACTTCTGGTGAACAATTTGGAACTTGTAAGTTCAAAGGCCTTACAAACTGTAAACACTTTGCTCTAGCAATACCACTACTAGGTCTGTATCCCCAAAAGATTTTTTTTAAAGGGAGAAAGGACTTCTACGTACAAAAATATTTACAGCAGCAAAGAACTGGAAATTGAAGAAACATATATCAATTGGGGAATGGCTGAACAAGTTGTACTACTCTGCTATAAGAATGACAAGCAAGATGCTTTCAGAAAAACTTGGGAAAACTTATATAAACTAATACAAAGTGAACAGAACCAGGAGAACACTGTACACAGTAACAGCAATAATATACAATGATCGACTGTGAATGACTCTGCTATTCTAAGCAATAATCTAAGACAATTCTGAAGGATATGATAAAAAAAAAATGTTATCCAGCTCCAGAGAAAAAAACTGATGGAATCTGAATGCAAAGTGAAGCATACTTTTTAAAAACTTTATTTTGGGGGAGGCTAGGTGGCACAGTGAATAGAGCACTGGCCCTGGAGTCAAGAGGACCTGAGTTCAAATCCAGCCTCAGACACAACACAAAACTAGCCCTGTGACCTCAGGCAAGCCACTTACCCCCAACTGCCCTACCTTCCCCCTCCAGAAAGCAAAAATAAAAAAATAAAAACTTTATTCTTCTTATTATTTTTGGGGGGGTTATATTTTCTTTTGCAACATGGCTAATACAGAAATGTTTTATATGACTGCATGTGTACAACCTATATCAAATTGCTTGCCTTCTCAAGGGGTGACAGAGAGGAGGAAAGGAGAAAGAGAATCTGGAACTGAAAATTTTTTTTAGAAGAATGTTAAAAATTGTTTTTTAATGTAATTTAAAAAATAAAATACAAAAATTTTTACTAAAAAAAGAAATTTTATACAAATATATTTTTTAAAACATGGGGTTTTATTTCTTTGGGGCCATTATAAGAACTTTAATATTTCCCAAAAGTAATCCAGTCTACTCCCCTCATCTTTTTCTATTCTGGATCCAACTCTTTGTCTGGTTGTAGTGTCTATCTAAGAGAAGTTAATTGATTATGTTCTACAGGCTATCCACCCAAGTGTGTTACATAATCTTGGCAACAGATATACTTCATCCATTTGGCTTTTCCTATGCAGACAGTTAACCCAAACTCTTTGAAGTGATCGAAATTAGAAGGTTCCACAATGTTCTGGGGGTTGGTGCCAACAACACAATGTCATCCACAAACACTAATATCAGGGGATCTCACTATCTATAGGAAACATCTCTTCAATGTGGACTTTGTGCTCAATTCTCTCCACAACAGTGATACTTAATGTTAATAACCAGGGGAAAGAACAAGGTTCTTATTGTTTTATTTTATCTTCCAAGGAATCATGTATAGTTTTATATATACAGTCAATCCTCAATTGTCAAAGGGGTAATTTGAAATAATGCAAGGGAGAGGAAAGGCAACACTGGGCAGTATTGGGAGGTTCAAGGACCATGATATCAGAACTCCAAGATAAAAAAAAGGGAAGAGGGCAACTTGTCCTTTCTTTCTTTATGTTTTCTGGTCTTTTTTTTGGAAGGGACAGGCAGGGCAATTGGGGTTAAGTGACTTGCCAAAAGTCACAAAGCTAGTAAGTGTTAAGTGTATGCGTCTGGACTTGAACTCAGGTTTTCTTGACTCCAGGGCCATTGCTCTATTCACTGCGCCACCTAACCGCCCCATCTTGTCATTTCTAATCTCCCTTAGAGCTTTGTGGTTGCACTGTTCCCAGATTAAAAGCACTTGCCTCCAAGGTGAGTCCTGGCCTCAGGTCAGAGCACCTGAGGTGGTCTGACATGGAAGGCTGGACACATAAGCATGGGGAAGGCAGAATGTTCACTGGGGTGACTGCCATCTCATTCACCCACAAATTTTTCCATTTTTTCCAATTCCCTTATCATATACTTGCAAAGTTACTCTAGTACTTTATGGAGAGAATTCACAAGTACTTTATGAATACTTTTCTCCTTTTTGTAGATATAAACTTGTCACACTGCACCTCTCATTTTTTTCTACTGTATGCATAACTAAGAATGTGCACTATGAATAAAATCACATGACTGTTAAATGCTTGATGTTGAGGACTGATTGTATGTGGTTGACAACTAAGGCAGTGTTTTGTTCTATCAAGTCAAATGTTTTATAGTTAGACAACAAGCACAATCTGAAACTCTTCTATCAATCAAATGGGTGATGGTAAATATGTGGTTTACCACAGAAAATTGTATAAATCTTCCTCTTCTAATACTATCATCCAGGACTCCTCTGATACGTGTGTAAATTGATCTTAGATAAATTCTGTGTTTATGGGAGAATAATACAAATCAGTAGTTAATTATTTAGTCCTCTTAAAAAAAATTCATTGATGCCTTTTGTCCTCACAGTAATCATTTCAATTCATTCCCTTCCTCCTCACTTAAATACTCTTCTTGTGACAAAGTACTTAAAACAGAACATCCAATATAGTACTCAGATTTGGCAGTGTATGCAATATTCTACATTAACATTCTGTACAGTAGCTATCTGCCTCTCTACTATGAAGGGGGAGATACAGTCCATCATCTGTTTTCATTTACTCAGAATTCCACTTCTTTATAAGTAATCTTTTCATTTACTTCTTCACTCTGTTGCCAAACTATCAGCCTTGGTCTCTTTTGTAATCATATATTTCTTTGATGACATGCTTTTCATAGTTTTAGTCACAATGTATATAGTTCTCTTGGTTCTATTTCCTTGGCTCTGTATCAGCTCACTTCAATGTCCCAATGTTATTCTCAAGTCTTCATATTTGTCATTTCTTAGTGAACAATACTTCATCACACGAAGAAACCACTGTTTTTCATCCATCTCCCCAATCTATCAGCACCCATTTTGATTCGAGTTCTCTACAATAGGGTGTAGATACAAGTAGTTAGGTCCATACCTTTGTTTCTGTCTTTTGATTTCTCAAGGTCTACATCCAGTAGTGGAATTATTGGGCTTAAGGGTATGGACAGTTTGGTCACTTTTCTTGCATGATTCCAAAATAAAATTAAGAATGATTGGACCACTTCACAGCTCTAACAGTGCATCAGTATGCCTGTTTCCATGGCCCTCCAACATTGACCATTCTCATTATTTGTTACCCTTACTAACTTTCACAGTATGGACTTTGTTTTAATTTGCATTTCACTATCAGTCATTTGGAGTATGTTTTCATGTGGTCATTTATAGTTTGCAATTCTTTTGGAAACTTTATATCCTTTGACCATTTGTATCAATTTGTATCAATTGTTTATACATTTGATATCAGATTCACTGATATTTTATGCAATTTTTTCCTTAATCCACAACTTTTCATTCTCTTTTCATTGATTCTATTCATACAAAAGATTTTTAATTTTTAAAATTTAATTTTAAATAATTATTTCTTGTATCCTTTATTTAGTTATGAATCCTTCCTCTTGGTCATAACTTTAAAAAGTAGATCATCTTGTATTCTAATTTTTTCATTGTGTAACCTGTTTAAGTTTATTGTGACAGAGAGTCTAAGATGTTGATTTAAATCCAATTTCTGCCCAATTACATTCCAGTTTTCTCGGCAGTTTTGTCAAAAATGGAGTACTTCCACCAATAAATTATGCTCTTAAGTTTATCAAATTCCTGGCTACTGTTTACAGTTGTTTGCCATAATAGAAACACTCTTCCACAGGAACAGACAGGACATGCTCAACTCTGTATAGTTTTATTTTGGCACAAAAACAATAAAAACAACAAACAATACATAATAAAATACATACCAGATGGCAGCATGCCCAATCACTCCTAGGCCCAAGCAATGCCCAGACAGTATATAGGCTATTCTGAACCTAGAAGTTCTAAGAAAGTCACAGCTTAATCTTTTGGTATGCTAGGTACATCACTCCTGAGAGCATGTAAAAGAAAGCCAGAAACACAGCACTATCTTCAAATGACACTGGACTCATGCATTCTTTAAGGGCTGATTATTAGATGAAAACTCAAAAGATGATACGACTCCTCATAGAAGGGAAGCTGTTGGCTAGTATATTTTTATATTCAGATTCCTTCTGCCAGGACCTTTGATGGCTTCCAACTCTTAACTTAACTCACAACTTGTAGAAAAGAGGTAGAAATAAGTAAAAAGCAGACAAGACAGGGGGGATAACTGCATCTGCCTATTACATCCCCAACTTCATCTCTGATCTTGGGCCCTTTAGTTCAAGCTTCCGGTGGTCCATGCATATACCTGCTACACCCAATGCTCAATCTCACCACTTCCACAGTCATTCTCTTCTAGCAACCAAAGCAGCCTACACACGATGAGGGAGAGGCAGACTGAGAGGAGTGCTACATTTTGATTTAGAGAAAAAAAATTTTCTGCCTCTGCAACATGTATTAATACATCAAATGCTACCATTTTTATAGCTTTAATGCAAATATTTATCATGAGCACAGCACTGAGAGATGACCAATTATCCCATGAAATAATGTTTTTTCTTGCCTTTGGACATAAGACAAAACCAGTTCCTTTATTGCTCTTTTAAGAACCTGCGAACTATTCTCCCATTTAGCTGTAATTTTCTTTTATCTTTTGGTTTTGTTTAGTTAGAATGTCAATACTGGCATGATTCATTTCCTCTAGAGGCACTGTCCACTTGTTTATTTTTAGTCAAGAGCACAGATGTGTCAGAGACACATCGGACACAGAGTACCTACAGCTAACTTGACGTTAAAAGGTTTTCCACCTTTTTTTGCCACTGTCACTGCAGAAGCAGAAGAGGGCCAGATAGGACTAAGGATCATCTAAAGTTTTTCTTTAGTTTTTATGAGTTGATACAGACAATGAATTATCAAATGGCCAGCCTACTAATAATGATCATCCTCATACTGAGGAAGGCTTGCCCTCAAAAGTTGGATACAATCTATTTACCCATCTCTCTTCCATCCATGTAATTTGGGCCATTCACCTCAAAAAACAAAAACAAAAAACAACTGAAAGAGTATTGCTTATGGTATTATACAAACATACTCAGAATATATTATTCTAATGTACACTAGCTCAAACTACTCTAAAGTAACCAAAATTCAATTTACCGAGGCTATTGCTCCAACAATTACTCAATCCCAGCAATCTAACTTAAGGGACACAAGAACAATGAGGATTACTTTAAACTTTCAGGAAAAAAAAATCCTCTAAAGCAAAACCTAGAAATTCAAGAAAAATTCTTCCAAACTTGAGGTCAACCACTATAACTACAACAAATACTACTGCTACAACAAACGCTCCTACTGCTACACCAAAAGAAGTAGAAAAACACAACTACAACCACCTCAGTTCTGTTCAACTAGCATTTATTTATTACTAAGAACTAGAAACCAGGCTAGGGAATACAAAGACAAAAATAAAAATAATTCATTCCCTCAAGGAATTTATATTCTGTATCAAAGAAAGCCCTGTCTTTCCTAACTCAGGTTAAAACTTTTTGAATTCTTACTGCCAAATTCATAGACTCAATCACACCTAAATTATCAAAGTTTAGAAGGTAAAGATGGGCTGAACTTATTTAATTTAAAACATTTCCAGGACAATTTTAACAAATGAGTAAATTCTACATTAATTTTACTTAAGTTTTCCATATGTGATAAACCTTCTACAATACCTAAACACATTATGATTTCCAAAACATTGGTCAATTACCCATGCTAATACAGTTAAGGTCAGAGAAGATAATTTTTTTTCAGATGATCACAAATCTGTTAAAATCAAGTGTTACAAGATATTTCCCAGATGGCTTAGGGGAATTTACACTGACGAATAAGAATATTGGTTTAACTTAATGAAATATCTAGAAAGCAGAAACTCTAGTAAACTTTGTATGTAAAGATGAGTAATTGTTTTATTATTCCATATGATTATTGAGAAGTAGGCTAACATTTGATGTTAAAAATTAAAACAATATGCAAAGTATATTTTAAAGAGATTACTTACAGGTTAGTAAGAGTTTATATAAGAGGCAGTGGATAAGAGTGCTGGGCCTGTAGTCAGGAAGACCTGGGTTAAAATCTGGCCTCAGAAACTTACTGGCTGTGTGACACTGGGCAAGTTACTTAATCTCCGTTTGCCCTACAGGCAGCTAGGTGTTCTTAAACCTGTCTGCCTCAGTTTCCTCATCTGTAAAATGGGCTGGAGAAGGAAACTGCAAACCACTCCAGTGTCTTTGCCAAGAAAACCCCAAATAAGGTCACAAAAAAATCAGACATGACTTAACGTTTAACTGAACAACAAATTTACATGTTTGCATATTGGTTTTTGCCTCTATAAAGCAATTAATTGATCCAGACAGGATCACAGACTTAGAGCCAGAATAAAAGAATATCTAGTCTAACTCCTGTCATTTTACAGATTAGGAAGCAGACCCAGAGAGTTGAAACAGCTCCCCAATAAAGGTCATAAAGAGATGATATTTGAATTCAGGTCTTGTGACAGCAAATCCTATGTTGTCCACCACACAATACCATTTCTCTCATTTCAACTTCTCTCCTCAAGTGTTCCCCCTTAGGATCTACAGATATCAAGTTATTCTAATAACAACAACAACAACAAGAGTAACAATAATAATGATGATAATGTGCTTAGCTTGAACAAACCCAAACATACATGCACAACTTGTTACGCTTAAGAACAGATTTGTTCCTTCCATTTGTTAATTCATTTCTGTGTATGTGAATATATTTTCTCTTTCACACAGACCTAAATCTGTTCACATACTATTCTCCTGGATCTCCTTTGCCATTACTTTTTGTTTTCGTTCAAACGTATTTGTTCTTCAAACTAATGGCACTTCAGCATTCTACCACGTCGATAGACAATAATATAGTCATTCACCACTTCATTAGTGGTATTTGTTTAATTTGTTTCAAGTTCTATGGAATTACAAATAATGTGTTTATTTATAAACACATACACATATATCTGGACAAAGATATAAAAACAGATCTCTTTTTTGATGATAGCACTCTTAAGGTATACTCCAAAAATGTAATCACTGGGCCAGAAGATATGATGATTTTTATGACTTACTTTATCCAACCAGATAGTCCTCCAAAAAGATTCTAACTCACTATGCCAGTACGTGTATAAGTATTTCTCAGCAAGTTCACAAACACTACACTATTGCTTTTATTTTTGCCAGCTTGATAGCTGTGAAATGATACTTCAAAATTATTTTAAATTGCATTTCTGAGTACTAACCAGGCTAAATATTTTTTCAAAATTTCTTAACAATATGTATATGACTTGAACATTTAGCCAATGGTGACTTTGCTTAAATAATTTTATTGGTTAAGGGGCAGCTAGGTGGCGCAGTGGATAGACCACCAGCCCTGGAGTCAGGAGGACCTGAGTTCAAATGTGACCTCAGTCACTTAACACAAAAACTAGCCGTGTGACCTTGGGCAAGTCACTTTACCCCAACTGCCCTCCCCCAAAAAAGCAAAAAAAATTTAATTTTATTGGTTCAAATTTTAGATGTTAAGGTTTTTATCTCATATGTCTAATTATTTTTCTCAAAATCTAGGATTTTTAAAACTATCTACCTTTTCCCAGTTTGATGATTTGAAATGTATCTGTTTTTCACAAGTGTAATAACCTTAACCACATATTGCACTTTCCCAACTTCATACCACTCTCTGGCTTGGGAATAGACTCCTCTCTACATTTCTGTCTACTAAAATAATTCCCATTCTTCAGGGTGCAGCTCAAATGTCATCTCTACAATGATATCTTCCCTGACCTCTACAGCAAGAAGTAAATTTTCCATCCAATAAACTCAGAGTACCTTATTCATACAAATTACTCACTTATCTATAATATCTCTCCCCCAAAGAATATAATATTTGGGTACAAGTCCTATCACTCCTACTAGATGATTCATTCTGGAAAGATGTGAACTGTATCTTGAAACACTACATGATTGTATTATTATCTTTGTATCTTCCTTACGCCTAGAATAGTAATTGGTTGATAAAAATGTTTGTTGAATGAAAGGGAAAAAAAGCTTAACAAAATTACAGTGGTACTTTAAATACAGACAATGCTACCTTTAAAGTCTTCATGATAAAAATAAGACTTCTTGATATTAATATCTCCCTTTTATTTTATTTGCTAGAAGCAATAAAACCACTAGAAATTTTAAAATAATAATGTACTTTGGTGAGAAACCTCTACACCTACCTGAATCTGAGCAGGTTCCACCCAGGAAGTAACTCCCCCACTTCAGTTTCTCTATCATCTTACCTACCTATACCTCAGAAGGATAGTTTGATAAACATGCAAGAGGAAAAGAAATAATGTGTATTTTTGCCCAAAGGCTGACACTCTATTTTAAATATTGAAATTATAAAAATATTTCAATTTTGGTGATTCTTATGACTAAGTGATAAAATTTATTTTCTCTGAAGATTATTTTTTTGTTGGAAATATTCTAACAAAGAAAATGATGTAATGCTTGGTAGTTTTCCAAATTCAAATAACTAAAAATAAATTTTATGTATTCATTATATAACTTATAAATTCAATAGGATACAAACCTCATCTCTGTGCTTCTGACAGAAGACCAAAAATTGAGACCCTGAATCTCCCTTTCTGCTTCGTGGAGTAGATGCTGCAGCCTTCTTTCTACCAACAGGAGAGCCCAATCCTCTTTTTGAATCTGCTTGTTCAGCTGCCCTTTGAGGAGTAATGTTTTTAGTCCCTGAATCACTTTCCTGGTTATCTGTACATGTTGGTAATTTTGATCTCCTCCTCCTCTTGATGGGGATGCCTAATTCTTTATGCTTTGGATTCTGAGCAGTTTCTTCACTTACATCTGAAGATTCATCTACTTCCTCTAATGGATCCACAGCAATACCAGCTTCCTTAGCGACTTGAGGATTAAGGTGAAGTCGGTCCCTAACATAGATGAAGGTAAACTTGGCTTTCCGCTCTTCTACTGTCATACTCACTGCTTCTTTTGCTTGGATAATACCCATTTCCCATTGGGCCCTCAATTTCCCTGAAATAGGTTTCAATAGCTGAAAGACAATAGAAGAGGTTATTAATACTCAGAGACACAAAACTATATATTAAGGAATGCCAAGTTTAGTTAGGGGCAATAAAGTAATAGCGAAACATTTGAATTAATTTTTCAAAGTCAAGAACTCAGTCTCCAATTTGTGATAAGTTCTCCACCCACCCCCCTCCAAAAAATAAATTTAAAATATTTGTACATAGGAAGGAAAAAAAAACCCCAAGAGAATATTTATTTAGCTTGAGTGTTATAGTGTCCATGAACTTTTTTTTCAAGTACATATAATTAAATTTAGGCACATTTTAACAAAGTATTTTTAGACCAATGTGTAATATTTTTAAAAAATGATACATACCACAACTAACCTCTATCATGCAATTCAGGCATTTTTGTGAACTCTACAAGATTAAAATACTACAAATACTAGTTATAGCAATACTTCAATGATCTGCACTTTCACTGTATAAAAGTTTTTGAGAGATGATACAGATGAAAATTTAATGTCTTTGAAGCCAGTCTGGTGATAAGCCTCTGCAAACTTGACAAGGTCAGCTACTGACCATAGACAAGTGATGCATCACCAGGTCTAGAATCTCAAGGCCCTTCAAGAGCCTGTGTTCCATATAAAACCTACATCAAACTGCTTAACACCATAAGAAGGATGGGGAAAGAAATGAAAGGAGAGAAATTTTGAAACTCAAAATTTTGTTTTAAAAAAATAAATGTTAAAAAACTGTCTTTACGTGTAATTGGAAAAAATAAAATACTATTGAAAAGAAAGAAAAAAAGAGCTTGTGCTCCACTGGCAAAGGCTTCTAAAACCCAGGGTCTTCTCCACACCAGGATAAAGCATCAGAAGAAGTTTTTTGTGGGAATTCACAAAAGATTTTTTAAAACTCTCTTCTAAAAGCTTTTAGCAACATTGATTACCTTGATTTTCTCAGCTTTTGTGGGTGCTTGTTTTGCACTTTCCTGGCATAATTTTTCGAATTGCTCTTCTCCTTCAAATGATACAAGGCTCTTCTCAAATATCCAAGCTCTTTCTGGAGCATCACCAAAAAACTGTACATGATATTGGCGAGCGCTCTTTTTCTGTCCTAATTTCACAAAGAAAATAAATGTATATTAGGGAAAAAGATAGAAGGAAATTGGGAAAATATATAATTACTTTTTATACTATACACGTGGAAAAAACACCAAGTTTTCTTATACTTTATTAGCAAATTCTGTTCTCATCAAAAGACTATACAACTGATCACTTATTACTGCCCAAAGCAATGGAAATGGAAAAACTCCAGTGGGGCAGTTAAAAAAGGATAAAATATTCAGAAGTGATGGAGGTGAAAGATAATTTAACAAGTAAAGTTTTGACTTAATTTGCTGGGTAGATCAATACTATAGAATTAAACCAATTTTATTGGGGAATTAAACCAATCTTCATAACTTTTGGAGGTCTCTTATTTAGGCACCTACAGTGTGCATATTTGTGTAGGTTATTTGGGGAATTGATAAAGAGGGATTGGAGATAAGGGATCCAACCAATTCTAAATGAAAGTTTTAATATTGCTTTAGTATGCTAACAGGGTATCAGAAGACTAAGCTGCCATCTGAAAATAAAGTACTGAAGGAAATAATAAGATTCTGATTATCAGCCTGAGACTTGAAGTGGGGAGGATTCGGGAATGCTCAAGAGAAGGAGATTAAACAACAAAACTCCTGTTCTCAGAAAGATGCTACAAATCAAAATTGAACGACACAATGAATAATGATCTAAAGAAACAGATTTAGAGTACTATGAACAAATGGGAGTTCTCTCAAGATAGTAAGAATAATGTCCCCAGACTATTGGAGGGTATAGGAAGATAGGTAAAGTATTCAACAATAGAGTTGTCACACTCTAATTCAACAAGCATTTAGAAAATGTCTAATTTATATAAGACACAGTGTTCAGCATTAAGGATACAATTAAAAATAGTCCATGTCTTAAAGAAGCTTATAACTTACTGGGGGATTTAATATGGTTGATAAAAGAATACCATATAATTTGAGGAGGAAAAAAACACTAACAACTAGAGCCATCAGGAAAAGATTCCTAAAAGGGGACATAAACTGAACCTTAAAGAAATGAAGGTTCCTAAGAGGGAAAAGTAAGAAAGTAGCAAAGTAACGGAGTTAACTTTGAGGAAAAGTTAACATGTGCACATGAAAGAGGGAATAAATTAGACTGAAGATAGACTGTAAAGAGCTTTAAATGCCAACCAGGGAAGTTCCTATTGTGCAGAAAATGGATTGGCAAAAGAAGAAGCTAGAAATAGGGAGACCAGTTAGGGGACTTTTACAGCAGTCTAGGAAAGAGGTAAAGAAGACCTGAATGAGGATGGAGGGAACTGTGAATAGAAAAAAGGGGATGAATGAATGAATGTAGAGGTAAGAAAAAAAGGTTTGACAATTGATTGGATATGGGGAAGTCAGGGAGACCAAAGAGTCAAAGATGACATATAGGTTATGAACTGAATAACTAACAGAAAGGATAGTGCCCTAAAGAGAAATAGGAAGATTGGAAGAGAGCTATTTTGGGAGTAGAAGTGGAAGATTATGAAGAGAATAATGGCATCTTAGGAGAGAGGGGAACAAACACACCATGTAGTTATTCAACTTTAGGAAACAACAGTTAAGATAAAAACAAAAGGTTTAACTTTTTAAAAGGGTCAATCCATAGGAATCTTGGACATATAGGAAAGTCTAAGCAAAACAGCACACCAAGCATCAAATATATCACACAGTTAATTGAGGAGTGTGGGAAGCATTATATACACTCAACATGGCTAATGAGTGGGGGGGGGGGAGGGAAATATCTTTCACAAAAAAGAAAGGTTACTGAAGTAAGAAGAGGTAAGCCCACAAAGTATGGTAGGTCAAATAACAAACTAAGTTAGACCATGTAAAAATAAATAACATATGTTCATATTGTCTCTGCTTAACTTGAAATGTTTTTTCATTTTATCTCTTTTTTGGTTTTTTTTGGCATAAGTCCAGCATATGTTCCACCTCCTTAAACCCTTCCCTGACTGCCCTATCTCTTCCCTCTAAGATCCTGCACAACTACTAATCTGTACCAATCACAAGTGATTTAACCATAGAAAACCAGTCTATTTATTTTTAGCATGTCTTGTTCTCTTCAACTAAGCTCCTTGAAGACTTGCTTCTTAGGACTGATCCATAGCACCTACAACTGCTACATGCTACAACAGGCACTATGTATTTTTAACCTAGTATTTATAGTTGAAAAAGAACCAATAACCAATTGGTCCAAAAACTAATAATAGAGAGGTGACCAGCCATAGAATCACCAGAATTACATGATAATCATGGTGACAAGAGTTAATAAATAAGACAACATATAAAGGACAAGGGCTGGATGTAAAAGGGAGTAAAAGCAGAATAAAAGGGAATTTCAGGAACTCAGGGTCATGAAGTTATTTTGGCAAGCTTATAGGGTAAACAGATTGCATTTCTTTAGAAAACTATCAAGAAACATGAAAGTTCTTTAATTATCTAAAAACAAAAATAAAATGAAAACAATTCTTAAGTTTCATCTTAAATCATACATTTTTGGTGGGGGTATGAATTGATAATACTTTTCCAAAAACAATCTGAAATTATGTGAGAGAAGTTACCAAACTGTTCACAGCCTTTGAATCAAAAATCCCACTACTAGTCACAAGCTAATGGCAGAAAGGTACCATATATACCAAACATTCATAGCCACACTTTTTCTGTAGCAGGAACCTCTTGTGCCCCCAAAACTAGAAACAAAACAGGTGCCTATCAATGGGATGATGGTTAAACAAATTGTGGTATGTGAATGTTATGGGATATTTTTATAGCCAATAGATAATGAATATGAAGATCTCAGAGAAATCTTCTGGGAAGGATTATATGAACTTATGCAGAAGAGAAAAGAGCAGAACTAGGAGAAAAACATACACAACTTACAATAATATAAATGAAGATAAATTTATAAGACAACAAAATTCGGGTCAGATGCAATGACCAATATTGATTCAGGATGACAGATGTTAGGAAACGCTTCCTTCTCAGTAGAAAGGGCAGATTCAAGTTACAGAAAATTCATGTAAGTTGTCAACCACAGTCATCAGCTGATATTACTTAAATGTTTTTTGGAGTTATTAGACGGTTATGGAGGTATAAAAACAAAATAAAATGCATTAGTAAAACAGAACATAAAATAAGGGAAACCTGAGACAAAGCAGTGGAATAAAAGCTTAGAAGATTGAGTTTATAGAGATTTGGACTAGAGTAAGAATTTGCCTTTTCTTCTTTCCTAATATCTTTCCTCACTTTGTTTCTCTGATTTTCTACTTCTCTGTGCTATATAACATACACTTTATGCCTTTATGAAGTATATTTTATATTAGCATAGTAAAATATGTTATTTTGAAAATCAAAGACTCAGAAAAAAATCCTGTTTGGGGTAAGAGGGAACTTGGTGCTTTTCTTTGAGTCACCATTTAATTAGCACAGTCTCTTAGCACATACAAAGGGATTTATTTAGTAAATGCCTAAAGTCAGGAAGACTCATCTTGGTGAGTACGAATCTAGTCTTAGACACTTATTAGCTTGTGACCCTGAACAAGTCACTTAACCCTGTTTGCCTCTGTTCCTCATCTATAAAATGAGCTAGAGAAGGAAACAGCAAACCATGTCAGTATCTCTGCCAAGAAAACTCCAAAGAATTGGACACGACTTAAACAACCAAACAACAACGACAACAACAAACAGAACCAGAGCTGTTAAATGATTTGCCCAAGGTCACAAAATGTTAATGACTAAAATAGAACTGGAACTCAGGTCCTGTGTCACCCAATCTACTGTTCCTTTCTTTCAACACGTGATAGAAACTAAATAATTTGTTTTATTTGTTTCGGGTCTTTCAATGAATCTTTGCTGTGAATCAAAGGCGTTCAACAGAAAAGAAGTTACCCTGCCTTGGTTGCATTGCTTACTATTAATATTTGGGCAAACTTTATATAATGTATGAAGAAGAGGAAAATCTAGAGTGTCTAAGAGCTATCCTGGTAGCTGACTTTACCTTTCTATATAAAGTTAAGTGAAAAAAGCAAAGCTTTTTAAAAATTGCAATCTGGCAAAGGTTATGTGAATATGATATAATGAAAAACTTATCCTTTCTTTGGAGATAGATAAGCAGGCTAAAGAACCACAGCCTCAAACAACTTGTTTTTAAACAGTATGCTCAATTATACTATGGTCAAGGGGCCAAAAGGGAGTGTAGATTAGGCTCTTTTGATCCTCAACACCACCCAAAAGGTTCAGGGATAGGTCACTACGAATATTTTTCAACACCTATGTACAAAGCACTATATTGTTACTGTGAATACTGGCCCTTCCCCACTAAGGCACAACCTACTAAATTTATAATCAAATTGAAAGCAATATTGTGTGTGTGTGTGTGTGTGTGTGTGTGTGTGTAAAGAAAGTCAACTTAACTACAGACAAATTTATGGACAAATACTAATACTAAATGGAGTTCAAAAATATAGGAGTGTTTGTAATCATTAGGAAATGCTTCCAAGAAACAATGAATTCAATTAATATAATTTGGAAAAATGTGAAAATGGAAGGACATGAGTTAAGGTACATGTAAACAGGTAAAATGTATTCCTTATTCTAAAGTTTCCCCAAAGTGAATGTGACAGATTACATTCAAATAAATCACCTATTTATAAACAAGAGCATCTACATGGCCCTAAGAAAAGGCAGAAACACTAACTCAAACATTACACAGCACAAAGAGGTTATAAAATACATATGAAAACTAGAGTATGAAAACAAAAATCAAGTTAAAGGATGAATGAGAAAAAGTAAGGGGGCAAAATCCAACAACCCATGTATACCCTACCTTTCAGTTTGGTATAGCTGTGAAGGAGAGGGTCTGCTGAAACCATACATGGCCACCAAGGATAACCTGAAACTTTTGACCATACCAAATCTCCAACATTGTACTTCAACAGATGGTCTTTTTCTTTGCTGATGTTTGGATATGACTCTCTCTTAGGTAGAATCTTTAAACAAACAAGTAAAATGTATAAATACTAAATCAACAAAAACTGTTGTAAAGTTTTCCATCACACAAATGTTTTGAGTCTTGTTTAACAGTTCTTCACATCAAATGGCAGGTATTGTCATCCACAGGGAAATTAAATTAAACAGTTCCACAATCCAATAGCAATTACACTTAAACTTCTCCCATTCCTTCCCATCTGAACTCTCAAACTACCAACTAAAATCATAGGTAAATTTGTTTTACACATCTTCCCCATGCCCCTTTGAAACAATTCTTTATACTTGTTAATTTATTAGACAGGGTTTGAGCATAAGAGTTTCACTAAAGTATCAAATAACATGAAAAAAAATTTTTTAAGTGTAACAGTTGCCACAGTATTTTTCATTATAGCCAGTCCCACCTAGATTATTAAGTGAATGTATCTTCTGTGATTTAACTACTTAAAGATATCTTCCCCATCTCATTTTCTCAAGATATCTTCCCCCATCTCATTTTCTCAACCATAATTTCATTGCTTTCTCTTCCTATTATGAATGCTTGTGCTTTTAATACTGGAGAGAAAATATTGGGGCAGAGTCAAGATGGCAGCATAGAAGCAGGAGAAAATATCCTCCAAATCCTACTCAACAGAGAATGATTACTGAATCCCCCAGAAAACCTAGAGACTGAAAGAAGCTACTTAAAGTCTCTATCTTTAATTCCACTGGCCAAGAAAAGGAACTTCTGTCTATTCCCTAGCTTCTACTCTCGTTAATTAAGATATTAGGGACATTTAAGATCCCACAATGGATTACAGTTGATATGGTTCTTCATATTTAAGTCACAAGAAGGCAAATTCTTTCAGATTCTCTATATCAAGTCTCAACTTTAATGTACAAACACAATTTTCATTTAAACCCCTCTATTCTAATCACTCTCAGATAATACAGCATAAGAACCAGTACCTTCAAATATAATGCAACCATAAGTTTATCACAGTCCTTTATAAATCTAAAAGGTTAAAAAGTCATCTGTATATTGGGATGGGAGAGTGCATTTTGCCATCATTACCTCTATTTTTCCACTTTCCTTCCCCAAATGGGGTTTCTCTTGTGATATGCAAGCCAAGCTCTCACCTGAAGTCTATGAGCCTATGGCCATTTCTGAGAAGCTAGTTGTGTCTTTAATCCCACCCTTCCCTTCTCCCCCAGAATTACCTTTTTTTCTGAGGGACTTGAAGCCTTAGACACCAAAGCTGCTTCAACAAGGCCCTGTTCAAGTAAGGAATCGTACTTTATGTTCCTTTTCCTATTCCTTCTTGACTTGTTTTCTAGTTTTTGTTCATTTTCTTCTGATTGGGACACATCTGGACCACTGTCTCCACAAATAGAAGATTCAAAAAGAGGTTTTCCATTCATGTAAGTTTTGGTGATCTTCAGTTTAATCTCAGGAGAGCCATTTTTGATAGGAGTAGTGTGAGGGGGTGTTCCAATTCCCTTTATTTCTTGGGACTCAAAACGCAGCTTGGCATCTTGGGCACCAGACTCCCCATTGAAGACACGAGAGGTTAGATCTTTCAATTTGTCAGCTGGAATGAATGGTAAAGCTTCATGACCATTAAATTTTTGCATGACACCCTCTGGTAGGGTAGTAGAAATCTGGGCTTTGCTGAGGAACACCGAACATTCTCGATTGACTTCACAATTCTGAGTCTTCCCATTGGTATTTCCAAGGATCTCTGGAACTTGCTTCATTTTTCAGTTGACTTACAATTTTCTGAGTTATTGATGGAGAATTTCTTTTAATACGAAAGTTCATTCAGTCCAGATGCTTCCAATATTACAACACTATGGTTAAAAAAAAAAGGTTTTTTTAGACCCTTGAACAAGTATTTTCACATTTTACTAAAAGAAGCATTTGCTCATTTATTAGATTTTATATTTTAATTTAGGATGCAGGTTGTGACAACTATAAATAAGCAGGTAGTCAATAATATTAATACCAAAGGATTTTTATAGATCCCTTTATTATGCTTAGTCTAAGATCATATTTCAAATTATGCCATGTATTGTGCTACATGCTGAGGATAGAAAGAAAGGAAGGCTTCCTGCCTTCAAGGACCTCACCAGCTAATGGAGGAGTCAGCTTAAAAGCCAATATGTAGAAGCAAGCTATATACAGGGTAAATTAAAGGGAAGGCATTATTAGTATTAACTGGGACCATGACAGACTTCTTGCAAAAGGTGACATTTCAGCTGAAAGCTAGCACTTATTAAGTCACATACATAATAAAACACATTTATTATGCAGTTACAATGTAAATTATAACAAAGTATTAATTAGTTGGAAATGTCTGAAATGCCTAAAATTGCACGTCACTTAACCCCAATTGCCCTGCCTTCCCCCCTCCAAAAAGACAAAACAAAAAAAGTAAAATCTGGTCCTAGAATTAGGAAAAGGAAAAGAGAGAGAGAGAGAGAGAGAGAGAGAGAGAGAGAGAGAGAGAGAGAGAGAGAGAGAGAGTATGCTCCTTGACACACACTAGTATACTTGACTCTTGTTTTGTTTCCAAGGAGTTTCCAATTTAAAACCATCCATTTTCTTTGCCCAACTCTGATGTTAGCAAGGATTCTCATCACCAATCTTTGTACCTTCTTCAAAAGGCAAATCAGCTATAGTTACTGTGACATAACAAAAAATTGACAAGCTCATAACATAAAGGATAAGAAGAAAATAGAACAAGGCTGAGCTGGCAACAAAAGTTCAGTTCTCAAAATGCAATACGCCCTTTTTATTATATTTCCTAACCTTATACCTTTTAGGAAACACAACAGGCCTATACTTAGAAGGTGTCAAGAGATTCTGTGAAGGTTATGGTTAGAAATGACATGTGATACTGCAGAACTTTACTAACCTAATGGATTATTAGGCCAAGAAATCTTTTTTATCTTAGGTTTATCTTAATAAGTACAAATTATTTCCCATTTGTAAGTAAAACATTAGAGTAATGGATTATCCAAAAGGCAAAAATTCAATAAAAATAAGTCTTCAAAAACACTCATTGGAAAGAAAAAAAATGCTACTAGTACAAACATTTACAGAACACTGGCACCGTACTACACTTATGGGCAGCCTCTAAAGCCTTGTGGAGCAGCTTGCATTCAGTAATTAGTGCTACATTTTCTTCAATTCAAAGATGACTCAAATATCTGCAAAATAAAGCTTTCAGACCTGAACAATATAATTTAATAGATTTAGAGCTGGAAGCAACCTCAGCAATCATTATCCAGCATCTAACACGCAGTCTCATACTTAGCATGCATTGAAGCTTTGTTAAATGGAACTGGAAATTAGCATTTAATCAAAGCCTATTATAGCCTATGCCAGTCTACAATTTTTTAAAATTATACAATTTTGCCTGCATTTATTAGTGTTCAGCCAGAAAAAAACTTTAGATATAAGAACACTTGTAAATTATCAAAAATTAATTTACATGATACAAATAAGTGCAGCTATTTTAAAAACACACATACTTCAGTTTTTAAGCCACTATAAAAGCATCCTTTGCCTTTGGGCATTTAGGGTATATTTACAATCTTCCAAAGGAGCTTCCAGTAGAAATTAAAGTCTTTGAGGGGAGAGACAGTTTCAGTTTTGTATTTGTGAAATATATTAAATGCTTACTATGTCCTCAGGAACTCTGCATTTTGAACTGAAAGTAGGTCAAAATAGATTTATTTTATTTATTTACTTATTTACAAAGATTAAATAAATTAGATTGGGGAAAGCTATATTAAAAAATTTAGACCTCTGACAGGTAAAATTTTAAAAAAATTATTCAGTATGTTATTAAATAATAAATTGGAGGGATCATTTCATAATCTACCAAAATGAAATCTTTTACACTTTCTTTGAACTAAATAGAAGTCCTCAGTGTGTAAATAACCAAAGTATTTTCTAATGGATTTTTTAAAAAATCTATTAATCAAACTAAAGATAAAAACCCTCTCTCAAAAAGGGTCTCAAGGTATATTGACACTAGCTAGCTCTGAAAAGCTATTCATTTGGGCAAACTTCTGTCCACTTGTCCCAATACACACATATTATTGCCCTCAATTCTCTACCAGGACTCAATCTGACATTAGGATGTAGCATATCCACACTGGATAAAATGCCAGACCTAGAGTCAAAAAGGCCTGAAGTCAAAACTGACCTAGTTGTGTGACCGTAGACTAGTCACTTGACCCAGTTTGCCTCATCAGGCTATGTTTCAATATTATCCAAAGCAATGAGGAGGTATGAGTCATTAAAGGTTTTAAAGAAACCAAGTTTGATTATCAGAGTTGTAGACTAGTAAAATTAATCTGGCACCTGTGTTTAGGATGGACTAGGTAAAAGACAATTCTCTCAAGAGATTGCTGCAAAAATTCAGGGCATCAGAAATGAAGGGAGGAACTTTAGTAGGATAGGTAGATCTGGAAGAAGAGAACATTCACAGATATTAAGGAAAATGAACAAAACATAGGAATAGAGATTTAGGAAGACAGAAATATAAAAAGCAATAGTTTTATTTTAAGCATTGATTGACTGATTGACTGATGGTTCCTGTGACAGAAATAGTGAAGAAGAAATGATTTTAGGAGAGAAGATGAGCTCAGTTGGGGAAATAATACATTTTTATTACTAGGTACAATTCGATATACATTTGTCAAGCACTTACTATGTACCAGTCACTATGTTAAGCCACTGTGGATACAAAGACAAAAAAAAAGTAATAATCCCTGCTTCAAGAAGCTTACATTCTACTGACATTTAGGGATTCAGAAAGGGGATTAGAATTTAAGTACTGATTAGTAAATGCAAAGTACATCCAAAGTATATACAAGATAATATACACTGGGATAGAACACTAAAGACAAAACAACTTAGTAACTTAAATCAAATGATTTATTGTGGCATTCTAAATGGGACATTGGTAAATGAATTTTTAAGATAACTTCTCACTCAAAAAGTATTTTTTAAAATGCTAAAAGTACACCAACATCTGGTTTAAGGATAAATTCACCTATTACATTTATTGGTCTGTAGCCTCTATTTTCTTATGAAAATCTGTCCAACAGATGAATAAGAATTCAATATATTTTTCTCCCCAAAAGGGAACAATATATACAGTAGTATAGCAGCTAAGTGAAATAAATACTATTTAAGTTAATAGCACATTGACAGGGTAATCACTAAGCAGAGCTGACTCTAGGGAAGGAATCAGTAACCCTCGAAGGCTAGGCAAAGCAGAACAGGGAAACTTATTTTATATAGGTGTTTTCATCTTAAAAGAGTCCAGTCTTCTAAAGGCTCATGAAGGATTTATAAGTCAAATGTTACCTTTCAAAACCTATCTATAACTTTCTTGGGATGAAAGGATTTAGAGCTGGAAGGGACCATAGAGATCATGTAGTAGTTTTAGAGATGAGAAAATAGGTCTAGGGAGTTGACTTGCCTAAGGTCACAGAAATATTTAGGTATTAAAGACCCAGATTACTTACTACCTATGGTGACCTTAAGGTAAATCATCTCCTTTGACCTCAGTTTCCTCATTGACAAAGAGGCTGGACTAGATGACTGCTTAGGTACCTTCAAGTTTCAGATCCTATGAACCTAAGTAACTTGCCCCAGGTCACACAAAAAAGAGCAGAGCTTTAAGTACTATACTTTGCCATGATGCCAGTCCTTAGCTCTTATTCAAATTCAGCTTCACACTTAATGGCAGTAATTCTAAGGATCTAGAAAGTTATTTTATACATCTAATATTACAATAAAGAAAGAATGATGAAAAGGAAAGGGAAATAGAAACTAAATTCTAAGCATGTCAGGAAATATTAGCACTAAGTATCTTCCAGCTGAAAAACAATAATGCTTCATCTCTCTCTAAAACAAACAGGGAGCTAAAGATAAATGATCTGTTTGTTTATAAGGAAGTTGATTCATTCAAAGATATGATTTTCATGTCTGAAAAATTATTTCACATTCTAGCTATCTGACTTTTGATGTAGAAGCAGGAGTAAAATAAACTGGTCACTAAAGGAGTCCTAGAACAGAGATGAGATTCTTAACCATAAACTAAGTTTGTAAATTAAGTCTGTAAACTAAAAAAAAACACCAAAAAAAAGGCAACCTTGACAACTGTATTTCAAGATAATTGGTTTCCTTTTTAATTCGATGCATTTTACTTTATGCATTTAAAAACATTATTTTTCTAAGATAGGGCTCACTAGCTTCACCAGACTTCTAGAAGAGTCCATGGCACTAAAAGATTAAGATCCCTTGCCCTACAGGAAATGGCACTCAGGTTGTGAAAATGAAGTTTAAGAAGGCTTTTAAAAGAATATCTTTGTAGCCATTTTATTACAGGGCTCTATATAAGAAACAATTACCAAGTCCCAGGATAGAGCTATAAGAAGTGATTCACTGATATGTTTTTCAGCCAAATCTATTATGTGAAAATTTCTACAGAACAGATAATATTTCAGTCTTAGAAGCCTCTAAACTATCTAAAAAGAACATCTGTTTCAGGATACAATATAGTCCTATATAGTATAAGGTATTTGTCAAAATCTTAGTTGGTACCGCACAATGAAAGGGGGGGAAAGAGAGCTGAATATGGAATTACTCCAAAAATAAAGTATAAAATAATGCAAAATATTCCCTCATCCTTCACTACTTAATATTTACTTTATAAGCATAATTTAAATTTAAGGATGAGAAATAAAAATTGTTTCAAGCTTGTTATACCTTGTTGTTCTCAGAATATCAACAGAAACAATCCAAGTTATGGCTCCTCTGAAGCACTCATTTAGATGATAGCTCTCATTTTCACAACGCTTTTAAGATTTCATACAGTTTCACAGATTTAGAGATGAGGGGACCTAGGGGCATCCAACCTTGGGTCTTAATTTACAGATGAGGAAAGCAAGGCTCAGAAAGGTCAAGTAATTTGCCTGAAGTCACACAACTCATCAAAGTAGCAGAGGCAGAAAGTGAACCCAGATGCTCCAGCTCCAAATTTAGGGCTCTCTCACTGCATAATATTACACCTTCTTTTGATTTTTTTTCAATAACTAAAAACAAGCAAGCCAGTTTTTCGTGGTCCTTAATTTTTCTTTTCAGCTTCAGACCATGCTTTAGTGTTCCTGACGTCTTTTATAGCACATGTTTTTGTCATCATCCTCTTTTGCCTACACTTTGCCTACACTTATTATTTTTTGTATACATTTTTTAAAAATCTGTTGGTTAATGAGTGCATTGCGACTCTTTAAACAACTTTCAAAAATGTTTCCTTTTATCTTCACAGTTTGATTCTTGAGAGCTCCCCATTCTCCTTCTGGCCAACTTGTCCAGAGGACTTCTAGGCCTCAACATTTCCTCATTTCCTACCCAGAAGCACACATTTTGGACTTGTTTGTCTTTGTCCACCATGACACCCTCCCCTCCCTTGACCTACCCTTTTTTTTTCACCTTCTTTTGCACTGTCTTCTCCTATTAGATTGCTAACTCCTTCAGGGTAGGAACTGTCTTTTTCATATTTCTATCCCCAGCATTTAACACAGTGCCTGGCACATAGCAGATGCTTAATACATGTTTCCTGACTACCGACCATGGAATCCTAAACTATCCTGTCTCTGAATCCTATAAAATCTCCTTCTCCCACAGTCTAGGATGCTAATCAAACTATGTCCAACTCTGTTCTTCTCTACAGCAGAACCTAAGACAAAATGGTCACTTCTATTCAAAGTTCCCACCATTTTTATCCCAATTATTTTATTACTGGTGAGACTCAGGTCTAGTTGCTCTGCTATAGGCAGTAAGAGCTCCCACAGATCCCTGGAAACTCCCTTCACTACAAGATCATGCATATCTCTGTGCCAAGTTTCTTCTATCTGAGGTCCATGAACTTTAAAAAATATTTTAATAATTACATTCCAACATAACTGCTTTCCTTTTTATTCTTAAGTATTTTATTTTACTCACTTAAAAAGATTAGTCTAAGCAGGGGTCCATAGGTTTCACCAGACTGCCAAAAGAGTCCATTACACATACAAAGAGGTTAAAAACCCCTGTTCTGTGTCATTAAAGTCCCTCTCCTACTTTCCACAAACCCAGAGACACATTATATACCTTTTACAAACTGTATGTTTTCACTTAAAAACAAATTAAACCAGTTTGTGAAATCTTTTTCCAGTTATATCAATATGTCACTTGAATCTTATTTTATAAGGTCCATCTGATGGTAACCTACTTTTAATTACTTTTGACAAATCCAATAGCATGTACTTGTTATCAGCCTTGACTATGGCACTAGGTGAAGTAATGTTTCCTTATGCCAAAATAATTTCTATTTTTAAAAAAATTTTCCTTATGTTCTAAGGATGTCTATCAATGATTCTTGCATATAAATGTAAAATTCTTAAAATACTTCAAGGAAAAACAAAGACTGAAGACTGAGTCTGAATTCAGAAGTTACCAATGAACCATGGATGAACGTGATTCTTAAAAATATCTGTCTCTTCCAAGCAAGACATATATAAAGATATCAAAGAGAAACTTGTGGCTGAATATCAGACTACTTCTTGGTATCCTGAAACCCAAGCTAAATAGGGAGAACAAGTCTAAAACAATAAACAGTACCAGTCTTAAGGTACACAATTCAAAACTGTAAAATGAACCATACAACATTTGGAAATTATTCAAACAAAAACTTGTATAATACTAATGAAACACAGGGCCCATGACAGCATATAAAAATTAATACTTCACATAAAAAGGAGGAAGGGGGCTGATAAAACACCCTTAGAGCACATTAAAAGGAAATATAATAAAAAAAACAACCCTAGAGAAACACTTTTGGAATAAGAAAACATTTCACCTAGCAAAATCAAGGAGGATAACATCACTGAATTTGTCAAAAGTTAATGAAAGTGGCTGTCTATATGCTAACAATGAAGCAGCAAAGAAATAGCTGTGACATATAGATTTGTTTATAGAAATAAAGGGGTGGAAAGTGACAATTCAGGATGAATTACATCACTATAAAATACAAAAGGACCACACTAAGCTCATACTTAGTGATCAATGTAAATTACACAAATATACAAATTATACTACAATAAAAATTTAACACAAATCAAGTACTTATCATGACAATATCTAGTGGCTAGGATTAGACATCACAAGTTCACTATCTTTAATAGACTGATAAGACATTCTATAAATAAAGACCTCATTAGATTGTCAGCTTCTTGAGGGCAGAAATCCTCTTTTACCTTTCTTTTGATATCAACAGCACTTAGTATCGTGCCTGGCTTATAAGTGCTTAATAATGATTCTTGATGGACTGACTGACTCAAAATATGGAGGAGAATATAACCAACAAATTATACTGGAAATGGACCATTATCACCAACCAAACTATTGTCTTTAATTGTGAAGACATAACATTCATTCATAGAAACTTAAGGACATTTTAAATAGATGTCGTCATACCAAATACCCAATCCTCAAAATAAATACAACAAAAAGCTTTCAAAATGTAGAAAACAAGCTAAGGAAATAAAAACCATGTGGGAACAAGATGAGATTTAGATTATACACCTGTTGTTATATCTGCTACAGGAATTTTACTGAAGATGTACTTATATCCTAATACTTCAATTCAAATACAAAAAGCAGTTATTTTATCTGCAAATGTTTATTGAACGATGAATAGAAAGGAAAAGCAGCAGGACAGTAACTTGTAGTGGAATTAATTTTACCTAAATCCCATCAAAAATGTTGAGAAGATAAAAACAATAGTAATGATAATTCTGTTGAAGATTCTATAATAACTTTCTGCTATTACTAGATTAAACCCCATCTTCATTCAGTCACTTAAAGACCTCCATCAAGATTTAAAAACAAATGTTTAAAAATTGGTTTTTTTACATGCAACTGGGAAATAAGACACATAGGTACTGGGATATAGAAATCCTACTAGAATGTTAGGGGGGTGAAGGGAGAAGATATAAGAGAGAACAGATTGGGGGAAGGAGTACTCAGTAGGCTTGCTATTTTGGGGTAGGGTAGGGGAAAGATGGGGAGAGAAAAAATTGTAACTCAAAATCTTGCAGAATGTTGGAAACCATAAATAAATAAATAAATAAATGAATAAATTTTTTTAGAAAACAAGACCTCCATCGTCTTTGCCTAGTTCTAAAGCTTATCCTCCACTCTCATCGGTCCTATTTACTCACTGTTTCCCAAACAAGGCGGGTTCGCTGCCACCTACAGATTCCATTCTGTTCCCTCCTAGATTTTGCTATATATTCAAATCCTAGTCAACATTCAAAAACCAGCTCAAATCTCCTATCAAGTCTCAGATATTATTTACATCCATAGTCCTCTCAATTTCCCAAAGCTGTTTTCACAGCTTTAATGTCTTTTGTTTCACAGATTGTGAGTTTAATGAGGTCCTTGCCTTATCTAACCTAACTCCACTGCCTAACACACTGTCTGTCCCATACAGCAGGTGCTTAATGCTTGTTGAACTAAATGTATCTATGCTGTAAACCCAAGACCAAGACCCTTGTGGACAGGGGATCCGCAATGCTTCTTTTGAGTTCCTTATAAGGACCAAGAATATTAAGGGCTTAATACTTGATTCAAATGACAATTAAGGAAAAAATTAAGTTGAGTCTAAAACATAAAAGAGTTTTATAAATTATATTTACCTCAGGTTTGTTCCCATGAAAAGTAAATACATTAAAAAAAAAACATAGGAAACCTTACCAAAGAAAGGTTTTTAAATGCAAAACTGCCCAGGAATTGTAATCATTTTTTTTTAACTGCAAATTTTATTCATTGTTCAGTGACCATTTATTCAGGACTGTTATTGAACTTTTTTCTAAAACTGATCTTAAAAACTATAAAAAAAAAAACACTACTACTTGCTGTATGAAAGTGGATCTGAGGAAATGTCGAAATATATTACCATTATACACGCTTTGAATTACTTTATTGCAAAAACAGGAACTACTCCAAGAGCATTAAGAACTGAAATCAGTGTTAAATCAATGTTAAAATTATAAAAGTTGTCAGGGTTATGGGAAGGCAAGCATACAAATATATTATTGGTAGAGCTGTGAAGTGGTCCAACCATCAAGGAAAATCACTTGAAACTATGCTAAAAAAAACAGTGACTACAATGTGCATACTCTTTCACTCAGAGATCTCACTGCTAGGCATGTGAATCAATGACAAAAAGAAAGGTCCCATATACAGCACTTTTTGTAGCAGCAAAGAAAGAAAAGTAGGTATCCACTGGCACCTAGTGGTGCAGTGGATAGGCAGGGTCAGGAGTCAAGAAGACCTGAGAAATAATCTGGCCTCAGACATTTAGTAGTTATGTGATTCTAGGCAAGTCATTTAACCTCTGTCTCTTGCAGTTTCTTCAACTGTAAAATGGGCATAATAGTTGCACCTACCTCAAGGGTTATTTTGAGGATAAATGAGATACTATTTGTAAAGCTCTTAGCACAATGCCTGGCACATAGTAGGCACTTAATCAATGCTCCTTCCTTCTCCTCCTTTCTTTGTCCTCCTCTCCCACTTCAGTGACTGGGGAATGGTTAAATACATTGTGGAATGTTCATGTAATTTATATTACTGTACCATAAGGAATGACAAATATGAAGAATTAAATAAAGCTTGGAAAAACTTGTATGAATTGATGCAGAATAAAAATAAGAACCAAGAAAATAACATATATAACAACAATGTAAACCCAAAAAAAAGAAAAGAAAAAGAAAACTGGATGCCATATAATTATAATGACTAAGGTTGGCCCTGAAGAAGAACTAAGGAAACACACTTCCTTACCTTCATTGCAGAGGGAGAGAGCTATCGGTACAGCAAACTGTACATATTATCAGACACAGCTGATACGGAGGTTGCTTTTTTACTAAAATGTTTTTATTTCTTCTTTCAATCAACAAGCATTTATTTATTGTGTCTCAATACTGTGTGTCAAGCATTGTGCTAGGTGATAGAAATACAAATACAAAAAGGTATGATCCCTACTCTCTCAAGAAGCTAACTACAATCTACTTGGGAAGATATATACATGAATATACAGAAAATAAATACAAAGTAGTTAAGAGAGGAAGGTCTCTAGCAATTAGGAGCAGAAAGAAGGCTTTATGTAGAAGGAGGTACTTCAATTATATCCAGAAGAAAGGTATTCTATGAAGCAGAGGTGAAGAGGAAGTGCATTCTAGGCATGAGAAAAATCAGCATAAAGACTAAGATGTGGGAAATGATTCCTGAGGAACATTTAGAAGACAAGTCTGGATAACCCACAGAATTGGAGAAAGGAATTAGTAGGGTATATTGAGTGGGCTGGGACAAATGATATAATGATAGGTCGGGACAAAGTCGACAAAGGATTTAATAACCAGAGCTTACCTTTTATCCTAAAGACAACAGAGTGTCACTGGAGTTTATAGAGTCATATGGTCAGGAAAATTCACTTTAGAAATTGTGTGAAGAGATTTGATGAGACCACTGTAATAATTTAGGTGAGAAGTCATGAGAGCCTGAACTAAGGTGGTGAGTAGAAAGAAGGGAACAGATATGAGATATGAGTAAAATGGCAACACTTGACAACTGAATGAATATAGGTAGTGAGGGACAGTGAGTGCAGAATAATGAAGTTACAAACCAGAGAGACAGGAAGAATGATGAAAGATGGGTATGTGGGAAAGATAATGAGTTCTATTTTGGACATGCTGAGTACTTTTGTCTATGGGACTTTCAGTTTGAAATGCCCACTGGATGGCTTGTGCAATAGGACTGAGGCTCAAGGGAGAAAAAGGCTCTCAGTCTGAGTCGCTTACACAGCAATGATCATTAAACCCATGGAAGCTGATGGGTACCCAAAGAGTGCATAGGTCAGAGCTCTGAAGAACATCCACAATGATGGCAATAAGGTTCCTGCAAAGGTGAATGAGAAAAAGGTAGAATTACAAAGAGACCCAAGAGAATAATGTCATGGAAACCCAGAGAGGAAAAAGTAGACAAGAAAAGAGAGTAGTCAACAATGTCAAATGCAGAAGAAAGGTCAAGAAGAATGGGAACTGAGAAAATCTTTGTTATAAGGGACAGCTAGCTTCCTGGGTAGGTATGGGAAGGAATATATTCAGAATTGAACGAAATATAAAAGAATAAGACAGTAAGAAAAATGTTTTTAAAATAGAGATTACACTGTTTAATCACCTGAAAAACATTGGTATTTCAAAAGAGGGAATGCATATATGTGAAGAAATTTAGCCATACGAAATCATCTCAGTCAAATATGAGACATGGTATATGCAAATATGATTAAAATCTCTCTAAACCAATTTGTATATTCAAAGGCATAACTAGCACAAGAAATCAAGAAGTATCTATTCTAAATACGCAATAAATCTTTTCAGAAAATATGCATGGAACTAAGGACCATGTAGCATACGGATATAACAAGATAATAGGAAGGAAAAAAAAGTCTGCTCAACTGAAGTGTAGTAAATGCAGATGTTATAGTAACAAAGGTCACTAGAAATTTCAAAATTACACTAATCAAAGTCCAAGTTTAATACCCCCAAAATGCAAAATGACCAAAGTATATTCTAGGATGCAAAATGAAATTGGAAAGAAGCTGAAGCAAAAAAAAAAAAGTCACAGGAAAAAAGAAGATATCTCTTTGGAATTTCTGAAAGGAAGGAGGGAGGGAGATAGGTAGGAAGGCGGAATGGAAGGAAGGAAGGAAAGGAGGGAGGGAGGGAAAGAAACATGAAGAAAAAAAAACCTTAGGAACAATTACAGGTGTTTAAAATGGAATGGACTGCTGGGGGAAGGGAGAGGAGAAATGTTCTTAATCACTAGAGACCCTCAAGCAGAAGCTGAATAAGCGTACTCTATATATGATATAGATGGGTGTTCAGAGTAGGAATTAGACAAGATAAGGGACTGAGGTCTTTTTGCTAATTTGCAATTATATAATTCTTTATAACAAAGCTCATAATTAGAAACAAAAAGAAAACAAAGAGACATGTTCCAAGATCAATGAGTGACAAAGTAGAAAAATATCATTAAATGCTAACTAATATGTCACATATATCACCAAACAAAACAGAATTGTTATGGGAGGTGGGGGTGGGAAGGGCAGGAGACTTAGGATCCTAATCTTTTTTTTTTTAAGGATAATATTTGTGCTATCTACTTGACAGTATTGTGAGAAATATATATGAAAACCTTAACATGCTATATTCACATGAGTTATTACTGTAGCCAAATACAAATGTTAAAAGAAGAACGGGAAAAGGAAAGCAAGAGTAAATACCGTATGTGGAACTGTTCTAATGTGAGGTGGGGACTCCAGGTTCTGGAGGATGTCAATAACACTGATCACAAGGAATAAGTCTCCAGCAGCTGCAGCTAGTCTAGAGGGACAGAGGATCATGGGATAGGGAAGATAAATCACCCAGCTGTGGTTTGGACTATCCTGTTTATATTCAACTAGGCAGGAAAAAAAGCTCTGTAGGGAGCTATTTTTGTCTAGCTTATTTCTAACTGTCTTAGGTCCTACTGTATTAGTACGTACACACACACACACACACACACACACACACACACACACACACACACACACACACAGTGTCCCAACTACATGCAAGGCACCAGGAATTCCTCAAGAAAAGGGAAAAAGTTGGGAGCAGCTAGTGCTGCAGTATTTGGAGACCAGCACAAATGAGGCAGATAGCATACAGTGGAAAGCAGGGAAAGATAAGGCTGGATAGGTGGGGCCAGTTAAAATGGAGAGCTCCACAGTCTGCCTTCTACCTACCTATGAAAATGGAATTATTTTCAAAGAATGATAGCAGTACCATCATTTTATGAATGAAGAAACTGAGGTCAATAGGATAGGTATAGGGATTGAACCTATATTTTCATTGGTATGGGTTATTCTGAGGTGACTAAATTCCCTCTACCAAAGATTAACACCTTTTCTTCAAATTTCATCTTACAGAATTGCCTAGGGGCTGAGATGTCATACAGCCAATATACATCAGAGGGGTGACTGGAACCCAGATCTTCCTAACTCCAAAGCCAGCTCTCTTTCTACTATGCTATCCCTATAAAACATGCTACCTGTTTGTTAAGATGCACTTATGATCATGTGTCTTTCTTTTCAATGTCTAATTTTTTAAAAATTGAAATAATATTCCTTTGTAATATATAATTGATTTGAAGAGGTATTCCAATGAAGCAGCTATAACTAGTACAAAGATAATAAAGGCAGTTTAAGTAGTAAAAATATAGAAACACAAAGCAAAAAATCCAAATCCAGAATTAGGCTTATTGCCTTATTCATTATTAGTGATGGAGAGGAAAGACCACCATATTTGTTTTGTACAATGCTTAAGTTTCAAATACTATGAAATATATCAAATTAAAATGATATCTTGAAACTATAAATGCAGAGTTCATGAGCAAGATGGTAATTTTTCCAGCGAAAATTAAATGCTTTTAATAAACAAAAACATACTTTCCCCAAAAAAAGTGACATAAAAAGGACTCTTTTTAGCTTTTAGCATTGCCTTATTGAAATGATAAGTGTCAATCATCCCATAAGAGAAACACTGGTCCTCCCTATAGCTAACAATATTCCACTTGTAGATGAATAAGGTGGTAAGGATAATTTTTTATATATCTAATGATTTTTACAACCAATTAATTGAAAAACTATAATCTTTATAGTTTGCATGGCTAGGAGATAAAGAAACAGGCATTGATGCTCATTTGGCTACATATGTATGTTGTTAGAACTGAGATGGAAAATTTCTTGCTTTGCAGACCTATTAATGGCAATGATTTAAGATAAAATTTCAATATAAGTGATGAATTTTCAAAAATGAAATTATCTAACATGCGAGAATTGTTTGGGACTTTGATTTTGTGGAACTCATTCAACATCAGGACAAAATGCTAGTCCTAAAAGGAATAATTAAAAATGTATGGTTTCTCATGCATGTTTCATAATCACTTGTATCAAAAATATGAGTAACAGGCTATAAAGAGTTTTTCCAGTTTTATAAAATCAATTTTAAAAATCCATTAAAAGAAAGGCTCTTTGCAAAACTCTGGAATGATATGGGAGCAAAGTACAAACCACTTTTTTATTATTGCAAAATATACTAGATTTCTCTTGTCAAAGTTCTTTGAAAAATTACTGAGCTAAAAGAATAACTTGTCTTTCTTCTTGGTAATAAAGGTAAAGCATATCTAGTTCATAATAAAAAAAAATTCCTCCTGAAAATGGTGTATTTGGTGGCTATTTCTGAAAAACTGAGTATTCTAAATAATCAGTGCAAGTCGCTTAAGTCCATACACTGAAACATTTATAAAAAACCATTTGAGATGGGGACTCCCTTTCTTGCCTATGCTGGAATTCCAGTGGCTACCCACAAGCCCATTCTAAAACTGATCAGCAAGGAAGTTGTAACCTATACTCTTTTCCCAATGTGAGCCAATACACTTTTCCTTATGCAGTATGGTACCCTGTGCTCAGGAACTGGGCATAGGGGCACTACTTGGGATGCTAGGAAATCACTTGAGCTCAGGAGTTCTGAGCTGCAGGAGGGACTAAGCTGACTGGGCTTCTGTTAAATTAAGTTTGACACCAAAATGCTGAGTCAAGGGCTACCAAGCTCTGATGACGACTACTTAATTTCAGATAAAGTTAGGAATTTGTTTCAATATTTAGAATACCTGCACAGATTTTAAGCACACAATAAAAATAAAATTAAGCAATAAAAATATTATAGTCTAGATCTGACTTGATGAGTCAATGTCAACTGAAAAATAGGCGAAAAATTCAAGAGTTTCATCAATGAAGAATAAAAAATATATATTGGCTAATTGGATATGAGATGAAGGAAAACGAAGAATCAGATGAAATTATGATTTTTGAGTCTGAGTTAAGGGGAAAATAACAGTGCCATTAACATATGAAAAGCTGAGAAGAGTATCCATATTTGAGAAGGAAATAAATTCAGTTTGGATCATAATGAGTTTAAACTGAAGACAGGACATCTAAGATATACCCTATAAATGGCCTGACAGATTAGAATTCAAGTGAGATATCTAACTAAAAATCAAAGATCTGAGTCATTTGCATACATAAACAAAATCAGTTCTAGAAAAGTATATTAAAAAAAGGAGTCAATAAAGTCAATGATTAAGGAGGACTTATCATTTGGAGCAGAAGAGACTGAACACTAAAGGAAAAATCGGAGATGTAGAAGCAGCAAGAAAGGGTAATGATGTTTTTCTCTTCTTTTTGTTGAGTTGTTTTAGTCAGGTCTAACTCTTCATGACTCCATTTAGGGTTTTCTAGGCAAAGACAACGGGGTGGTTTCCCATTTCTTTCTCCAGTTCATTTTACAGATGAGGAACTGAAGCAAACAGGTTGAAGTGATCTGCCCACAGTCACACAGCTAGTAAAGTGTCTGAGGCCACATTTGAACTCATGAAGTTGAATCTTCCTGACTCAAGACCCAGCACTCTATTCACTGTGCTACCTAGATGTTTTCTTAGCATTATCTTATTCTCACATTGTTATGTTTTTATCTCAATGTATCCTCACAACATTCTTAGGGCTTTTATTATTATCATTATAAATACGGATAAACTGAAGATTTAGTAACTTGTCTAAAGGCCCAGATGATTAATGGCAGTCAGGGACTAAAACCATATCTGTTGACTCCCTCAAGTTCAATAACCTTCTGCAAAACTTTTCCAAACATAACCTATCTCTTAATAATTGCAGCAACGCACTTATCGCTTCCTACCTGAAGTTGTAGTGAAGCTTGCTCTCAAGATTTCCTATGCCTTTTTCTCAATATCCCTCTTGTAAAAGTCTAGAGTAGTGAACAGAAAGCTGGCTTTGGAGTCTAGAAGACCTGGGCTCAAATCTCACTTCTGATATATACTAGCTATGTGCCCCTGGGCAAATCACTTAACAATTTAGCACTCTAGACAAATCTCTCAAGAATCTCCTCTAAATTGCTGAGGTGCCGATCTGCATTGGCAGAGGAAACTTCCTCATCTGGGAGTTTCTTATTATCAATGAAATCACAAGTTTTTGTACCTATTCCCTGTCTGAATACACATTCATCACAGAAGACTGAAAGGCTATGTAACAAGTAACTTTATTGCTTTTTACAGAACCCTGAATACAAGTATACTAGAGATCTATGTACTATGTACATATATGGAGAAGTAACTTGGCACAAAGACAAAAACCTTGGAAATGAAGTCAGAGGAGCTGGGTATGAATGCAGCCTCAATTAATATTGGAGAAGTAGGTCTGTGGACCAGATTAGCTCTAAGGTCCCTTTCCTGCTCTAAATCTAAAGCTCTACAATCTGGCTCCAGAAAACCTACCTTTCTCCTTTCTTATAACCACAATCTCCCAATATGCATTTGTTCACATAGTCACCCTTAGGTATAGGATCTTTTCTTCAGATTTTATGGGTAAAGAGAATTCCCTATTACTCCTACATATCCATGTCAGCAAGCACCTTCTCTGAAATAAAGATTTAGAGTTGCCTAGGACACTGAGAGGTGTCAGAGACAGCGCCTGAACTCATGTTTTCTAGACTCTGAGATCAATTTTCAATCCACTATATCAAGCCACAGTGACCCCTCACTCTTCCCCCAACCAAGATATTTGTTTGTTAAAATCCCTAAATTCAAAGCAATCAAACAAGCATTTTTATTAAGTACTTTCAATGTGCCTGGACCATAGGGCTAAATACTAAGGATACAAAAGTGAAAAAGTCCCTGCCCTCAAGGAGCTTACATTCTAATGGAGGATTTAGAATATACTAGTAAAGACAGATAGACAGATTAGATAGATAGATAGATAAGACAGATCTATACACACATATAATGAATACAGGGTAGTATAATGAATACAGGAGTCAGTATACTTGCAGCTGGGAGGATCAGGCAATGCTTCAGGTGGATGATGCTTTTGTGGAGTCTCAAAGGAAAAGATGAGTAGGTAAACAGAAGTATATTCTAGTTTTGGAGGGAAAGCCAGTGCTATGTATGGAGATGGAAGAGTTCTATGTGAAGAACAACAAGTAGGCCAACAGAGTTGGTCTGCAGGGTGAGATGAAGGTAGTAAAATGTAAGAAAACTGAAAAGGTAGGAAAGGGCCAGTTTGTTAAAGAGATTTAAATGGCAGCCAAGAGTTTATATTTGACCCTACAGGCAACAGGAAACCACTAAAGTTGATTGAGCAGAGGGGGTAACATAACCAGAACTGTTATTTTGGTGGCTGTGTAAAGGATGGACTGCTGTGGGGAGAAGGTTGAGGTAAGCCAAACTGGAATCTATTGCAATAAGTCAGGCAAAAAGGAAATGGTGTCCTGAACTACAGTGGTGGTAGGTGAGTTGAGAGGGAGTTGATGGGAAAATACTGAGACAGAGAAAATAAAATCTAATTGGATACATGTGGCAAGTGGGAATAAGGATATCATCTAACACCATAACCTCCTTATATATATAAAAACTATCTTTTTCCTCACTCTGAAGCTCAGTTTGGCCTCTGCCCTTCACTTATCATGTTCTAACTAGTATTGTTTTTATTTACATACAAAAGCAAGTTCCCTGACTACAGGAGCTATAATTTTTAATCTTTGTAACCCCAGCCCTAGTATAATGTACTACATTATACAACTGGTACTTAATAAATGTCTGAATTGAACTAGTAACAGCCAAGCTAAAAAGGTCTGCCTAAAGAGTCAGTCAGAAAAGAATTCTTTTCTTTTGATGGAGTAGGTCAGAAAATTCTAAACTCTACAGATTTCCCCCACAAACAAGACAAAATAGCACCTCAGGGCTACCATAAAAATAAACAAGAGTTAGGACAGAACAAAGGTCATCCTGGGACAATCCAAAGAAAAGTCCCAGGTCCAAGGTGTCCCAATGAAGAGTAAACATCTCCAGGCTAGTTCCACTGAAACAACAAGCAGTGAGCCCTGGGGCTAGTTGGATTGGGAGATGGCCTCACCAGCCACAGGAAGTTTCACCCTCTCAGACAGTGTGGGGAGCCAGGCCTCAGAGCCAGGGAAGATTGAGGGAACTTCTGCTGATTAGGAACAGTCAGCCTCAGCTGTGCTAGCCAGATAGGGCCCTGGGTGAGAAGGGCCCAGCACATGTCCAGGGGTGCAGAAGCAGTGGGGTGGTTACACTGCTGGCTGTGGGCACTTAGGGGAGGATAGAATTCTTGGTTTTGGTTCCAAGCTAGAGGGGAAAACTGATGGAGGATCTCAGGTCAGAGGCACCTCAGGAATACAGAAGATTACAAAAAAATAAGGGGCAACAAATTTTTTTTAAGAGCAGTCAAAGGAGAAAGAATCCAACCATATAGAAAGTTACTATGGAAAGAGAAGACTAGGGTTCATCTTCAGAAGAGGATACTGAAGCAAAAAAACCTCTCTCCTACAATAATGTCAAATGGGCATCTGCCCAAAAAGAATTCACAGAAGAACTATAAAAAGATTTTTAAAATCAAATGAGATTGAGAAAAAATTTTTTTAAAAAGACAATCCAAGAAAAACAAGGAAATTAGGAAAAGAAAGTCAACCAACTAGAAAATGAGATCCAGAATCTTAAGGAAGAAAACGACTCCTTGAAAATTAGAATTGGGGAAGGGGAAGCCAGTGAAGTTATAAGAGACCAAGAAATAATAAAACAAAATATAAAGAATGAAAAAATAGAAAAGAATGTGAGACATCTCATAAGAAAAACAATTGATCTGGAGAACAAATCAGGAAGAGAAAATATAATTGGAATAATCAAACCACCTGGAAGCTACAATCAAAAAAAGAATCTTGATACAGTAATACAAGAAATAACTAAAGAAAACTGTCCTGAAGCATTAAACCAAGAGAAAGCAGAAATAGAAAAATAACCCACCTCTAAGAGATTCTATAAAGAAAACCTACAGAATATAATAGTCAAATTCCAAAACCCTTAGTTCAAGCATAAAATATTATGAGTAACAAGAAAAAAAAACAATTTAAGTATGGTGGTGCCATAATTAGAATCACACAAGCCCTCACAGCAACTACATAAAAGACCACAGGCCTTGGAACACTATATGTTGAAGTGCAAAAGAACTGGGGTTGTGGCTGAAAATATCACAACCAGCAAAGTTAAGCATAATCTTGAATAAAAAAAATGACATTTACTGAATTGTCAGACTTTCAGGATTTTGTTTAAAAAAAAAACCTGAACTTAATAGAAAATTTTACATATAAGATCCAAGAGAAATATAAGGTATATATCAAAGACTTATTACAGGGGACTCAAAAAGGTCAGAGTGCTTACCTTTTATACAAGGAAATATAAAATGTATGTCTAAGATTTTAATTCGTAATTGGGTAGTTCATAAGAAAGACTGGGTAAATATGAGTATATGATTTTAAAAAGTTAAACCATTTAGGAATAGGTCAAAAGAGTAATTATTTTATACACATGGGGTCTAAGACAGGTCTGCATAACCTGTGCCCACCAAAGGATTTCCTCTACATACAAAGGATATTTTCCTCTACATTTTTTGAGGCCAAAATCCTTTGGTAGGCTACAGCTTGTGCAGGCCTAGTCTAAGAGGAAGAATTAACAGGATGGAGGAGATGGGCTGGTAGTGCTAGAACTCTACTTTCATCACGAAGGGTTTAAGAGGGTAGAAAGGCATAAATTCAGAAAGAAATAAAAGGTCTTATTAGAGGATAAGTGGGGGGGGAGAGGATAAGGGGGGGATTTCTAGAGGGGAGGGTGAGGGATTAGGATAAGGGAGGGTAATAGAAAGGTATTTAGATTAATGGGAATGAGAGGATAAAGGAACAATCCTTGGAGAGTGTAGGTTAAGTAATAGGACAAGGTAGCTGGTAAATGTAAAGTAGAGGAGTCAGGATGCATAGGAAATAAGATAACATAAAATACAGATCAGGAGTAGAATTTATTAGGGGAAAATAAAGCAGGGATAGTAATCATGATCTCAGACAAAGTTAAAGCTACGATAGATTTAATTGTAAGAGAAAAATAGAGAAACTATATGTCAGTCATATTAATCAATGTTTTAGACTATCTAAAATAACTAGACAGTATAAGGATGGAATATTGCTGTAGTATAGGAAATAACAAGTTGGTAGACTCAGAAAAATATGGAAAGACTTGGACTTACAAAGGAAGAGGTTATCCACCTTCAGAGAAACAGAGGGCAAATAAGTACAGTACAGTCTCACATACATGCACATGAATGTATACATCTATATATGACTATGGTTCTAGATATCTAAGTGTGTGTGTAAGTGCACATATGTATGTGTATATATGTACACATATGTACATTCATGTGTATGTGTATATATGTGTGCATGCGTAGATGTGTGTGCACATGTATAAATATATCCACACTTAATTCTGCCTTCTTGGGAGGAGGGGGAAAAAAGAACAAAGTAAAAAGTACACAGCACAGAACAAAAGAAAACTTACAAGGAAGCAAAGAAAAGATGGACAGCTCTGACCCCATGTAGTATCATATAGGCTTTTTTGAAATGGAAATTTATTGCTGTATATTTTGAATCATCTCTTAAGTTCTGCTGTGCACGTGGCAATGCTTTTTTCTTCTTCTTTTGCATTTAAGTTTTAAATACATTTCTTTTTCTTTTCTTATAGTGTATTTAAGTTTATAATAATTTTTTTAAAAAATCATTCAATGATATCTTATTGATGACACCACAGTTTGCTGACCGGGTTAGGAAAAGGAGATTAGAGTATACCTAAAAATAGGTCAGGCCATACTAACTCTCCTCTACATGGACAAAGAAACTGAATTAGAATCATAACTTCTTGTGTCCTGCTCACATCCCTATTAACTTGAACATGTCTCCCATCTCTTCTGAGTCAAATTTTTCTCCTATCCTCAGTGACTCCCCGCTTCTTCCCAGAAGCCTTAACCTTGTCCAAGTTTCTTCTGGTCATGTCTTCCCTCTTGTCTGATCTATGGCATTGTATCTTACGCTGCATATCTTTAATCTATAAAATAAGCAGAAATCCCTTAGTTCTGAAAGCCACCGATAGAAGTTTAGATTAATCTATTCCTGGAAGTGAATACCACTGACAGACATAAGGCACAAGAATATACCTAGGTATTGGAATAACTGGTTTCTAAGGTCTGCCTTCAGCAAGAAACACCTGTGTTCTATGATCTTGCGGCAATAAAATGCCAACAACAATAGTGACATATTCCTTGTCATATACATTCACACACCCGTTTTAAGGTATGAGGCTTTTACAAAGATAAATTCCCTGGAGGAATCAGTTAAAAAGCCCTTTGAATAAATATTCAAATAACTAAGAAAATCTATCAGTGAAAACAAAGGCCCCCTTAGGAGCTTCCCCCTAGGGCCAATAGCTGGCCTCTTCAACCATCCTTCAAACTTAACTAAGGTTCAATAGTTCTGGCATTTTGGGATCTTTATTCCTATCAGATTCCCAGTTTGCTGGAAGAGACATAGGAGTACAAAGTGTGAGATGCTCCTTATTGAGCGGACCTGGCTGGTCTACACAATACAGGTCAAAATGAAGCAGAAACTCCCTCTTCTGCCCTTTTAAAATCAGACCCTTCTTACATTATTTGCATACTATAGAAAGTAGGTGATGGCATGACTTTCAAAACTGTATTACTGAAAGAAGTCTCACACACATAACTCCTCTTGATACTTTTTCTCTACCTTCTAGTGGTTCATTTTCTGCATTGTTTTCCTTGATACCATTTTATGGCTAAGAGGAACTGCCACAATAAATTTTCTCTGCAACAATATTACCGTTCCAGATACAGGTCAAATTCTATTACAAAGAATATCACTATAAAACCTCCTGAGAATAAAACAACGTTAAACAGATAATTTATTCTGCATTCTATGAGATAAATTTCAGCATAATCCATAATTCTGATTCCCACTGAGCTCACTGTAACTACATTTGACTTGTAGGATTATGTCAATTCAAAGTATTGCAATGCAAAATAATTTTTAAAATATTTGAAGATGAATTTTGCATTAAGGAATCAGTTTAAAGGACGATTCCAGTGATTAAAACAAAGGAAGATTCAGAGTATGAAGTAAGCTGATCTAAGGGCTAAAGTATTCTGGCAAAGGACATAATAGAAAGAGTACTGAATTCGACACTTGAGCAGCTGCACTTCAATACTGTCTTTGCTTTTTAAATATAATCTTGAGCAAGTCCCTTCATTTCTGTGTCTCAATTTCCCCATCTATAAAAGGAGTTGGGAGTAGATATCTTTTCTAGCTTAAATTATGATCCTTGGATCCTTATACACTTAATTATAAAAACAAGGAAACAGAAGGCAAAATTTAATTATTTTATTTCCATGATTTATCATGCTTACCTTCTCTACAACACTCCATTCTCCCCATGTTCCCCAGGATCATAATGATTCCTGTTTGCCCTGGTTTTGAAAAGTCAATACCTATTTCTAGCGTTAATAACAACAAATTTATCAATAGCATTCTAGAAGTCACAATGGGCATAGGTACAAGAAACATGAAAAATTTCAAAACCACTGGAGGAAAAAAACCAAGTAAATTTGTAAATGTCACTAGTGGGGAGACAGGATATATACAGTCCTAGGATCACCACAATCATTAAAAGTAAGAAAGAAGTACACTAGGAACAGAGGACAAAGAATGAGAATCAGAAAGGAAACCAGCAATATACAATGATTTTGATGAGTCTATAATGTCATCTATGTGGGTACTCCAGCAAAGCAGATTCTAACTCATCCATGATTTCTAATCCTGGGTCTATACCCTTTCAAAAATATGCCACATGAGGTCCAACCAATATGCGGAGGGCCTTCTCTGAGATATCTCAACAATGCATAAATCTCAATGGAGTCCATCAGCTATCACTGGCTCTCACCACACAAAGAGCCCATTTTTCTCTGACAATATTCTTTACCCTACTTCCCCCATATAATTTTATTTATGATGTGTTATGGCTTGTTCTCTTCCACAACGTACTTTTATCCTAAATTTTGGGCAATCTTCAACTTTAATTAGGCACTGGACATAAAAAGACCCAACAAAACATAATTCTTGCCATCAAGATGTTGACATTCTCCTGGGGAGGGAAAGGAGGAAACACATGTAAACAGGTAAATAAACTGATGAAAACAAGACTACAGGCACCAAGAAAGACTTCCCATAGAATATATCTTATGAGCTATGCTTTGAAGGAATCCAAGGATTCTAGAAGGCAGAAGTGATAGAGAAGGACTTTATTCCAGACAGATATCTATCACAGATACAGGAAATGGAATGGAATAGTCAGAGATTAGCAAGCATATCAATTTGGCTAGAAGATTGGATTCAGCTTAGAGGTCGTCTAAGTCTAAGCCTCTCATTTTACATATAAGGAAAGTAAATATCAGAAAGGTTAAGTGTCTTGCCTAGGGTCATACAGGTAATATAAGATCTGGAATCTGAAACAGTCTTCAGGACCTAAATCTAGACCTCCTCACACTACACCAAGCTATTCCAGTTAGGAGATTATAACAATAGTTACAGGAAGGTCTAAGCTAGGGAGGTGACCATGAAAATGCAAAGAAGGGGATGGATATTAGTGATGTTAAACAGGTAAAACTGACAAGATTAGGTCATTGAAAGAGTGGAAGCAGGAATGAGGAAGAAGGAAGAGTGTAGGATAAAGCCGAAGTTGTGAAACTGAATAACTGGAAGTATGGTTGTGCCAAGAAAAAGAAGGAAGGTTCAAGAAAAGCTAGAACTTGGAGCCAGGGAGATAATGAGCTCCATTTTTAGAATGCTGAGTTTGAGATGTCCAAAGAGCATTTAGGAAGATAAGACAGGAAGGAGATAGACAGGATATATTAATAAATCTGAGTCTCATTTGCATAGAAATGATCATTGAACCCACAGGACTAGAAATTATGAAGGGAGAAGACACAGAATAAAAAGAAGAAAACTCAAGAGATAGCCTTAGAGAGCATTCACAGTGAGAGGGCAGGATACAGACAGTAAGACAGCAGAAGGGACCATGAAGAAAGGGTTAAGTATGAAAGAAGAGAAGAGACAGTATTGTGATAAAAACCAAGGAATGCAAAAGCATCCTGGAAGAGGGTAATGATCAACAGTGTCAAATGCTTCTAAGAGGTCAAGAATGATGACTAAGAAAAGACCACCTAATTTAGCAATTAAAAGACTAGTAGTTACTTCCTATCAGGTGAGTAGGGAGGTCAGTAGGAAGACTACTACAGGCTAAGAAATTAGCAGGGTTTTGAAGGATTACCATATGGAAAAAGATTAGACTCATTCTGTTTGGGCCCAGAGATTGGAAGTAGAAGCAATGGATAGAAGTTACCAAGAGGTCAATTTAGCTTGATGCCTGAAAAAACTTCCTTAGGAAAGTAGAATTTGCTGCCTAGAAGGTAGTTTGTGATTTCCCTCCTTAAAGATCTTTAAGCAAAGGCTGGATAAGCATTTGTTGGGTATGGATAGGTTGGAAGGGAAGAACTTCCAACTCTAAATTTCTGTGATTCTCTGAGTAGAAGCTGAGATAATGAAACTAGCATCTGCTTGTTGTGAAAGGGAAGAGAAGATGATACCTTGAAAGAACAGATCTAGGGATATTTGTAGACAGCAGAGAAGGAACCAGTAGATAGGGAGAAGTGGAAGATCAGAATGGGGATAATGGAAGGGAAAAAAGCTCACAAAATGGTGTCACCTGCAGCAAGGACCTCCCATGAACTTGCTCTACATCTACCGTTTAGTTCATTGGTAGTCATCTTTTTTCTCTCATCCATTGCACTTCCTCATGTAGTACACTGGGTCTGTGAAGTTACAATCCAAATGTAGTTCATTGTCGTTGATGGTAAAGTTTTTAATAAAAAAAATATTTTACCAATCTTTTCCATTTTCCCTGTATTTGTTACCCTTCTGGTTGTATCCTTAAATTCCCTCAGGATAACTGTTTAGTTAGTTCCATGGTCAAGTTATATTTAACCTTATTTTGCCCTCCAATGTGTCTACCTGCTTTGTGAAGCACAATCATTTCTCAACATTCGAGGGCTTCACATTTGTGATTTTGCCTGTTTGTGGGCTGGCCATCAATAACTAAATAGGAATTTTTGTTTTGTTTTTTTGAAAGGGAATTTTTGGAGATTTGTGGTATGCTGCAGATAATCACAGACAACATGCATATGTAAAGAAACTTTTAAAATGTTAGTAAGACATAAATGCATAAATACTGTATATTAGGGGTGGGGAACCCACAGCCTCGAGGCTACATGTGGCCCTGTAGACCCTCAAGTGTGGCCCTTTGACTGAATCCACAGCTCAAACTTGTATTTAATTAAAGGACTGCATTTGAGGACCTAGAGAGCCACATATGGTCTTGAGGCTGCAGGTTCTTCACCCCTGCTGCATATTATTAGTATATTTTGTCATTTCCTACCATAAAAATACATTCATAAATTATACTTAGATTTTGTTAAATTTCAGTGCACTACATACTCTCTTTGGGAAAGCCTCTTCTTTGTCTCTCTATCATCCAGACTAGTCAGCGTGATCCTTGTATCTTGCGGTTTTTGTAGAAGAAGGAAATTGATCAAGTAGTTTCTGCAGCTACAAGGGCAGCTTTGAAAACTCTGCAAAGTGTGCAAAATACTAATCTCTCTGGCACAGAAACTGCAACTTTTTTATATGGGTGTAGTGTGTTGTTTTACTTGTTTTGTGTGTTAAATAAATGATCAGAATTATTAAAAATAAAGATTTAGGGTGGGGGCTAGAGTTATTTGCAAATTTTAACACTTTCAGGGTCCTGTTCCCCTAACCCCAGTGAATGTCAAGTGTAGATAGTACTAGTGCTTATGTCTTTTACTATCCTTAGCATTAAGATTCAAAAACAACCTGATATTATAAACCACTGTTGTCCTTTATTGTCAGTGCTAATTTCTAGACTCTTACAACTGTTGAATTTTACATGGATTATATTATGGCAATAATATTAATCTCTTTTGGTATCTGTTCCTCTCTCCATTTCCCATTCTTCAATATCAATGGCTTGTTTAAATATCAAGGTTAAAATCATTTTAATTGCATGCCACATCTTTTTCTCATTTTTTATTATTCCTCCTAGTTTTGTATTAGTCCTTTAACAAGTCGGTGCTACGATTCTACACAGATAACCAGTTTAGGAGTGGCTCACCCATTAGTAACAGCTTGTTTTTGATAAGGTTATTTGGTGTTCACCATGTCCAGAGTTTCCCAGTTCATTTCTCAAAGAAAGTACTAATGGCTAAGGGATATGAGATGTCTGTCTAGAAAGGCTTCCTTTTTCACTGCTGAACGTTTCCTAAAATTTTTTTGCCATCCTCCCCTATACCCACCTTTCCAGAAAATAATACAGAGTTCTTGAATGTATTTCTCTCCCACCTTGCCCTCCATAACTGATACTGCCAAATAATTATTTTTATGATGATATTCTTGCAAATGCTCAATCACAGATTTAGTGCTGGAAGGGGAAAGTTCTGGGGTTACAAATACATAAGTAAAACAGTACCACCAGCTCGCCATAAGATCAAATTTTTAATAGGGAAAGATCATTTATACCAGAGGTTTTTCAAAAATGGACTAGTCTAATTCTCTTGTTTTATATATGAAGAAAATGAAATTTAAGTGACTTTTGACCAAGGTTACACAATAGCGACAAAACACAAATTCTAATTCAAGTCCTATGACTGCAAATTCAGTTTTCTTCCCACCTCACCACATTGACTTACTTTCCTTCTTTCCCAATGTTGACTCTATGGTTAAATAATTCAATTATATCTTGTCCTCTACACTCAAATCCTTTGCTTTTCTGTTCTATCACTATTCATTCCTGAGCAAACTCCAACTCTAGCTTGCTCCCCACCCCCCACTATCCACATTTTGTTAAACACACTAGAACCTTCCTAATGCCGTGACCCTTTAATACAGTTCCTCATGTTGTGGTGACCCCCAACCATAAAATTATTTTCATTGCTACTTTATAACTGTAATTTTGCTACTGTTATAAATCTGATATGCAGGATGTATTTTCATTGTTACAAATTGAACATAACCCACAGGTTGAGAACCTCTGCACTAGAGGATGTCACTCACCTGTGCTGACAGGGTATGCTCCAAATTTGTTACATTTGTTAACTGGTCTCTCACCATGGCAAGTGAATCCTTTTATTCCTCCATAATTAACTATATTGCACTCCTTAAAGCAGGTGTTTCAATTTCAAATTTGTATCTTCCTTTCTTAAATTTCCCATACCCCTCCTCTCCTGTGCAGAGGACATGGCTTCCCGTGTTGCTGTGAAAATGGAAGCTTATTCATCATAAATTCTGTACATTTCAAAGATACTTGACACTATCCCTCATTCTCTCTTTCCCTTCTCTACAGTGTCCAGAGGCACCAGATTACTTCAGGTCTCTATCAATCACCTGGAATATTGCAAGAGGCTCCCTAACAGTCTTTGCCTCCAAAATTTCCCGTTCAATGCACCATAATCTGCATTTTTAAAATTTTTATTCATTTTGAACTTAAATATAGAAAGACAAAAAAAATTCCATCTACACAGCACAGCATAAGAGGATTCAACATAGAACCATGAATTACCATTTTGCAGTTTGCTTTTTCTGAAAAACTATGTAATAAATACTAAACATCATTTTCAAAACTACCCTGCTTTTCTGTGCTTTAAGTTTTCTTCTGTTCGATGACAATGATCTTTCTAAAGCCCCTGTCTGACCACGTCACTCTCCAACTCAAGCGGTCCAAGTGGCTTCCTCTTGATTCCAGGATTAAACACAAACTTCTCAGTTTGGCAAGTAAAGCCCTTCACAATTTGGCTTCATCCAAATTATCCTTCCAGGTTTATAATACATCCCTGCATTTTCCCTTTACATGACAATACATCTGCTACCTCCTTGTCTATGCATAAGCTATTATTCCCAATGACTAGAGTACACTTTGATCTTTGCTTTCAAGAATTTCTAGCCTTCAGCCCCATTTCAAGGCTCAGATACAGCATCATCTCTAACTTGGTCTCTCACCCCAGAAATTACTTTGTATTTATTTGTATATATTTTGCATTTACTTATCCGTTCCCCCAGTGCCTAGCTGGCACTAAAGAGCTTACTGAATGGAGTCAGAAACCGAGAAGCATATGATAAATCTTAGTAGTAGAGCTGAGACTATAACTCAGCTGATAATAATTACATTATTATGTAATGTATTATCTTGATAAACATCACATTTTCTCACTAATATCTTTTGGGAATAGCTTAATATTCACTTCTGACATATCTTCATCTACTCAGTGGTTAATGAGCTTTAAGTTTCTCTGCCTCTCCAACCTTTAGGAAATAGTTAATGAGGTAGAAACTAGCACTTAAATTCATTGGGGGTAGTTAGATGGAACACGGGATATACAGCACCAGGCCTGGAGTCAAAACGACCTGAGTTCAAGTTCAATCTTAGACTTTAGCTATGTGACCCTGGTGAAATCACTTATACTGTTTGCCTCAGTTTCCTCCTCTCTAAAATGAGAATAAAAATAGCACCTACTCCCTAGAATCACTGTAAAGATTAAATGACATAATATTTGTAAAGTGCTTAGCACGGTACCTGGCACACAGAGGACACTACACGTTAGCTATTTTTATTACTGCTGAGTTACATATTTATTGTAGACTTAACGTTGTATTTACTTTGGTGGAAGAACAGCTTGTCTTCAAGTAGGAAGCTCTCAAAAAAGAGAATTTCTCAATTCAGTGAAGTTGGAAGAAGGAAAATTTGAACAAATTTTAAAGCCACAGAAAATATCAAAAGGTTTTGGATGGTGGAGGGAGAGGAGAGGGGATGGATTTAAAGTTAATACAGTAGTTTATCAAAACAATTACAAATTTCTTAAATTATATGTAATGCTTCTGTTACAAATTGAGTGCCTGTCAATCAAGAAGCATTTACTAAATGTCTACGTGTACTACTAAGAGCCTACTACAAGGATCTGAGATTCTACTTTTTGACAGGTTATGAGATAATACATACAAGATAAAAACAGAAATTACTAATGTTATAGCAAAACAAAAGTTACTTTGGTTATCTGGACTTCAGACTGCTGTTCACCACACTGAGTAGATACAAAGATCACACAGTCAGAAAAGGAACTGAGAATATGTTTAAAGTTTCATTTTCATTACTATTAACAGTTTCTGCTTCTTCTGATGCTTCATTTTAATCCTATTCACATACTTCTGAAAATTGGGTTGACACACTGCAACAAGTGTTTCTAACCTTCCACATATGTGTTTATTTTAGGATTAGGTATATTTTCAAAACAGATTCAGTGTCTTTCACCAGCGGCAGAAAATGGAATAACCCAAAGTAGGAAAAAAAGCAAAAGAAGCTAGAGATTGTCAGGCAGCCAGATGGTGCAATGCATATAACACTGGACTTGGGAGTCAAGGAGGCTTAAGTTAAAATCCTGCCTCAGACATCTATTAGCTTGGGCAAACCACAACATATTTCAGTCTCAGTTTTTTCATCTGCAGTAATAACTAGTATTTATATGACACTTTATGGTTTGCAAAATGTTTTACAAATATTATCTCATTTGAGCCTCACGACAACCCTGGGACATAGGTGCTATCATTATCCCTATTTTACAAATGAAGGAACTAAGACAGATGTTAAGCGATTTGTCAAGTCACACACAACTAGCTAGTGAGTGTCTGAGGCTGGATTTGGACTCAGGTCTTCTTGACTCCAGGGCCAGTGCTCTATCTACTGTAGCTAGTAGCTGCAGTACCTGCTAGCTGCATACTGCAGCAACAATTTATGAGAATCATAGTCTATATCACTAGACAGTGGGAAGATGTTTCGTGGTGCACATTTCAAAGCACCCTCCCAAAGTCAATCAACTTCTAAGCAAACTAATTCGAGTGAGCAATGAGTTAAGAGTGTTCCAGTCAAACCCTGAGAAGAAATGATTAGAGGAGAGGGGGTCATGGTGGTCTCCATCTGATTCTCCACCCCGCTGGGTTTCTCAGCTTTTTTGTCTTATTTTGCAGAGAAAGGTCAAGCCAATGCTTTCCCAACATCTCTCCATCACACTTTTCCAATCCCCTGTAATGTCTTCCTCCATTAGCACGTAAAGGTCCTTGAGGTCTGGGATTGTTCCTTCCTACTTGCTAATATTTGTATACCAATGCCTATCATAAAGTAATTTAATAAATGTCTTATCCATCTACTCATCTTGATAGTTCTATTGCATTTGACTGGATTATATTACTTACATTTTTACCTTTGAACTCCAGATTTGCAGCAATGAAAATCCTGTTACTGACCTTATTTTCCTTCTGTACTTTTACAGGCAGAACAGAACTATGCTCCAGAACTGTTCCAACCATGAGTTCTAAAATTTCCTTTTTTCCAACCAGTTTATTATCTTTCTACCTCTCCAATTTCCTAGCATCCTAAGCCCTCACTATTCTCTATTCCCACCCTCTCCACTCCTCTCCTCATACACACTCCATTCCCATTCCAGTATATCTGCCTCTTCCTGGTTTTGTTTGCATCCCTACTTCTTTAAGCCCCTGAATCTCTACTCAACTTGGATTCTGTAGTAAGCTACTTCAACCCTACCTTCCAGGACACCCTCAAATTCCTCACCATCTTTCCACAATACCTAACTTGCACATTTCCATCTCTGGGTACTATCTTTCTTCATTTCTGACAACATGGCAAAGGAAGGTCATGAAACCATGCAGATTATGCTATCTTTGCATAACATTTAAAGACTATACTCATTTGGCCACAACACTTTTTATTCTTATCTTCTACTACCTCTCCCCCACCTCTTTAATATATATACCCTATACTTTAAGCCTCACAGTTACAATTTAGCAGTTTGAAAAAGATTCGAGGGTTTTAGGAAGGTGATAGTGTCCATTGTGCTCTGCCCTTGTCAGACCACTTCTTAAAAGTATTATATTCTGTTCTGGGCACCATATTTTAGGAAAGTTAAGTTTGAGAATGTCCAGAGGATGGCAACCAGGATGATTAGGGGACTGGAAAACATGTCATATAAAACTCAGCTGAAGAAAGGGGATGTCTAACTTGGGAGAAGACAATAAGGGAATCACGAAAGTCACGTACTGAAAGATCTGTCATGTAAAAAAGCTTATTCTACTTAGCCCTAGGTGGCAGAAAAATGGGGTGAAATTACAAAGAGGCAGATCTAAGGTTGATGTAAGGAAAGATTTCTCAACAATTATAGCTATCCAAACAGTGGAATAAGATGTCTCAGTGTGCTCCCTTTCATTTAATTAACCAATAAGTATTTATTAAATGCCTAAGTATCAGACACTATGGGGCAGCTAGGTGGCGCAGTAGATAGAGTGCCAGGCCTGAAGTCAGGAAGACT
>CM053583.1:57508916-57561354 GCA_028627135.1 Pseudochirops cupreus | reverse complement strand
AGTCTTCCTGACTTCAGGCCTGGCACTCTATCTACTGCGCCACCTAGCTGCCCCATAGTGTCTGATACTTAGGCATTTAATAAATATTTATTAGTTAATTAAATGAAAGGGAGCACACTGAGACATCTTATTCCACTGTTTGGATAGCTATAATTGTTGAGAAATCTTTCCTTACATCAACCTTAGATCTGCCTCTTTGTAATTTCACCCCATTTTTCTGCCACCTAGGGCTAAGTAGAATAAGCTTTTTTACATGACAGATCTTTCAGTACGTGACTTTCGTGATTCCCTTATTGTCTTCTCCCAATTTGTAATGTGCCAATAAGACATTTGCTCTTAGGGTCCCAGGATTAAAAAAAAAACATAACTTAATCAAACCCAATTATACAGGTTAGTAAAGGGCGGAGGGGGGGGCGGGGGGGGGGGGGAGAGGAAGGAAAGAGAAGACTGAGAAGCAAATATTGTCTACATAAGATACTTTCTCAGTATTTTTCTAACCGTTCTTTTCATACTCTCAATTTGATAATAAATACAAAATGGCACAGCAAAGAGGAGATCCGGAGAGCTATTTAGCTAGATTGCTACCATTACTATATGGCCCATGGTCACATTAATCATTCAACCCCTGAAAGCCAGAAGTGTTCTTTTCTGTAAAATGAAGGGGCCAGACAGGAGTTTTGTCATCAGTACAATTAAGGGACTGGATCAGGCATTGTGCTATAGTGAAAAGACTGCTACATTTCCAAATCAGGAGTCTTAGGTTTAAATTCTAGCCTTCTATGACCATGAACAATTACAATATCTGCTTCTTAATTTCTTTCTCTGTTCCACAGAACTATAAGAAAATTATACTTTGTAAGCCTTAAAAGTGCCACATAAATGACTTATCTCCAAATTCTTTTCTTGTCATAAAATTCTATTAAAGAGAAATGGGCTTCTATTCTAAATCAGTTCATTTTGCATGCATACTTTATGAATATAATCCTAAAATATACAAAACTAGTAGCGCATTTTTCCTAAATTGTAACTCTATATATTCTAAGTAGATTTAAACATAAAAAGGAACATATGCTTACTATAAAACCAAACTCCTTCAAGTCACGCCCAACAAGTCACCAAATTTAAAGGTTCTAACCAGATCGAATATACAAAACAAAAAAAAAGTTTGGATCACTATCCTTGATGGCATTTGTATACACTATCTGTCAACTATACATTGGCTCACAACTTTTTACTTAGAATACTCCCTATTCTCTTAGAGTAGTTTTTAATCCTAAATCTAAACTATTACTTGTACTTCAGAGTTGTGGAGCCTAAAGTATCAGTCTACAACCTGTCACTCATGAACACATTTTTAAAGTGCTTTTAGAATTAGGAAGTGCTTTTAAGAGAAATCTTCAACACCTGAACAGGTCTTATTCAGTTTATAATCTAGGTAGCTAAGGTAGCACAGTGGGTAGTACGCTGGACTTGGAGTAGGGAAGACCTGAGTTAAAATCCTATCTTAAAGTTATTAGCTGTATGACCCCGGACAAATCACTTACCACCTCTCAGGCTCATTTTCATTATCTGCAAAATGGGTATAATAACTGTACCTACCTCACTGGGTTTTAATGAGGAACAAATGAGATAACTTAAGTAAAGCATATTAATTGAAAAGAACTCTGCACCTAACTTGCTTAAGTAAGCCTGCAGGAGTTTATTCATCCTTGGTCTTCAAATATACCAAATGTACTATGGCATTCCATTCTTATTGGTCTTAGTTTCCAAACCTTTCCAGAAACTGATGAACAATTCTGTCAAAATTCTATAACATAATTAGCAATATGGTTAGTGAATATCTAGAGAAGAGTTGACTACTTAGAAGCCATCACAGTTTCATCAAGAGCAGGCTTCCATTCTGCCAGTTATTAGAGTTAGTACTAGCTTCATGGAGAGAGGGTTCAAGACCCTCTTTGCTATGTACTACTGGCTGTGTGGCCTTGGACCAGCCACTTAACGCCACCCCCCCTCACCCCCTCCCACAAAGTCCCAGGTAGTTCTTTTAAGAGTTCCAGATAATAATGAAATCAAAAGTCTGGTCCCTATGCCTAGGCCTACTAGAGGGGTATATCATAAAATGCATTAAGTTACACAATGTTTTCCCAAAGTCTTTATGCAGCATTAAGTAATGTAGTAAAGCATTTTCTAGTTTTTCCTTCTCTTCTTGTGGAAAACATGGAGACATGAATGCTAGACATTAACACAATTGGGTTTATTCAGAACTAGCTAAATGATCTGACCTAAAGAATTAGTAGACCTGGGAAGATAATTGATGAAGTAAAGCCAAGGACAGCAACATATATGCAATGACAATAATACAAAAAAAAGGAAAAAATATCTAAAATGAAGCCAAATGTTGGATAATTACCAATTACTCAGTAAAGGTCAATTCTGGCCCTGCAGTAGGCTAGTCAGTCAACAAGTATCTATAGAACACTTACTATGTGCCATGTACTAAGGGTTGGAGAAGGGACAAAGGAAGCACCTACTTCCCTTTGTTAAGGGTGTTAAAGGTTACACTGCACTGTCCTGGTTGGCTCTGCTTAAGTACTCATTACAAGAAAGAGTATGCTGGGCTGGGTGGAGGAAGATGTAATAGGAATAAACCCAGTCATGTACTCAGGTTCAAAAAACCAACTCTCCAAGATGAGAGAAGGTACCCATACTTTCACAGCTAGGTGGCGCAGTGGATAGAGTGCAGGCCCTAGAGTCAGAAAGACTCAAGTTCAAATGTGACCTTAGACCTTTCTAGCTGTATGACCCTAAGGAAGTCACTTAAACCTGTTTGCCTCATCTGTAAAATTAGCCAGAGAAGGAAATGGCAAACCACTTCAGTATCTTTGCCAAGAAAACCCCTCAAAAGAGGTTAAGAAGAGTCAAACATAACTGAAATCAGTGAACAACAATAGTTTGGGTCTTTAAAATATCTGGGGAATGGACTGCAAGCTTTAAGAGGAATCATCAGTAGGAAGTGACAAATAACAGCAATAACTGACATCTAGTAACACTTTTAAAAAGTACAAAACAGTTTACATGCTTTATCTAACTGGGCTATCCTAAGGTACTATTATTGTCGTTTTGCAGACACATTAAATGAGGCTTAGAGAACAGCAATGATAAGATCACATAAACTACTAGGCATCAGAGAACGCTGTTATTCTGCCTTAGTCAGACTACATACTAAATATTGTATTCCATTCTGGGAAGCCCATTTTAAAAAGGTTTTTGACAAGCAGAAGGATAATCAGAAGACAATCAGGACAGTGAAGGGGACCAAGACTATGTCATATGAGGATCACAAGTAAAGCAAATGGATACGTTTAGCTTGGAAAAGAGTAGTTATCAGGAATTGTTCTGGTTGGCCTGAGGTTCAGAAAACTAGGTACTAACTCTATAACTAGAGAAGGTGAAAAGAGGCAATTTGAACTTGACAGTAAAGAAGGCCTTTCTAAACAATTACAAGTATTCAAATGTGGCACGAAGTAAAGTAGTGGGTTCTCCCTCACTGGAAGTCTTTAAGCAAAGACCAGAACATCTGTCAGGTAAGTACTATAGTAGAAAGGATTATCATGAAGTGTGGGTTAGAATAGATGGTTTCTAAAGGTACTTTGCGATTCTGGGAACTAGATATGCTTGCTTACCTATTTTAGTCAACAAAAAAAAAATCTTCCTTTGGTTAGCATTTCAGTTAAAAAAAACTATAAAACCAGTTGGTTTTCTCTGGTCCAATATCCTTTTATAAAGCTAGAGTTCTCCCCCAAATAGTTAAAATGAAAGTCAAAATTCAAGCATAAAGACCATCTACAGATCATTCTAGGATTTCCTCACTTCCTTTAAAGTGAAGAGTATATAAATTTTATGTTTACCCTTATAATTAGATACCAACCTATCCTACAAAGATGCACGAAAATCCTACTGAAAGATTTATAATTGGATATACATACACTCCTTATAAAAATCATGCAACAATTTCACAATTCTGAATGTTCTTGTGCTACCCTCAACCTAAAATATGTGTTGTGCAAATATCAAAATGGAAAAGAAGAAGAGGAAATGACTCAAAGCTATGGTAATCCTCTTCATTTCCAAATCTAAACTGCAACTACTATCACTGCATGAGAAAAAGGGCATAATTTTTAAATTTCATACTAAGAAAAAGGGCAGTATGCTCATTTTAAATTATGAATATGCATTAGGGCAGTATGCTCATTTTAAATTATGAATATGCATTTTGTGTAAATACAAAGAATACCTTAAACGTACATAAACAGCCACCCTCTTTGATTCCAGATTGAGGGCTTTATTTTTTTTTGTCATGAACAGCAATTAAAGAGAAATACATACTGCTTACTGTTTAACAGCATTTTAAACAAGGTCATGAGAACTCCTTATTAATATTGAGGCACTTCTATTCGCCTGTACCCAGAAAACATCTGCAAATCAATCTGCAAACTCACTTTCTATCAGAGCAGTAAACTCCAATCTTAATTATCTGAATAAAATGAGCCAAGTTCAAATACAACTGGGCCATTCTACTTTGAAACCCAAAATTGTGTTTTTATAGCACGATGACCGCAAAGTCTAAAATGCCAATATGCTAAATTACTAAGTTACAAATTTACTTCATCTTTTACATTGTTTCAATAAAAACAGCATATCAAAACACTGATGCTTTAATACATTTCTATGACAACAATATTGTATATGATTACTCTCAGTCCTTCAGTCAAACATAACTGCAGACAGGAGAGACTTTCTCTTTTAGTATCTCAATTTAGCAGTACTCTAATTTCTGCAGAATCCAAATACAATTTCTGTAATAAGATAAAAAGATCCCCTAAAATAAATAGATGGTTTCACATAGATGGCATATATTCATAACTTTTCAAAATAGTAACAAAATGTGACTGAATTATCTAACAGCTTTAGCCAACAGGTCAGAAATTTTTAACTAGGCAATACTGGCAAACTTCAGTTTGACAAAGGAAGAGCCTCATACTAAACTCTGAAATCAGTAGATAAAAATGTTAATCAACACCCCATATGACTTTGTACTACATATGACAAGCTATACTAAAAACTTCAAGGCCTATAAACTAGAACTATCTCAAACCCTGCTTTATTTTCTTTTCCTGTGAATTAAAATGCTCAGCAGAAGCAGCAGCCCCTTAACTCCCCCTTCAGACGACAAATGGCTATAAAACTGAACATGAATGGCAAAGCCAAATAGATTCAGGAAACAAACCTCTCATTCTCTTCTAGGCTCTTTTAGAACTAGCAAAATGTTGTATTTCTGTGGATTTTTTTGAATTAGAATTTGCTCCTCCTTTAACAGACATTAAGAATTTTATACATACTCATTCAATAAAGATTTAATTCCGTTCTTTACTTGCTTCCTTGCACACAGCAGGAGGACAAGTTATCATCCAAGCCAAGGAACAACTACCTAGAAGGGTTCGGAAATTAAGTCTTTTATACCTGCAGAGCTCTCCAGCTTTCTATCACCCGGTATCACTGTTAGAAATAAAGGTGAGTAAATCACATACACATTAGAAGAGGTATGGATTCCTTCTGTCACCTACACCCTTCGGCTTGTGATTCTGAGTGACACAGGTGCAGCTGGACCGAAATTGAGGATTTAAGTAGAGGATCATCTCCTCGTTTGGTGTAGGGATAAAGGATCTGGATCTAACATGGCTGCTTCCCCACCCCACCCCCCTTCTTCTATACAGGCTGTGAGAATTAGAGAATTACATTTTCCCTGACTGCTGCCAGATCATCATCCCCAATCTCATCCAGTATAAAAAGGCAGCACCCGAGGTCCCGGGAAGCAGTTCATTTACAGCAATAAATAAAGGAAAGGGTCATACAAAGCGCTGGGGGAGGGCGGGATAGGCGGGCTGGGGATGTGCGCCTGGGGGGCAAAAAAGGAAAATCACCTACCCCCATTATTTCATTTAACCTAGGGATTTTTAAAATTTTTTTTATTTTTTGCGCCAGCATGTGTGCGCGCCCTCCTTGGGGCAGCCCTGTGAAGAGGAGGGAAGTGACCGTTCTCCACGACGGCCTAAGCACCCCCCTCCTCAATTCCATTCCGCTTCATGGGGGGCGGGGAGGAGAAGGGCATCAAGCCCCCTCCCAAAGCCCGCAGAGATGTCGGCACAGAGCGTTTGCACAAGCAGCCCGCTAGTGGGTGGAGGTGGGGGTGCTGCTGCTGGAGCCTGCAGCTGCTCCCCCCAATCTTCTCCCCAACCCTGCGGGAGGGGGGTGGGTGGGGAGAGGGGGGAGGGGAGGTAGAGGCAACTCCAGGCACAATCTACAGCCTCAAGATTTCAATGGGAGATCGAGGGGCTCCCCCAGAAGAAGGCTTGGGTGGGAGGCTGTGGGGGGCAGTGGGGAGAGGGGGGAGTGGAAAAAGGAAGGAAGAGGAAGGAGAGATGGGGTGGCAAGGAGGAGAGAAGGGAGGGTGGGATCACCGCCTGCCCCCACCTCCGACCCCTCACTACCTACCCGCCCCTTGCCAGGCCCCAAGGAGACAACCCCGGCCCCCTCCCCAGCACCCGCAGCCCCCCCCCGCGCCCGCCGGCCCCTTCCCCCTCCCTCCGCCCGCCCCGCGCGCCCGCCGTTGCCCGGCCCTCGGCGGTTGGGGAAGTCGGTTAGGCCCGGGGGGGGGTGATGAGTGGGGGGACCGAGGGCTGGGGGCCGGGTGCGGGTGCGGGGCTCTCAATGACCTGTGCCGTGTCGCATCCTCTGAGGGGGCGGCTTCGCGGTGAGGCGGCGGCTCCGCGGGAGGGAGAGGAGCCGAGGCTCCCAGGCGGGCGGCTGGAGGGAAAGCGGCAGCGGCGGCAGCTCCTGCAGGGGTCGGCACCGACAGACAGACGGACGGGGCGGGGGCGGGGGAGGGAGGAGGGAGGGGGGCTGGCGGCGGCGGCGGCGGAGGCGGCGGGCGCTCCGAGGGGGTGGGTGGGTGATGGGGGGGGCGGGAGGGGGGGGAGAATCGGCTCGCCGGCCGAGGCTGAGGCTGCTCCGCGCGCGCCGGCGCCGACCCCGCCTCCCGCTCCTCGCCCTGCGGCTGCGGCAGAGAGAGAAGCAGCGGGAAAAGTGCGCGCCTCTGATTGGCTGCCAGCCTGGCGCTGCAGGCGGACCGGGCTTTTCAAATCCCCTCAGTGCTGGGCTGCGGGGGAGAAGCGGAGGGAGGGGCAGGGGCTGGGGCTGGGGTGGGGAGGGCAGTGCGCGCGCCAGCCGCCTCCCCCGGAGCGCGAAAGGCCAGCGCGCGCGCACGCGAGCCCGGAGGTAGCAAGGGAAGGGGGAAAAAAGGAAGGAGGCGGAGGGAGCCCTTGAGGAAACGTAGCACAAAAAAAAAAAAAAAGGATGGGGAATGTAGCTAGGAGATGAGAACGGGCCCTGGAACGTGGTGACGTACTGCTCCCTCGACCCAATCAGCCGAGCTCTCCAGGCTCTCCCCCGCCCCTTTCCTCTCCTCCTCCTTCCCTAGGTTCCCCCGCCCCGCTGAATCGCACCAGCCCTAGCTCCTCCGGGCGATTGTCGCTGCTGGCCTGAGTTCGCGCGCGCTGAATGGAACCGGTGACGTAGCTCCCCCCACACCGCCATCCCCCCTCCCCCAGCCGGGCCGGGCAGCCCGTTCCATGCCTGGGGAATTCTGCTGGAGGAGGAGTAGCTGCTGCTCGGCGGCCGGGCGGACCGGGCTTCAGCCTAGAGCCTAGAGCCCAGGCACTGGCCTGAGGACGGCGGGGTCGACAAGGGAAAGACTTTCCCCCGGGCCGACTGACAGCCGGGGAGGCTGACGTTCACGCAGGGGCTGTCCCCAGAACCGAGTTTGGTTCTGTATGGGACCCAAACCACACTCCTACCAGCTGAGACACTATTTCTTTGCAGCCCACCCCCAGCCCCACCCCGGTGTCAATTCTGGCAACATTTTAGAAACCTCGAAAGCCCGATCCCTGGGAGGAGAGGCTCCAAGAATCGCATTCCTTCCAAAGGGAAAAGGACGTTTCCCGGAGGAGGACCACATGGCAGCTTGGAATTTTAAAAGCTGTCCCCCTGAAGTTTGAAAAAAGAACCTTTTGGGCGAGTCCTTGGTTGTTTGATGTAGGCTTCGGGCCTGCTTCTCTTTTTTTCTCGACCAGGAGGACGGCTTCCCCTCAGAGAAGACCCAATTTCTTTTTCAAAAGGAAGTTGCAAATGAAGAGGGCCTGAAGCAAAAGAAGTCCTTTAGAATGCTGGTCCCAGTCAGTGTAGCCTAATGGACTGATAATATAACACCTTCCAGCACCGAATTATAGGATTTAAAGCCGGGTCCAACCCCTCTCCATTTACAGATGAAGGAACATCCACACCAAAGAAATCACCGATGTTTTAAAGTGTTTAAACTGGGTGATAGAAGTCAGTCTAGTTAGGGAAGCTAGAGATCAGCTGGTATTAGTGTCAAAGATTTAGAACTGGAAGGAGCCTCAGAGGCCAGCCTCCCTCTCGCAGATTTGTGGGACCCGAGGTCGGTGTGGTCTTGGGGAACTCTCCTTGTCCCTCGGGGCTTTGGTTCTCTCATCTATGAAATGAGGGGATTGGACTCGTAGCCTCTCAATTCCCTTACAATGAATGCTAAATCCCACGGCCCTGGATAAATAAGGGATCTGGGATTTCACCGGGATGGTTGCTCAGTAGCCCCATGTAGATTGCAGCCCGGTTTACACCTCAGAAAATGGCTTTCATTGAACTGCTGTGGCCCAGAAAATTCAGCACCCTGGTGGTCAGAGGGCTGGTGATCTGCTTTCCTGGGCCTATACTTGAAGCTTGTCCAGCTTTGTTAGCCCCTTTCAGAACCTGTCCTCCCTTGACAGAAACCTGGAGAAGCCAGGGTCTTCTCCATGCCACAACAGGCCTTCAGAGAAGGATTTTGGTGGAAGAGCTAGGGAAAAAAAATGGATTCACTCCATTATTAAAAGGCCAAATTTTGTAATGTTTCTTTAGCTGAGGATCTCTGTAGATCAAGAAAAGAAGGAATTCCCCTAGAATGGAGTTTCCCTGGAAAATATCCTTTACAAATGATGCAAAATTATCCCATGCACTAAGTCAGAGCACTTTAGACTTTTAAGACTTTTTAGACAAAAAATGAGATCTGTCTCAGCTCTTTAGGAGTTTAGGATAATGTTCCATAAAATTCCAAAATGATAGAAAGCTATAGTACAAACCTATAAAAAAGAGTAGAGAATAACAACCCAAGGCGGGGTAGTGCAGGTGCTGGGAGCATTGTTACAAGGTGATTAAGAAGATTTGCCTAGGGGTTAGAAAGACGTGGTTTCAAGTACTGCCTCTGACACAGTACCGACTGAGTGACCTTAGGCAAGTCACAGTAACTTCTCAATGCCTTCTGGTCACTCTCTAAAACAAGGGTCCTTAACCAAGTTTGAGTCTTAGAGCCAGCTAAATAGTTAGGGGATAGAGCATCAGACTAGGAGTCAGGAAGACCTGAATTCAAAATTAGCCTCAGGCGCTTATTAATGGTGTGATCCTGGACAAGTCACTTAACCTCTGCCTGCCCCAGTTTCAACTATAAAATAGGAAAATAGTATTACCTTCCTACCAGGATTGTTGTGAGGATCAAATGAAATATTTGTAAAGCACTAAGTACAGTGCCTAGCACATAGTAGGTACTTAATACATGTTTGTTTCTTTCCTTCCTTGGGCAGTCTGGTGAAGCCTTTGGGCCTTCTCTGTAGAGTGATGCTTTTAAATGCATAAAATGAATTATAGTATTGTAAAGGGAACCAATTATATTGAAATCCAAAAGTATTTTTAAAGACTAAATTCACAGACCCCTGGTTAAAAACCCAGGCATTCTGTGCCTGACAGATCAGTTGCAATTCTGCAAGGTGGACAGAATTCCCACACGTGGAGTTCTCTTCACAAATGAAGTCAGAAGTCTAGACCCTACCACAAGAATTAGATAAGAGATAACTGATAATTATAGACTAGAGGTGGTGTTACAATGAGTTCAGTTGTCAAGGTCTATCACTTTGTCAGCCTGGCCTTTCAGACACCAGGAATGAATGCCGTCATGCTCACTGCTCTAATTACGGGGAAAACAGAGTCCCTCTAGGAGTTAATGATTGAAAATATTTTGAAACTAACCCATTTGAAGCAGCATCACTCTTGTGGGCCAAGTTCCATAATGTAGTTTGTGACAAACCAAAGCTGCCCATGCCTATGATCATTGTATTTCAAAAGATTTCAAGGGGTCATCTAGTTCATGCCCCTGCCTTCAGGAAGGATGGGATTTCAGAACTATCTGAAATCTGGCCTCAGAAATGCTTTAAGAGCCTCTTTCCAGGAAACACTGTACAGGAAGCTGGGTGGATAGCATCAACAAAAGAGGTTTGCCCTGTTTTGCTTCTTGTGAAATGGAGGCAACAACCACAGAAGTTTTCAAAGTCACTAACCAAAAGGGGTTCCACTTGGCATTCATCACAAGATTTCTTAATTTCACTAGTATCACCACATTAACAAGGATACATCCTTGTTATATATACATATAGGAGAGCCACATAACATTTGCCACTGTTTACTGTCAGTCAACAAGCATTTATTAAGTACCTACTATATGCTGGGTACCATACTAAGCACTGGGAATACAAAGAAAGGTAAAAGACAGTCCCTGTCCCAAGGAGCTCACAGACAACATGAAAATAACTATAAACAAATAAGATGTACAGGAAATACTGGAGATAACAGAGCATTGTTTTGTCTCATCATCCATGCTTTTCATCTTGTGAGTGTTCAAGGCTTTATGGTGGATCTTCTTTGGACATCTCTACCTCAGTGATCTCATCAGTTCTAATAAGACTCTTTTATCTTCTCTATGCAGATAACTTCCAGATCAATATATCTATCCTTAATGTCCCTCCTGAATGTCAATCTCACATTACTAATGACCTACTGGATATTTTGAACTGGATGTCTCATAGGCATCTCTAATTCAACATGTCTAGCACAGAATTCATCTTTCTCTACAATCTCACCAGTCTTCTAAACCTTCCAGTTTCTGATGGGGGTAGGGGGAGAAATGAAACAATTATGTACAAATATGTACCAGGCAGGGCAGCTAGGTGGTGAAGTGAATAGAGTGCCAGGCCTGGAGTCAGGAAGACCTGAATTCAAATTCAGCCTCAGATACTTTCTAGCTGTATGACCCTAGGCAAGTCACTTAACCCTGTTTGTGTTTATCTCTAAAATGAGCTGGAGAAGGAAATGGTAAACTACTCCAGTATCTTTGCTAAGAAAACCCCAAATGGGGTCATGACATTGGACAGGACTGAAAGAACTGATAACAACAACAATGTAGCAGGCACTGTGCTAAGCACTTTACAAAGATCTTCCTAAAGCAAAATTCTGACCATGTTACACAACTCCCTCTTTTAAAAGTCTCTTAGCTCCACCTTGGCTCTAAGTTCAGACACCAAATCTTTTCCATTGAAAGCTCTTCATAATATGACTGCAGCATATCTGCCCAGTGGAGAGATCACTGAGCCTGAACACAGACAGACCTAAGCTCAAGTGTCTGAACCTGTGACCTCCTTAGGCACTTACTTAAGCTGTGTGGCCCTGGGACAGTCACTTAAATCTCAGTCTCAGCTTCTTTAGCTGTAAAATAAGCATTTGCAAACCTCAAAGGGCTATCTAAATACTAGCCATTTAAGTCTTCCCCACTTGTTTAAAAAATATACCTTATGAAAAGAAAAATCTGGTTGCTTAGCTGTTTGAACCCTGTGGATCAAAAATGTGCTTTCAACTGCAATCTACAATGTAGACAGCCCACCTGGTGGGGGGGGGGTCTTCCTGCCTCATGCCACCCTTTGCTCACTGCCCCCTGGGTGTCCAGTGCTTGTCTGATTCCCCTATCCCTGCTCAAATCTCTCCCACTTCAATGCTTTACTCAGGACTAGAGCCTAGCCAGATCTCAATCTGTCTGGAGGAGGAAGCAAAGGAATAGAATTCACAATGAAACACATTAACTCTGCTGGGGGGTAGGGGGAAGGCTGGGGATAGAAGGATGGGGGTGGGGGAGTTAAATTTCAAAGAGAATCTCCTTACCCCAAATTAATCTCTCTTGATTGGGACTTCCCTTTAAGGGTTTCCTACCTCACACTCTTCAGTGGTTCTTAACCAAAGTGTTAATGGCTCCCCCCCTTCTCCAGACATGCACACTCATATATACATAGAGATATTTTGTGCGTGTGTGTGCAAATTCATATATGTATATATGTGTATGTGTGTGTGTATAGAAATGTGTTTTGGGAGAAGTCCATGGGAACTTGGATGGGAACTGAAACTGAGCATTTTCTTCAATTATTTAAAAACATGATTCTTGAGAAGAGCTCTGTAGGCTTCACCAGACCAAAGGGGTCCATGACACAGAAATGGTGACCCCCCTCCCTCCCGCCTTACTCTGCTACTCATAAGAGCCCCTTCCAGAGATAAGTGCTAAGTCATTATTTCTCCCACCCCCCACCCGTGCCAAAAAAAAAAGGCCAGAAAAAGCAGATTTTTACCACCAAGCTAAAATTTCATTACCTATAAATCTTTGTCCCCTAGTTTTCCTCAGACCTCATACATTTGGAGGAATTCCAAAGAACCCACAGTTTGTACAGCACTATAGTGAAGGTTGGGAAATGGGCACAATTTAGCTCAGACTATAGTTCCTGACTTCATAGAACTTAGTCTCTTAAAGAGGTACATTAGTCATCTGCATATCATTAGACAGATGCAAAACAAAGTGCCCTTTAAGGAAGGCTCCTGGGGAGTCTGGGCAATATCCAGAGGGCCTAGAACAGAAGGGAGAGAGCACAGTGTGAAGCTTACCCGGCTATCTAAAAGTTAGCTATTGTTATTTAATCCATTACCAACAAGTAGTTGCCAAACCCAAAACTAGGCTTCTGTTGCTCAGGGGCCAACAGGCAGGATACTGTCGGGGGGGAAAAACACTGGACTTGGAGTCAAGAGAGTCAGGTTAATTCTTGGCCCTGGGTGACCTTGAGTTTTCTAAGTTTCCTCATTTATGAAATGATGACAATATCCTCCTGCCTCCCAGGGCTGTTGTAAAGTGCTAAAGAGACATGGTCTTTACATTTATAATCTGGAAGGTCTCTCCCAACTCGATTAAATGCCATGATCCCACATGAAATCATTAGAGAAGGAGAGATCACCAAGTACTGTGATCCTTGATGTGGACAAGCTCTAAAGAAACCAGAAGGATTCCTTCACTTGAAGAATAATAACAGTTAACATTTAGATAGCACTATAAGGTTTGCAGAGCACTTTACATATATTGCCTTACAGCCTGTAAGCTCTATTAGGAGCCCCAGTATAGTTAGCTTAATTATTTTGATCATATTACTAGTAAAGCCAGGATCATAAATATGAACTCTGCATGGACTACTTCTCTTTCTTGAGTGGTCCTGACTTGTACCCTTAATTTCACAATGGCAGCATGATCTAGTGTAGCGGCTCTCAACCTATGGGTTATGTTTAATTTAAATAACATCCTGAATATCAGATATTTACATTATGATTCATAACAGTACCAAAATTACAGTTATGAAGTAGCAACGAAAATAATTTTATGGTTGGGGGTCACCACAACATGAGGAACTGTATTAAAGGGTCATGGCATTAGGAAGATTGAGAACCACTGATCTAGTAGATAGAGTGGTAGACCTGGGCTCAAATTCTGCCCCTACCACTTACTAGTTGGGTGAATTTGGGCAAACTCCTTCACCTATTTGAGCCTCAGTTTCCTTGTCTGTAAAATGAGAATAATAACATCTGTTGTGCTTACCTCCTAGAGTTGTTGTGAGACTTAAGTGGGATAATTCATGGAAAAGTACTTTATAAATGTGAAAATGCTAGACAAATTTCACATTGTTTTTACTAGACATTTGGGGGCCAGGAAATGAATAACAGTAACAACAACAACAACAGCTAGCATTTATAATGTTCTTTGGGGTTTGCAAAGTACTTGACAAATGTCACATTGCATCCTCACAACAACCCTAGGAGATAGGCGCTATTAATTATGGGGATGAGGAAACTGAGACAGACAGAAGTTAAGAGACTTTCCCAGAATCAAATAGCTAGTGTCTAAGATAAGATAGTTTTGAACTCAGGTCTCCTCCTTCTCCTTCTCCTTCTCCTTCTCCTTCTCCTCCTTCTCCTCCTTCTTCTCCTCCTCCTCCTCCTTCTCCTTCTCCTCCTCCTTCTCCTCCTTCTTCTCTTCCTTCTCCTCCTCCTTCTCCTTCTCCTTTTTCTCCTCCTCCTCCTCCTCTTCTTCTTCATCTTCTTCTTTTATTAAATTTATTTTTAATCTTCAACATTCACTTCCACAAGATTTTGAGTTCCAAATTTTCTCCCCATCTCTTCTCTCCCCCTACCCCAAGAGGGCATGTAATTTTATATAGGTGCTACATAAACATTGATATTAAACCTATTTTCACATTAGTCATGTTGTAAAGAAGAATTAGAACCAATGGGGAACTCAGCTTGTCTTGATCCCAGCCCCAGCCTTCTATACACTGCTCAATCTAGCCGTACATATGCAGTACCCATCTGGAACATCAATCCTCCAGGAAAAACAAACCAAAACCAAAAAATAAACCAACAAACAAAGCACCTATCAGGGGTGGGGAACCTGCAGCCTCAAGGCCACATATGGCCCTCTAGGTCCTCAAGTGTAGCCCTTTGACTAAATCCAAACTTCACAGAACAGATTCCTTTAATAAAAGGATTTGTTCTGTAAAATTTGGACTCAGCCAAAAGGCCTCACCCCAGTAAGGTGGTGATCTCTGTCCATAGGACCCTTGGCCTGATCCAGCTCATAACTTTGTCCAATAAGCGTATGCAGGTTTCGTGAACACTTGTTTTTCATATACGAGTACTAAGCCACCACCACATTTAAACTCACAAACGTTCTCTGTCAAATAGAAACTTAAAGTCTAAAGAAGGAGACAATTCAATCAAGATGGATGTAAAGGAAAAGACATAAAACTAGTCCTATGAGAGCCTGGACCTCACCTTAAGGTACCTTAGGCATAACCTCCTGATCCATCAGAGCATTCCAACTAAACACCCACTGCCTGCTATCTCCTCACAAACCTGGCAGGAAATGGTCACTTTCTGGCTCCACCTCACCTTTCTAGCCTTATTTCACAGGAAAACTAACTTACTGCACTTCAGCAAACCTAGATTACTCCTTGACAACACCCCCCCCTTCTTGTTCTGCCTCTCCTACATCCATCCAGACCTGGGCATATACCATCCCCTATACCTAGAGTGGACTCTTACCCTTTCTGCCTCTTGAAATTCTTTCAAAGACTAGCTCAGAGATTAAGTCCTCCATGAAACTTTCTCTGATTCAAGCTAGCTAAAAGTGATCTTTTCCTCCTCAGATTTCATATAACACTTTGCTTTAACCTCTCTTTTACATGGAGTACATTCTGTCTTGGATCATAATTAGATGGTGTATATATCTTATCTTGTCCTCCCCCCACCCAACTATATTGTAAGCTTCCTCAAGGGAGAGACCAGATTTATTTTCTGGTTGTATTCCTAGCACAAGTACTAGGCACATGGGAGACATCTAATAAGGCTCATTCTCCCAGCCCCTACGTCAACTGGTGAGAAGGGTCCCAAGACAGTGGATGACTGTCTTTACTACAGGTTCTAGGTACAACCCTATGGGGCTCCATTTCTATGACTATCACTCATAAGCCCTATTCGGGGTACTCCCTCAATACTCATTATTAACCAAATAATGGAAATTTTCTATTTTAAAAGAATATTTACTGAGAAGGTATAGCAAGGACATTACCAAAACATCGTCTAAATCAGTGGTTCTCAACTTCCTAATGCCGTGACCCTTTAATACAGTTCCTCACGTTGTGGTGACCCCCAACCATAAAATTATTTTTGTTGCTACTTCATAACTGTAATTTTGCTACTGTTATGAATCGTAATGTAAATATCTGATATGCAGAATATATTTTCATTGTTACAAATTAAACATAACCCACAGGTTGAGAACCACTGCTCTAAATTGATGTTGTGTTCTCATTTCTGCATACACAGAATCCCCAAAGAGAATGGGCTCAAAATTAAATACCATGTTAGGTCATTCCACATGTAGAGAACATGTAGGATTGGGAGTTATTTCAGTATTATTGGATCCTGATAGTCCTTCTTTCTCTCCTTAGACTTCCCACCAAGTTTACCTCAGAGGCAGATTTTAGTCTGGCTCCTTGCAGGGTACAATAAACTCCTCACCAGACTTGGCCACTGCTGTTCCCCAATCCAGTTGTGTTTGAATCTCTCTAGTGGGTCTGATAGATTTCCTCCTGTCTCACTAGTGGCCTGAGCACTCTTCTTCTAGAATACTCATTACTGAAGATCAGGAAAGAATAAACACACACACTCAAGCACACACACACACACACACACACACACACACAGAGGCTTCATGCATCCATGCATTCAGGGACACATGATGGCATGGTGGGAGGTAGGACAGCCTCCTTTTCCTCAGCTTGGTGGCTCACAGCAGTCCTCCTCACTCATTCAAAAGCTACCAGTGGAGAGAGGAGTACAAAACATGGGGAGGGAAGATATAGCAATCCTTTCATATGAAAATACAGTTCTTTCTCTATCATCAGTCCTTCCAGGTCAGAAATTGACCAGAAAGCTCATCATCTCCCCTAACCAGTCCTTCAGTCACTCATGGCTAGAAGAAGACTCCTCAAAGTTACACGTCAGATTGAAACCAGCAGGGAAGACAGGGCATGATTGGAGGACTGGGACCTCACTGGCGGGTCGCACATTTTTCTGAGATCAGCCACAGCCCTGGGTCAGGGTCTTCCAGGTGTAATGAGCATTGCAGGCTAACTGTGCTTTGAGATTGGTCCTTCTCAGTCAGGGAGTATAAATTTCTGGACAGGGAGAGAAAATAGCTACAATCTCTCCATCTTCATGCGGCTAGGATCTTTGCCTTTTTTTTGGTTTTGCCTTTAAGCTGGGAATAATAGAGTATAGTGTTCCAATTCAACATTTATTAAGCTCTTACATGCTGAGAATGATAAGGAAATTTAGATATGATCTCTACCCTCCTGGAGCTAACAGTCTAAGAGAGGGACAAGTCACATACACAAATAAATATAAACCCCCAAAATTTCTAAGTGCAAAAGACAAGTATAAGTAAAGAGCTATGTATGGTTCAGGGGTATAGGAGAAGATGTCTTCTTGAAGGAAGAGGCATTTGAATTGAGCTTGAAAGGACAGGTAGGAATTCAACAGGCAAAAAGGAAAAAGGAGAGCATTCCAGGCACAGGGAATAGGAAGTCAAATGTTCAGAAACAGAGTTATTCAACTTGGCTGGAGCATGATATGGGTGGAGAGGAATGTTACAAGATAAGACTGTAAAAATAAGGCATAGCCAACTCAGGTAGGCCCTTGAATCCAGGCAAACGAGTTTAAACTTTTCATAGCCGATAGGGAGCAATTGCAGGATTTGGGGCAGAGCTATGAAATGTCTAAGGGAGCCTGGCCATCTATGAAGAGTGGTTTAGAAGGGAAGAGAGTAGAGGTAGGAAAATGCCATGAGCAGCTATTGGAATAGTCTGGACTAGGGGAAATAAGACCCTATGCAAAAAGGTGCAGCAATAAAAATAGGAGAGGAGCGGTGTCAACGAGACGTAACCCCCTAGATATGGGAGATGATGGTTCTCTGGCAACAGGAGTCATTGGACAGATGTTTAAAATGTTTTTAAAAGTTATAATAAAATATTTATTTTTAAAAAATGTAAATAGTTATTATTATTATTATTGTTACCATTTTGTTTCTCCAACTTGTAAATGCCTAGCAGGCAGAAATGCCTTAAACTTCTTTTTATAGTTCCTTTAGTGTCTGGCTCTGTGTGGAGCACTCAGGAGAGAAGTCCTTCACAAATATTCAAAAGTTTATAGAATTGGCAGAAGAAAAACACCTTAGGACTTAGTCCAGTCTCCTCATTTTCTTTTAAATTTTACCAATGACTTTTGTTTTTTACACCACATTCACATTTCAATGTACACCTCCACTTCCACCTCCCCATCCCTCAATGATCTTTCCCTTAAAACAAAGAAAAGCAATTAAACAAAATCGATCAAAGCAGAGACTACATAGGATGTATGTATGTAGATATGACGCTGCATAGCCAAAGTCTTCCACCTGTGGTGAGGTCCATTTGCAGCCGGAAATGATCTTTTCTCCGCACCAAGACTGGTTATTATCATTAAAAGGTATTAGGCTTCATTTTAGTGTTCTTTTCATTTATATTACTGTGATAATTGTGTATGCTTTTTTCCTCATTCTGCTTATTTAATTCTGCATCAGCTCATAAATATCTTCCAATGTTTCTCTGAATTCGTCATATTGGTTGTTTTATATATTGTAATAATATAACACTACATTCGCATAGCAAAATTTATTCAGTCATTCCCCAGTGAGTGTCTGTTTGCTTTCCTGTTCTTTGTTACAACATAAATTGCTATTACAAATATTTTGGTGAGTATGAAGCCTTTCTTTCTGATTTTGACATCCTTGAGGTCTTTGCCCAGCAGTGAGATTTCTGCAGCCCTAATTTTAGAAGGTGGAAAACTGAACCCCAAAGAGGGGAAGTAACACAAAGTTAAACGGGTGTTAAGTAGCAGATGTGATATAAACCTGCATCTTAAAACTACAAATTTAGCGTTATTTCCACTACAAAGATTGATTTGATATTGGGTTGATGACAGTGATCTTTCTTTGATACCTACACATGGATTTTTTTCTATGTCTCCCAGCATTTCTAAGAACACACTTTCTTCCATCTGGAAGATGGAAATTAACTATGAATCTCAAAAGGGGGCCAAGAGAAAGGCTGAATAAATGCTGGCACCCCAGATGCTTTTAGAAGAATTTTACAGCTGAAAAGCCTGACAGATTTGACATTCATAAGTGAAACTGTTGGCTGGTCATTTTTCATTTTTCTTCCTAGCAGGTTTGGAATTTTATCTACCATGAAAAAATGGCGAATGGAACTGTTTTTTCACAACAGACTTCAGCATGCAAGCACCATATGTGTTTTGACATGAGTTAGCAGTAAGTGACGCTCTGTGCGCCAACACAATATTGCCATACAGTATGCTCAGAATTCCGGCTCTTCTCCATCTTGGGAGTCTGAGCAGAGAGCCTTTCAGGAACAAAAAATGCAAAGATATCTCCAGCCCACAAACCATTACCTGTCCCACTCAGAAAAGCAGAAATTCAATATCCAGAGCCAACCTTGCAGAGGGAGATGATTCTGCAGGGTGACCCAAAAACAATAACTCCCAAAAGACAATGTGGTGTAACAGACAGAGGCCCTGTCCGGCAGTCAGAAATTCCAGGATTCAGGTTCTACAGCTGGTACATACTAGTTGTATGATGAATGATTATGGAAAAATAATTTAGGCAGGTAGGTAGAGAAATGGAAAGAAGAAAGGAAGGAAAAAAAAAGAAAAAAAGCATTTATTAAGCACCTACCATGTTCCAGGCACTGTGTTGAGTTCTTTAGAAATATCTCATTCGATCTTCACAATAACTCCAGGAGGTATGTTCTATTTTTATACCCATTTTACAGCTGGGGAAACTGAGGCAGGAAGCCATTAAGTGACTTGCCCAGAGGAAGTGCCTGAGGCTGCATTTGAATTCAGCTCTTCTTAATTCCAGGCCCACTGTGATACCACCTAGCTGCTTCAGTAATAAGCAATACTTCTTACTCTATATATTACCATGTATTATGTAGAACAGAAAATATTCTGTTGGGTTGGTGAGAACCATGTCATATAGACAACTAATAGGACAATCTGATGGTTGGCTGATGACAATTTGTAGTAGAAGCACATGGCAAAAATATCCATGAATTTGCATGTGGCCTGAGACAGGAGTTCTAGAGATTAGACTTTCTTCTCTTAAGATAACATATGGGGGGTGGCTAGGTGGCACAGTGAATAGAGCACTAGCCCTGGAGTCAGGAGGACCTGAGTTCAAATTTGGCCTCAGACACTTAACACAAAACTAGCCATGTGACCTTGGGCAAGTCACTTAACCCCAATCACCCTCCAAAAAGCAAAAAAAAAAAAAAAAAGATAATATATGTGAAGTGCTTGCAAATCTTAAAACACTATGTAAATGTTAGTTATTATTGTTACCTTTACAGATGGCAGAAACTAGTGCCCTGATAATTTGCTGCAGAAGCACAGAGCAGATACAAACACATGTGCCCTCTTCACCTGAGAGGGAAGTTCATGGACAACACACGTGGTCCCCAACCCCTGTTGGAGATACGTGTGTTATGGGGGATCTTTAATTTCTTAATTGGCATCCTGTAATATCAATTTTCTCATCAGAAAAGGTAAATTTCTTGTGAATAATTCCTAATATAAGAGTTTCCAAGTTTGAGAGTTTAGGGGTTGTATCTTCTAGCAGTGGTTCTCAACCTTCCTAATGCCGTGACCCTTTAATACAGTTCCTCATGTTGTGGTGACCCCCAACCATAAAATTATTTTCGTTGCTACTTTATAACTGTAATTTTGCTACTGTTATGAATCGTAATGTAAATATCTGATATGCAGGATGTATTTTCATTGTTACAAATTCAACATAACCCACAGGTTGAGAACCGCTGCTCTAGAGGGAAAAAGGAGTTTCCTGGTGCAGTATGTTACTTGGAGAAAGAAGAATTTGTACAGCTCTATAGCAGTGTCCTATAGGAGAGCAAACCCAGTGAATCATTCAGATGGTTCAGATCTGATGAGAAGGGGGAGTGCTTGTTCAGCCCCCCAAGTATGTTTACTTTCCAAGGGGAGTCTAAACCACAGGTAAGCACTATGAGTCTTGGGGAATCCTGTGTAGGACTCTGTGGGAAAGAGAATCATTGGAATGTCAGAGAGTTGCACTGGTAGCACCCCCAAATTCCATTCCTTTTTAGGGAGAAGTAATGGGCTATTTGTGGGTTTTATGTATTTCTGATCCTACTTATGAGTTCTTGTGAGTCCTCTATGTTTTATGTGGGGTAAAATAAAGGCTTCCCTATACTTGAAATGTCTTTGATACTATGCATACTTGTATGCAAGATGGTGACTCTGTTACCACACTTGGGGGAAAAATTACTTGGACACAAGGAATATTCTTTCATGTGAAGAGATTTTCCTGGAACAACTCCAGGTGGGGGCAATGAGTCCAAGAAAAACTGACCCTCTTTCAGTTAGGTAACCAGGTCTTGACTTTGAAAACAGCTGTCCACATCCACTAGCCTATGTTGTCTCTAAAACTTAACAGAAATGGATATAAAGTCTTATCTCTGGGTTCAAATAATCAACTTCATAAGCATACAATAGGAAAGATGTTAACTAGCACTTTATACGTACCTTATATCCATCTCCTTCACACCCTTGCCAAAAGCCTTACCACACAAAAGACCATGCTCTAAAGTTTCAACCCTTCCATCTCCAGAACTTCCTTGTCAAAGACAACATTGGCCTGATTGGTGACTATGTCTCCAGCACCATTATTTCAGGAAGGCCTTGGCTATATTTCACTTTACTCCCTACTCTTTAGTCTCTCTTCTCCATAGCTCCACTGCCCCTCAAACATGTTCTCCCTCCCATCTGCAGTTCTAAAAACATGATCAAATAAGTTCAGCTATTGTTCCTGGATAGGGAGTACCAATCTATTCTCTTTTGGCCACATCACCATGCTTGAGACTTTTTTTTTTATTGAAGTTCCTTTCTCTGGCCATAACTACTCTTCCACATTAGAATATAAACTTTGAGGGTAAAGATTATCTCTATTTTTATATTGGATACGTAGTGTCTAGCACTATGCTTGACACATCGTGCTTATTAAATATTTTCAATTCATTTATTCAGTCATTAATTCATGATAATTAACATTTATACAGTGCAAGAGATCTGGGGGTTTTCATGGTTTGTAAACACCGTATGAGTCACTAATGTGATGTGGCAAGCAAAAGAACCAATTCAGTCTGAAGCTGCATTACAAGAAGCATAATATGGTGTCCAGAGTTGGGGAAGTTAGAGTCTTTTTGTCCTACATGTAACACAACTTAAGTGCTGTGTTTAGTTCTGGGTGCATATATTTAAGCAGGATAACAGCAAGAGAGAGCCATGGGATGGTCATAGGATCAGAGAAGGACTGAAGGGCATTTAGTCTAGTCCCCCCTCACTTTACAAATGAAGAAATTGTGGTTCAGAGAAGCCTTAGTTTTGATAGGTAGTAAGTGACAAAAGTGAGTAACTACGGATCTAGATTTTCCTAGTGATCAGTTATGTAGCTATAATCAAGGACTGCCCCTCTCTGGAATTCAGAGACCTTTGTAAAATAAGGAGGTTGACCTAGGCAATCTCTGAGGTTCCTTCCAGTTCTATTGTTCAAGCATTCTATGTCTCTTCTTTTCTCTGACCCTCAGGTACTGTCAGTCAGAAAGTCAATAAACATTTACTATTTACATTTTGTTATTATACTGTTATGGAATTGCTCGTTTTATTCCATAAATTAAAAATAATAAAATAAATAAGCTTTACTATGTGCCAGGCTTAGCTCTGGGGAAACAAAGAAAGGCAAATGTCAACCCCTGTTCTCAAGGAATTCACAGATAAATGGGAGAAATAACATGCAAAGAGCTATGTACAAATAAGATGTATACAACAAAAATTGGAGATAATCAACAGAGGGAAGGTTCTAGCATTAAGGTTCAGGTTTATCCTCTACAAAATGACTGTCTCTGAGACCCAATTATGAGGCATCATTAAGGATATTGGTTATTTCCATGGCACTGGGGGAAGATTTTAAAATAGCTCTCACTCCCCTTGCATTTTCTAGGCCAAATGTATTGTCCTAAAATAATATTCTGAGAAAAAAATTAACTCTCTTTTGTATATTTTTTAAAAATACATGATGCCTTGCAACTGAGAAATAAGATATACAGGCACTGGGGTAAGGAGATCCATTTTGCCATACCGGAAAGCCAGAGGGGTGATGGGGGAGGATATAGGAGAGAGTAGATTGGGGGAGGGGGTATACAGTGGGATCACCGTTTTGGGGTGGTGGGTAGGAGAAATATGGGGAGAAAATTTATAACTCAAAATCTTGTGGAAATGAATGATGTAAACTAAAAATAAACAAAAGTTAATTTTTAAAAAATACATGATGCTTATTCCCAGCCACTGTTTTGAGAATACTCAGTGTTTGTTCCTAGCCATTGTTTAAAAAAAAAAAATGCCTGGTTCTTATTCCCAGTCATTGTTTAAAAAAAAAATACCTGGTGCTTATTCTCAATTATCATTTTGAAACCTGAATATTTCCTAGAAGTTTCTTGAAAGCAGAGGTCAGGGCTGTCAGCAATAGCTGTGCTCTGAGAAGAATTTCAATAACAATTGAAGTTTTTCTTTTTTTAGATTGGCACTTTTTTCTTTTAGTAGCTTTTATCATCACCTTTTGGTTTTACATTAGAGTCAGTTTTAGAACTCCCCCCCCCAAAGCAGTGTTTTTTAAAAATTTATTTTAAAACATATTAATGTCTTCTATTTTTATATCACTTTCATTTCCCAATACATTCCTTCCTCCTGCCACCTACTGAGAGAGGCATCCATCATAACAAAGGGTAAAAAAGAGAAAAATAAAGAGATTCAGCAAAACTGAACAACCATGCCTGGCTGTATAAGCAATATTCCATATCTGTAGTTCCCCCTCCCCCCAAGTGCTGCCTCCCTCCCCACCTCTGCAGTTAAGGGAGGGAGCTGCCCTTCCTTAGTACAATTTTGAGACCCCGTTTGGTCACTTACAGAATGAGTTTAGTCTGGGAGTTCTTCTCATCTACATTGTGTATATTGTCTTCCTGGCTCTCAAGCAGTGTCTCCTAAAAACAAAATGATTCTTATCCACAAAAGGGACAGCAGAATTTGGGGGGTTTGCCCAAATGACAGAGAGGAAATGAATTGGGTATTTTTAGTGAGCTCCTATTTCTGCAGTCACCTGGGTAGGGCCAGCAAAGGAATGAGCTTGGGAGCGCTGCTGCCCAGAGCTTCTGGCTTGGCTCTCCGAGCTGCCAAGGTGAGACTTACAGAGTGAAACACTGGTGCAGGCATCCAATCACATGAGAAACCCTGTGGCATGGCTTGCCAGGATCTCACGGTGATCTGCTTCCCTCACCATCCCACCTGATTCTCTCACTGTACAGGCCTAAGCATCTCAACTTCTAGCTGAATTCAAACAATCCCCCTGACTCTATGTGACAGTAATCTTTTTGCCTTATATGGGGCGAGCTAAATTAGTTTTAATTCCTTCCAAACCAATCAACATTTCTAAAAGCTCTTATCAACTGTAATTCATGGCCTTAGAGAAGACACCAAGTTTGGAGGCAGGCTGCCTTCATAGAGCTTATGTGTTTTATCAAGGGGAAAGACATAAACACAGATAATTATAATGGATGAGGTCAGATAAGGGCATTTGAGAGAGGCAAGGAAAGCACTTTCTTTGTGAATTAGAAAAGGAACCCAGAGAGGAAATGGAGGACTCTGCCATATTCAAGGTGTTTCCAGCTCTAAATCTTGGGATATCTTTCCCATGAGAGGTTTAAAAGAGGGAAGCTTAAGAAAACATAATTAGCCAGAGGCGGTGGGTGGGCCTAAAGCTCTCCTCCAAGAATTAGGCTGAAAGGCTTGACTTGGCAGTGTTGAAGCTGAAGCAGCAGAGATATAGGTCCGCTGATCCAACTTGGGATCGAATTCCTAAGGCTCTGTAGGCAAGAGAAAGGCAATAAAAAGGAAGACTTAAATCCTTATGATAAATTCTTGTGAAATTCGAGCCATTGAGTTTGAAATGCACAAGAAAATGTCTTGCCCCCCAAAAAACTGCCCTCAAGGAATTTATAATCTTTTTGAAAAAGAGGAGTTAGATCTTTGGAGGCTGCATGGTACCCTGGAGAGCGCCTTGAACTAGTAGTCAAAGACTAGTACCCATTCATTACTGAGCAGTGAGGTGGCGCAGTGGATAGTGTCAGGTTATTTGGCCTCAAGCAGTTACTAGCTGTATGACCCTAGGCAAAGCATTTAACCCTGTCTGCCTCAGTTCCCTCATCTGTAAAGTGAATTGGAAAAGCAAACCACTATAGGATCTTTGCCAAGAAAACCCCCAAATGGGGTCACAAATAGTTGGACAAGACTGAACAACAATGACACAGTACGTGTTACTAGTCCCACTTGCTATATAAACAAGTCATTTATCCTCTTGAAATCTTGGATTCTTCATCTGTAAAAGAAAGGGGGATGGATGATCTCTAAGGTTCCTTTCAGCTCTGACATTTTAGGTTCTAAGGCCCTCTTTCCCGTCAGGCTTACACAGTCTAATTAATTCCTGTACACTAGAGGAAGATCCCCAACGTGATGAGTAGACTCTCTGTGTCTCTTCCTCTATGGGAGGACATAGACAACAGTCACACAAGATGGGCAAGCCTGGGTGAATCTCAACCTGCATCATTGAAAGCAGTATTTACAGTGATGAAAACAGATTCATCAAAGTGGCAAGGCAAGTTTCATGTTTCTACCTCCATGTCTTTGCTCTCTCCTTTGTGAGAGGTTACTCCTCTGATCTCCAGGAGGCTGGGTCCAGGAACTATTGCTGTTCCTCCAGATTACACATTTTGTATTCTAGGATTCCATGAAAATGTTTGAAAAATAAAAGTATTTCCTATTTTATCACTGATCTGGATTAAAAATAGTTGATTCCTATGCCAAATAAATTAAACCGAGCATGTATCATGAAATACCACTTCCTCATGGATGAACTTTTGTAGAAGTTACTCATGCATGACTTGCCCATAATTTGTTACTGAGAAGTCCCATGACATAACAGATAGGGGAAAGGGCAGAAGTCAGCCTTAGGGTTGAGAAAACCCAGGTTCAAGTCTTGCCTCTGACACATACTAATGTGTGATTATGGGCAAGTTACTTAACCTCTCAGAGCCCCAGCCAGTAACTTTAAGACCACAAATTCCAGATAAGTATAGTTACATAAGTGGAAGAATTTTCCACATTGGAAGATCTCTACACAGGTGAAATCATTGCTCTAAATTAAAAAAAAATGCTACCAAATGTGAAAGGAAAACAGTGGGCTGAAAGTTTAGCTTAATGGTCTCCTTTTATGGACTTCAGCCCCAACTGCTCAATGAAGTATAAACTTGTGCAAGGGAAGGGTATATGTGTTTTCTGTTTTTTACTTACATGCCCAAAGTTTAGCATAGTGCCCAATACCCTTGACTCCCACCTTAATAAGTAGGAGTGAATGAATTGCCTCATCTCCTGATGTCTGGGATAAGGCTGGGAAATTGTATGGAGTGTGAGTTTATCCTGGTCCTGGGAAAGTTGATCGCCAGGTATTTATTGACCCTGACACCCAGCCTAAATGTTTCCAGACCTCTGGCCCTTATTCCCAGTGTTTAGAGTGAGAAGTTATAGATAGTGACATTTTATGGCTGACATGCTCCTACCTGCTGCCCTCTTAATCCTTGTGATTTAGAGTTGTTGCCTCCTAAAAGAAAACTCCTTCCCCACTTACCTCTCTATGACCTCTCATCCCTCTCCAGATTAGTCCTACTTCTTCTTAATCCCTATATCCAGATTTTTGATTCTGAAATATATTGGCCTACTTTCTCAAGAAATTTAGGACTTGACTCATATTCTTCACCTCTCCTTCTATCCCTGTCTTCAGTCTTGAGGACTTCAATGCATACTTTGGTTAACTCCTTAAACACAATCTGTTCTCCTCCTCCTACTTTGTTAACCTCTTCAACTTCTATGATTTTTTTCTCTCTTCACTTCACTGGAGTCACCTGTAGGGATGGTAATCATGCTATAGATCTCACCATGCCATTATCTTGTATTCTGAAATACCACTTTCTGGTCTTAATTTCCTTCCATTTGTGTCTAATCTAGGATGTGTGGTGTAATAGAAAGAGTATTTGAGCTGAATTAAAATCCTAGCATTGTCACTTACCAAGAAATGACATTGGAAACATAAAGCCAAAGTGAAGCATGATAGGTCATGGAAAAATTGTCATGTAGAAGGATTAGAGGGGTTAGATTTGTTCTGTTAGCCCCAAAGAGTGAACTAGAGTAAACAAGAAGATGTTCCAGGGAGGCCAAGTTGGGCTTGGAGTAAGGAAAAAATTCCTAAGGATCAGAGCTATTTGAAAATGGTGGGGGACCTGCCACCAAAGGTAGTTTTTTTGGGTCCCTCCTGAGGTGGACAGAGGCCAATTGTCATGTACAAAATACCCACTATGTGCCAGGCACTGTGTTAAATGGCAGGGACACAACGAGAGGCAAAAGAGAACTCTTGCTCTCAAGGAGCTCATAGTCTAATGAGGGAGATAACACACAAATAGCTACATTTTATTGCGTTTCACAGATACTGCGGTTTTGTTTGTTTTGTAACAAATTGAAGGTCTGTGGAAACCCTGCAAGAAGCAAATCTATCGGTGCCATTTTTCCGACAGCACTCATAGAACAACATACAACACACTCACAACAGTGCTCACATTATATCTCTGTGTCACATTTTGATAATTCTCACAATATTTCAAACTTTTTTTATTATTATTGTATCTGTTGTGGTGATCTGTGAGCATGAATCTAATTTTTTTTGGAAGGGGAAAGGCAAGACAATTGGGGTTAAGTGGTCCCCCGGTCACATAGCTAGTAAATATGTCAAGTGTCTGAGGCCAGATTTGAACTCAGGTCTTCCTGACTCCAGCATCTTCCTGCTCTATTCATTGTGCCATCTAGCTGCCCTGTGAGCATGAATATTTAATGTTACTATTGTAATTGTTTTGGGGTACCATGAACTGACCCATATAATACTGTGAACTTAATCAATAAATGTTGTGTGTGTGTGTGTGTGTGTGTGTGTGTGTGTGTGCGTTCTGACTGCTCCACTGACCAGCATCCCCATCTCTCTCCCTCTTCTTAGGCCTCCCTGTTCCCTGAGAGATAACAACATTGAAATTAGGCCAATTAACAACCCTACAATGACTTCTAAGTGTTCGAGTGAAAGGAGGGGTCAAAGCATGAAACAAACTTCATTGCAGTCTTTTAAGAAATTGCCACAGCCACCCGAACCTACAGCAACCACAGCCCTGATCAGCAGCCAGCAACATTGAGGCAAGACCCTCCACCAGCAAAAATATCATGACTTGCTGAAGGCTCAGATGACAGTTAGCATTTTTTTTTAGCAATAAAATATTTTAAATTAAGGTATGTACACTTTTTAGATATAACATTATTGTACACTTAATAGACTACAGTATGGTACAAGCACAAATTTTATATGCATTGAGAAAATTGTGATAGTTGCTTTATTACGGAGATCTAGAACTGAACCTGCATATCTCCGAGGTATGCCTGAATGTACAAACAAGATATATTCAGTGTAAATTGGTGATAATCAACAAAGGGAAGGCACTCACATGGAGGGAGATCAGAAAAGGCTCCTCATAAAAGGTGGGACTTTGGCTGAGAACCAGAGGAAGTTAGGAAAGCCAGGAAGCAGAGATAAGGCATGAGAGTATTCTACCCATGGGAGACAGGCAATGAAAATGCCTGGAGCTCGGAGATGTAATGTCTAGTTTGAGAAACAGCAAGGAGGTCATTGGCATCAGGCTGAAGAGTAAAATTCAAGAAGATTGAAAAGCAGGGAAGGAGGCAGGTTATAGTGAGCTTTAAAAGACATGCTCCAGGGACGGTTAGGTGGCACAGTGAATAGAGCACCAGTCCTGGAGTCAGGAGGACCTGAGTTCAAATCTGGCCTCAGACACTTAACACAAAAATTAGCTGTGTGACCTTGGGCAAGTCACTTAACTCCAATTTCCCTACTTTCTCCCCTCCAAAAAAAAGAGAGACATGCTCCAGGTTTAATTTTTAATGTTGGAGGCAAGAGAGAGCCACTGGAATTGACTGAATTGGAGGGAGGTTGGTACCATGGTCAGATGTGCACTATGATAACTTTGGTGGCTCAGGTGAGGATGGCCTGGAGTGGGGAGAGATTTGTGGCAGAGACCAACCAGCATCAGGGTGGTAGAAATATCAGAGGAGAGAAGGGGGTGTATACAAGAGATGTTATGAAGGTAGAAATCACAGGCATTGGCAACTGATTAGATATGGTAGGTGAGAAAGAGTGAGGAGTTACAGAGCCTGAGGACCGAGAGAATGAGGATGTCCTCTACAGTAATAAGGAAATTAGGAAGAGGAGTGGGCATTGAGAAGAAAGATAATGCATTCAGTTTTGGGCATAGTGAGTCTAAGAAGCCTACAGAATATCCAGTCCAAGATATCCAATGAGCAGTTGGAGATGCAAGACCGTAGGTCAAGAGAGAGGTTAGAGCTGGACAAGTCTGAGAATCATCTGCATAGAGATGATTATTGAATCAATGGAGGTAATGAGACCCCCAAGTGAAATGGTATAGAGATAGAAGAAAAGAGGAGCCATGACAGAGTTTGGGGGGACACCCATGGTTAATGGCCATTATATGGGTGAAGGTCCAGCAAAAGAGACTGAGAAAAAATAATCAGATACATGGGAGATATCAATCTTGATTCTGAGACTCTGGATTCTGTAAATTGTCCAAAGTCATATAGCTTCTTATGATGAAAGCTAGGATTAGAACTAAAGAATTATAGAACTCAGTGATGGAAAGGTCTTTAAAGATTATATTATCCAACTACCTCATTTTACAGATAAGGAAAATGAGGCCTAGAGACAGGTAGGGATTTACCAGGTTCACACAAAGTTAGTGACAGAGCTTAGTCTAGAAACCAGATTTCCTGATTTCAAGTCATTCTCCATTGTTTAACTGTTTATCAAGTACCTTCTATGTCTAAAGCATTATGCTGGGTATTGGGAAGACACAAAGTAAGTTGTCATCCCTGTTCTCAAGGAGTGTGCATACTAGCAAAGGGAATAGAGTACATACATAAATACTATACAGAAATCACACCATCACAAGTCTAATAATCCCCCCTCTGGACCTCAGTTTCCTCCTCTTTAAAATGAAGGGAAAGGGTTAAATCACTCCTAAGCACTCTCTAGATTTTTAAAGAAGTCTAGCAGTCAAAGGGAGAAGGAAAATGATATAGTAGCTTGATGGGATAGAAGGGTCAAGGGACTTTTTTAATGGGTTTGGGAGATCTAAGCATATTTCTAAGCAGGTAGGAAAGTTGGTGGGCAACGAGGGATGATAGATGCTAAAAGAGAAGGGATGACTGCTAAAGTAAAGTCCTGGAAGAAGTCAGAGGGAAGGAATGGGATCAAGGGCACAGGAGGGATTAACCTCTTTTATGATTAGCAGAAAGTAAAGGATGGTGATGCTGCAAAGGTCTGAAGAATGGACAATAGAAACAGAGAATATATGCTGAATATCTTCTTATGGAATTAGTGTATGGCACTGGATTATTGATGGTAGTGAAGGAAGAGAAGAAAAGGGTTGGAATGGTCACTGTGACGAATGAGATTGGATTTAACAAAGGCAAAATAGGAGAGTTGTCAAGTAGTAAGAGAGGACCTACTGGAGATGATTAATCTTTGAAGTGGGTGAAATCAGATTCATTTTTTGTCTCTTTTCAATAACATTTAGTGGCCTGAGAATAAAAACAGAAAAAACTGGACAATGGAATTTAACCTAGGGATGAGAATTTGGAGGATCAAGAAGAATGGAAGTTCCAGGGGCAAAAGAGTCTAGGGTAATAGCTAGGGTAGTGTCATACTATGGGATCAGGAGTGGGTGTGCAGGCAAGTGAAGTTAGAGTGGGTGATACAGACTCTCAAAATAGGATGGGTCAGAGGACCAAAGACACCAATAAAGGTGAAGAATAAATTTACTTTAATTCAGAGAGCAGAATACATGAAAATAAAGGAGATTGTGCCTAGAGAGTAGAACTGGAAAATTCAGGAGATTTGACCACATTGATGTGTTATTGAAGTGGGAAAGAGAAGATTGAAGTGGCTGAAGAATTGAAAGGTCAGGTTGCTAAAAGGGTCACCAACATGAATAGAAGTTCCTGATGGCAAGAAATGGTGTGGAAAGGAAGACCAGGAACTGATAACTAAAGACATTGAGAAAGTTGGGAGAATGATCTGGAAATAAGTAGATGACACAACAACAGTGACAATGAGATGGTGGTTTGCAAAGGGACTGCATAGATTTTGGAAAAAGAAAGGTCAATGATGGATAAGCCTAGACAAATGGTTCAGAAATAACTGGAAATAACATTAGGAAATGAATCAAGGAGTACCCACTCCTCCTACTGGAACTGTAAATTTGGAATAATTGGAGAATAAATGGCCACCAGGAGAAGGTTACAAAGAGCATAATGTCCTCACTGGAGAGCCAGGTTTCCATTTAATTGAGAAGATGGAAGGAGTGTGGGTTGAAAAGTTAAAGATACAAGACAGTTTGTCACAAAAGAGGCAGATTACCAAGCGAATGGTCTAGGCAAGATGTACTTCATATTGGAGTGCAACTGGGGAATTGGAGGAGTTACTGCTACTTGTAAGGGCTCAGGTGTGAGAGGAGGTATCATGGGGAGTCTGCTTGCCTCTACAGTAAGGCATTGAGACTAGATGGCTAAGACGGAGGAGCCACTTGAAGGGGATAGTAGATTGGTGTGGCAGGCTTATTTGATGGCAGATATAAAAAAAGTTATCTCCTTGAGTTCCAAATAGATTTCGGAATGTTGGTATTTGCTTTGCAAGGCATGCTTCTCTCCATCATGGATAATGGCAAGCACAGAAGTCCACACTTTGTTTCAGTTTTCGAATTAACACCTTGTTTCAGTTCAAGTTTCTTTTGAGCCTTGCATCAAGTCTGTTATTATTTCACATGGTAAAACACCACAATTTGTGAACCCTAGAACTGAACTCCTGCAGCAGGAAGGGGAGGAGCTAATGACCATATATAAGGAGAGGCCCAGGGCTAGAGACAGTGGAACTGAGAAAAGGACTCTTGTGGTAGCAGAGTCAAGAAGGAGAAAACTTATGGTGACTGCTGTATTTTGATTTTCTGTGATAAGTTGTCACATTGTGAATGCTGTATTTTGATTTTCTGTGAATGTTTTGCTCTGATTTGTTATTGAATAAATAGAGAGGTCACTATACTATGTAATCAGAACTTTGAAAGCTGTTCACAGCAGCAGTCCTCTGGAAAGTTGCTCATGTATCTTTACACATGGCAGCTGAAATTCAGAGTCTGGGGGAATATAAGGTAGAGCCTGGTCTAGTAACTCACTGGCTCCTATTAGTTTTGTGTCTTTTGAGCATACTCGTGCAATCGTAATAGACTAAGTTATTCGAGTTATCTTTACATTTTTAAAGTTAGTTAGGTCTCTTTCCCCCCCTGATGCCACATGTAAAATTGCTGAAATCTATGTGCAAACGCATGCAAATAGCAACCAAATCTGTGTCTCTGAATTTTCTTGTAGTAGGAAAATATACTTGTCCCATTTCAGAGCAGCTGTCTTTTTCTAGCTCTGGACAATTTTCCTGTATAACATCCTGACTGATTTTAGAAAGCCCAGAGGTACCCGTTAATCCAGATGTTGGGGAGGTAGGATGTAAGTAGGATTAAATTAAAGGCCATCAACAACAATCTCACATCAGTGAGCTCTAAACAAAGTGGGCCCATGAACCATGTGGAACATATTTGTGAAGACTGAGTTTCCCTCCAAATTCCCTTTCTGGCAAACAAGAAGGTTGTTCTATCTATATGGAAGGGCATCATGGCACAGTGGTTTCATCAAAACCAGCAGGTGCTTCACCATGTATTTATTTTCGTGTGGGTCCATAAACACACCCAAGAGTCAGCTGCACATCGCAGAAAATCTTGTTTTGTTTTTTAAAACCAGAATCATAGATGCCTAGTATTAGAAGGAACCTCAGAAAGTGTCTAGTTTTTTTTTCTCCTTCCAGAAAGCTTAATTCTCACCCACCCTCCTGAGTCCCACATTTCATTAAAAAAAAAAAAGTAACAGCAACTTGGATATTCAGTATTTTGAACCTTTATCAAACACCTGCAAAAAATCTGTGTTCTGGGATTGGTATGTAAAGAAAGCTACAAGTCTTAGGACTGGCCATAGAGTTTATAGCTGGTAGAGATCTAAATTGTAATGACAGCTGACATTTCTATGTGCTTTAATATATGATCTCATTTGGTGTTCACAACAACCCTGTGTGGGAGGTGCCGATTAGTATCTCCATTTTACAAGTGAGGAAGCTAAGACCAAGAAAGGTTACATGTCTTGGCCAGGCATGGTAGCACACAGCCCTAATCCTTACCAGGCAGGCTGAGGCTGGTGGATCACTTAAACTCTAGAGTTCTTAGCTGCGGTAGGCTAAGCTGATGACGTGCTCATAGTAAACTTAGCATCAATATGATAAGCCCTCAGGAGATGGGGGTGCCTCCCCCTTCCCAGGCTGCCTCAGGAGGAGAAAAGCACTGAGATTGGAAACAGAGCAGGTCAAAGCTCCCATGCTAATAATTAGTGGGTTCTGGCTGTATTTTTATTAAAATAATTAAACAACTTAGCGAAGGTCATACAGCTAATGCAGATGCCTAAAACAGGATTTGACCACACATCTTCCTGTCTCCAAGTCCAGTGTCTTAACCATTGTGCCGCACTGCCTGATGATGGGCTGCTGAAAGTTGCAGGAATGCCAAAGGATGAACTGCTGATCAAGGCTTTGGAGGTATACTCAAAAAGAACTCGGTATCTTCCTGCCCCCCAGCCCAGCTCTCTTCCCCCTGCCTCCTGAGCTAACATCATTTGAGGAGAGTTATGGCCCACACTTTTCTGTTAAAAGCCTGAACCTGTTCAGATTTATAACTGAAGCAATCTTTTGAAACCCTCTTTGATTCATGCTCCAGGTCTGGGGCCAGACTACTCAAGTGCTTCAGGACTGTGGCTGAGGATCTCTGCAAATTCTCGGTAGGCTTATTTTCTCTACAACGTTTTGAATTCAAACCGCTCGCTTTGAGTGTGCTTTTGCCCAAACCCATGCAAAGACTCAAGCAGGGGCTTTGACTTTACAAAGGTTGGCAGGGAGAGGTTTTGATTTCTAAATCCGCATCTTGCACAGAGCTCATTCCCAATGCAAGTTGAAAGGAGAGGCCGGGAGAGGAGAGGGGATTAAGTGGCATGCCCTGTGGGGGGTAGAGGGGGAGAGGACAAAGCTCCCCCTCTGCCTTTGTTTCCTAGTCATTGGAAGCAGTGGGAACCAAGGAGCCACTCTATGGACTTCATTAAGAGAAGAACCACTTCTCTTCTAAAGGTTACATAGTCTACAAAATTAACCTGAAATCCTTTAACTTGGGGCTGTGCAGAAACTCATTTATTAGTAAGGGATGAACCAACTTCTTACAGAATCAGAGAGATCATCTACTCCAAACCTCTCATTTTACTGAGAAAATCGAGATATGGGGAAGAGAAGAAACTTGTTTGTTATCACACATGTGACAAAATGATAAAGTAAGAATTCCTGATTTTGTGGAGCTTGGCATTGGAAATTCTTTTTCCCCCAATGTTTGAATACTTCAAAAAGAATGATGACTTTACTGATAACAACAGCCAACATGTCATAATACCTTTAGTTTTACAGAGCACTTTCCTCAAATGAGCCCAGTAGATGAGGCAAGTATGATAATTTGTCTTATACATGAGGAAACAAAGATTCAAAGTGGTTTGAAAAAAAAATTGCCTGGCACTGCAAAAGTTGTATATGGCAAAACCATAATGCATAATGCAAAATCCATTCTTCTGACAGTGAATCAAATGATCTTTGCCTAATACCACACTGCTTCTGTTTCATTCAACAAGTATTTATTAACATGTCCAATTAACATGTGGACTAGGTGCAATTCACTATGCTAGGCCCCGGGGGATTCACAGACAAAAGCAAAAGGAGTTTTTGCTCTCCAGGAGCTCACATTCTACTCAGGAGACAAAACAAGTGCACAGGAAAGTAAATACAAAGTGTATACAGAGTACAAAGTAATTTGAAGAGGAAGAGAGCAGTAACAGCTAGGCAATGGGGATCAGAAAAGGCTCCTTCTAAGAGGGGGCAGCTGAGGTGTAGCTTAAGAAAGCTAGGAATCGCATGAGGCAGAAATAAGGAGGGAGTGCATGCCAAACATGGAGGAGCACTTATTCAAAGGCATAGAGGAGGGGGATGGATGGAGGGGGATGGATAGAGGGCTGAGTGACATGTTCAGTGAAGATCAGTCTGGCAGTTGTGGGGAGGGTTGATTGGAGAGAGGAGAGAATGGAAGCAGGGAGACCATTTAAAAGACTATTACAACAATCCAGGGGAGAAGGGATGTGGGGTTTGAACTAGGAGAGAGGCCATGTGAATAAAGTGAAATGGATAGATGCAAGAGACGAGAGGGAAAGATGCACTTCTCAATTCAATTTATTAAACCCTTATTAAGATATATAGTGTGCAAAGGTACTATGCTAGCCACTGGGGATACAAAAAAATAATGAGAAGAAATAGTTCTGGCCCTCAAGGACCTTATATTCTATTAGTGGGCTACAACATGAGCAAGGACAAGTTGTAAAGGACAAATAGTAATCTACGGGTAGATGTGGGAATTCAAGGCAAAGAGCTCCAGCTCTAGGTTTGCTAATGTGCTTCCTTTTGGGAAGACATGGATGGAAGTCACAAGAGATGGACAAGCATGGAGAGGTTGCACTCTGCATCATGGGAAGGAACACCCGACTAATTCTTCCTCTGTTAGAATTGTTATGGGAGAAATATATCCTCTCTGAGTTCATGTGGCAGGTAACTGTTGTCAAAATATATTCACCACAATAGAAATCATAGAAGTAAAAACCTAGATTTTATTATTATGCTCAAGCATTGGTTTAGGTCTCAGAGAAAATCTGAACCACCATTGAGACTTTAATAAGTTCTCTTACAGGCAAAATTATATCAGTGACAGAGAAATAAGTATTTTATATATAGTAATCTTGTGCACTCCTCTTAGGCCATAAAAGTTAGAGAAAAGGTATATCCATAATAGCATACTGGCTTCAATATCATAAAAACTGAACAAACTTAGTTAAGAAGAGTCATAATCTCATATATCCTTTAAGGGAACAAATCACATACAACAAACTCTACAGGTAAACTAAGTCAGGTTCCAAATGAAATTACATTTAGAAGGTTTGCAAATAGGTTACTTGAGGGGAAAGATTTACTTGTCACCAAGAAAATCAAGAAGACCCTTTGTCAGGGAAATTCTTACTTCAACAACTAACTAGGGGAACTAACAAACAACAAAATCACTTGGGCTCCCCTTTGACTTCTATCTGAGGAATGTCAAATAGTCTTCCCTTATTTTATGAATCAGATTTTACCCAGGTAAAGTTAAGGTTAAAGTATACCTTTAATTAACCAAAATTTGCAGGAGGAATGGCCTTGAATCACAAATAAGAAGATAAAATAAAAAATTCCCATCATGTAGAATGTAAGCTCCTTGAGGGCAGAGACTGTTTCTGCTTTAGTGCTTAGAAGAGTGCCTGGCACATAATAAAGTTTAACAAATGCTTGTTGACTTGGCTTGACTTGACTACTCTAGACGTACATACTGCTGGATGAGCTCTATTGGGTGTTCAAGAAAGACCTAAGCAATAGATATTCTTCATCCATTTGCTCTTTCCTGTGTGAATGGAGAAAATGGGCTCCTTTGAGTTATAATATCTCTCTTCCAAGAGTCTCTTTGATGTGTTGAGATTTGATGCAATCAACAGAATGTCATCCACAGACAGGAATATCTGGAGGTCCTCACCATCTACTAGGAAGCTTTTCTTGACCTGGACGCCTCACTGGACCTCCATCATAGAGATGAATACTTTTGGTGCACATACATCTCCCTATTTTAGACCTTGCCTGATGCTTATTATCTGAAGGTTATTGATGTTGCTACATCTTCCAAGGAATCTTGAATGATCTTGACATAAGGATGTGAGAAACTTTGTTATAAAAGAGCCTGGAATGGGAGATTTTGTTCTGAGCTGCATGCTTTTTCCCCCCACAATCAACAGATAACAAACATAAAGTGATCTTAGGATATGTGTAAGATCTCTCCATCTGGCAGCCAACTGTGAGATGGTAAAGACTTTGTCCATCATTGAGTTCTGCTTATTAAAGCTTGCTTGTTTCTTCTTAATGTCCTCATGCAGGATGCCTTCAAATTGTATATTGGTGCCTCTCATAAAGATTTTGTGTAAATGGTAAAGTAAGCATATAAGCCATATAAATTGGTGATGTTCTCTAGCTCTTCTTTTGCGGTAGATCAATAAGGTGTGATATTTTCTCCTTTGGTGTGTTCCCCTCCTTTAGCTACCTTGTAACTTATTCCTTATAAATCAATTTCTTCACAATTATAATACTTCCAGCATACATATCTCTCTACATAAACATGATTTAACTGCTTTTCCAGTATTTAGTGCTGTCTCTACATCTTCTGTAAGCACCTCAGGGATTGTGATGTTAGGGTCCAAGAGTGGTGGTTTCACTACCCTTTATGGAGAAAACTGTTGTGACAGTTTGTGTAGATCTTTTCTAAGGAGCACTACATAATAAATCTTAAAAGGTGGGTGGGAGCCAGATTGTGGAGGGCTTGAAGTGCTTGGGGAGTTTGTATTGTAACCTAGAGGCAGTAGGGAGTCACTAAATATTGCTGAGTAGGAGAGTAACATTTTCAGACTGTGTCTTGGGAAAATGAATTTGGCAGCTTTTTAGAGGAGGGGCTGGAAAAGGGGAGAGACTGGAAGCAGAGAAATCAGTTAGGAGGTTATTGCAGATGAGAGGTGAGGAGGGTCTGAACTGGGGTGGTAGCCATGTGAATGGAGAGAAAAAGACAAATGGGAAAGATGTTATGAAAGTTAAATCAATAAAACTGGACAATTGATTGCATTTGGGGGCTAACTCCAGATCAAAACACTGAGGAGACTGGCAGCATGGTGAAACACTCAGCAGTCATAGGAAGTCAAGAGGATGGGGTTTGGAGGAAAGATAATGAGCTCCATTTTGAACTCGAGTTTGAGATGCCTATGGGAAATACAGATGGAGATGCCAGTGGGCAACTGGTAATGCAAGACTAGAATTCAATCCTGCACTCTGAGAGATTAGAGCTGATATCTAAATTTGGGAACCATCTGTGTAGCAATTATACTAGAATTCCTGGGAGGTGATGAGATCACAAAGATTTAGAGAGTACTAAGAGAGAAAAGAGCACTAAGGACAGAGCCTTGGGGAAGTGGGTTATCAATGGGGCTGCTTCACCTAGCAGTGAAGATCACAATCCCTACATGTCTTGGTAGATAGTTTTGTGATTTGCTGTGATCAAAATATTCACCATGAATGAGAATTGATCAATCAAATTGTTAAGTATTTAGTAAACATCTACTGTGTGTCGGACATCAGGCTGGGTGCTGGTCATACAAATACAAAGAGAGTGTTGAGGGGAGGGCCTAGGACAGAAGCTTGAGAACACCCTTAGTTTTAGGGTGTTATATGGATGATGAACCAGTCAGGAGACTGAGAAAGAGCAGTCAGGCAGGCAGGAGGTGAACCAGGAGAGATTAATGTCATGAAAACCCAGAGAAAAAAGAGCAGTATCCAGGAGCAAAGGGTGATCATTGCTGTCAAATGCAGTAGATAGGCTGAGCAGGTTAAGGGCTGAGAAAACACCACTAGATTTGGCAATTGAGAGATCATTGGTAATTTTAGAGAAAGCAGTTCCAGTTGAATAATGAGATCAGAAAGCATATCTCAAAGGGTTGAGGAGTGAGAAGAGAGAAAGAGGAAGCTGAAAGTGTAGACAGCTTTTTCTGGAGTTTGACTAAGAGAGAGAAGAGAACCTATCAATATATAAAAAGAATCTGGGACACTCCCCCCCCATACACATACACCTTCACTAATGGAAGTTTATAAGGATAAAGAAGACACGGATATATTTGAAGGTAGTAAGGAAGCTGAGAACAAAAAGTCAAATAGGTAAAAGGAGAACTTTTTGAGGATAGGGCCAAGTAGGAGAGAATGCTTAGGAGAAGGGAGTGGTAAATAGTGTCAAATGCCATAGAGAAGTTGATAAAGATGAGACAAGTCCACTGGATTTATTAGACTGAATTTAAGAGATAGGCAGTTGTTGGTCACCTCAGAAAGAGCAGTTTCAGTTGAGTGGTGGGATCTGAACCCAGATTGTAAAAAGTAAAAAAGTAAGTGGGGGGGGGAGAAGTGCAAGAAATTATTATAAAAAGTTTTTTATTTTCCTAGCAGTTTGGCCCTGAAAATGAGAAGAGGCGTAAGATGATGTATCTTAAAGGAACAATGAAGTCAAGTGTAGGTTTGTTTGTTTGTTTTTTAATGAAGATTTGGGCATGTTTATAGGTAGTAGGGGAAAATCTGTGAATAAAGACAGATTGAAAATCATAAAGAGAAAAGGGATGATTGAAAGGGTAAGCTAGTGGAGAAGATGAGAGGAAATGGGAGCAAGGGCACAGACAGAGAGGTTTCTATTGGCAAGGATAAGGACCATATTTCCTTCTAACACTGGGGCAAAGGAGGGGAGAATGAGAGATCATGTTGGGGAGGGGACTTCAGGGTTAGACGTAGAAGATAAAGGAGTTCCTAAATAATGGCCTCCTCTACTGAGAGCTATGAGGAAAGAGATGGTGTTGGTGGCTTGAGAGAGAAGAGGTTTGAAACAGATGCTGTGGGGAGTGTAAGAGGGAGTCAATTAGGAAAAAGGAAAAGGATTGCCATGCAGCAGTGAGGGTTCAGTTGAGATTAGATAGCATGAATTTGGACCCTGTCAACATGGTTGTGTAACTACCATTAGCATCATTCACTAGCTTGTGAACAGTAGTGGAGAAGGCAGATGCTGAGGCATCCTAAAGTTGAATTTGGCAATGCATGAGTGGTGATAAGATAGGGGGCAGGAGATTCAAGACTGGAAAATAGCTAAAAAATGAAATGGGTTGACTACAGCGTCAAGATTTTGAAGGGACAAAAATAAGGCCACAGAAAGGGTTTTGAACTGGGAAAGCATGAAGAACTTTAGTTTATGGAGGTTGCAGGAAGACAAAGAATAGGATCATGTAGCTAGAGCTATAAAAAGCCTTCGCCGTCATTCAGTCTAATGCCCTGATGTTTCAGATGAGGAAACTGAGGCCCTGATATTTTAAGTGATTTACCCAAGGTCACACAGGTAGTAAGCAATGGAACTAAGATTTGAACCCAAGTCCTCTGATTTCAAATTTATGTCTCTACTCCTTCACATGCTGCAGCTCAATTATACCCACCATTGGTCTACCCACTGATTTGAGGGCTAGGGAGGATGTGTAATTTAAATTCTGCTGTTACCGTGACTTAACACTACAAAGAACTGCCAGAATTGTAAGTTCCTTGAGGGCAGGGACTGTTTTTTACCTCTTTTTGTATCTCCAGCACTTAGCTGGCACACAGTACCAATCAGTCAATCAATCAACATTTATAAGTCCTTCCTATATACTACTACTATTTTAAGCACCTATTATGTGCACATTAATATCTTAAAAGAAAGGAAATAAACATTTATTAAGCATATATATTCTTCATCCACTTGGTATTAGTGTATGGATAATTATGCTGTCTGAGAATAAAAGAATCTGGAGGTCTTCACCATTGTGATACCTATGTATGCTACGTTGAATGTACATATATGACACTTGGGATACTGTAGTAGCATTACTTGTTCACATCAGCTCAAATGCTACCTTCCTTAAGCCTATGAAAAGGCAGTGTGTCACTATATTAATTATCCAGGGAGGGAGTGTAACTTATAAGATATCCACCAGGTGGAGTCATTCTCAAGCCACCAGTCAAGTGGTCATCTCAGACTATGCACATGTGTCATACCTGTGGCAATTAAAAGCCCTACTGACTTGATTCTGATTTTAGACTACAGCAACTGGCATGTTGCTCACAACTATTTTAAAAATAGGAAAATCTATGGCTCTGTCCTTTCTCCATGTTTGGATTTTTCTTTCTCTAATAGGTGATCTTAACAATAGACAATAACCTGCTATGGCCATGAAGTTTATTAGGCATAGTAAAAGTAAAAAAGGGAAATGGTTAAGTACTCACTATGTGTAGCCTTCTTTCCAACTGTCTCCTGAAACTCCTCCAGAATGCCTTCCTTGCTCTTTGATGTATTTGGGGAAAGGTCCTGAAGTCACACTGTCTACAGATCAGGGAAAGGGAATTAGGGTGATGGTGTATATATCCAGGGCTCTGGCCTTCAGAATTTAAACCAGGAAAATAAGAGAAGCACGGGGAGAGGTCTGACTTCCTACCACACAAGGGTCCTTGATAACTGACAGTCTCCAGGAACTTAGGCCTTCCTCTAGCTCTACTTCTTCTCTGAGCCTGTTTGCTTCTTCAGCACTGGTTTTAGCACTGGGCCTGAACATTGCAGCCTTGGACTTGGTCTGAACACGTGACAATCAATACCCATAATCTTTTCTCAGTTTCCCCACTGCTGGTTCCAGGGACCGTGGACAGAACCACAGATCATGACCAGAAGTCCTTTTCCAAAGTCAGTTGCTTTCTCCCATAGGGTGGCTTGGGAGCTTCAGTCTGATTGCAATGGTCCTTGCTGTTTCCTACATCCCAAGTGGGAGACTGAAAGCCTCCCTCAATGGTAGAAGAAAAAGAGACCTGTGCCCCTGCTTCCTCATATCACTTTCTCTTGTCAGAACTTCCTAGACATGAGAAATCACTACAGACTCCTATGCCATCTGAGGGGAATGCCTCTTCCATTGAGACCCTATGCTAATTATCTTTCATTACTGTAACAAACACCCTGCCAATCCCTTTTTGGTTATTCATATATAATGGGGGTCTGGCATTTGTGCAAACATCTGTCAGTTGGCTTGGCTGATGCAGCTTCTCTATGTGGAAGACTCTGGGGAGCTTGCTTCTGGAAGAATCATGACATCATGGATGGGGAGTGCCTTGAAGAGACTGTGGGACATGAGTGGATGCTGGATAATTGGTTCTAACCATGGGGTGAAGGAGAGGGTCTTTGATCTGCTACAACAGCTTCGGGTACCATCTCTTTGGCCTCTTTTACTCTTGGTGCTCACAGCATCTGGTAAGAAGCCACGTAAGGAGGAAAGAGAGAGGCCTTAGGACCTTCTCTCCTCTAAGACCACAAGGCACAGAGAAATAGTGTTAAGTGTCTGAGTTTGTTGGCCTTACTATTTGTTGGCCTTACTATTTGTTCTTTTCCATCTTAGACAAAGGGAGTGGACCCTCCATGGCCTTGTGACCACAAAAGTGCTCAGAACTTGGCATTCCAGCATTTCAGAATCTAGGTTCCAGACCCAGTGCAACATAGATTATTTTGAAGAGAGAAAGAGTCCTTGAGATTCCTCAAGAGTGAAAGGGGAAACCTGACAGGCCTTTTTGAATGCCTCTAGAACAATGGTTTTCAACCTTCCTAATGCCATGACCCTTTAATACAGTTCCTCATGTTGTGGTGACCCTCAACCATAAAATTATTTTTGTTGCTACTTCATAACTGTAATTTTGCTACTGTTATGAATCGTAATGTAAATATCTGATGTGCAGGATGTATTTAAATCGAACATAACCCACAGGTTGACAACCACTGCTCTAGAAGCTAGCAGAAGGTTTCTTTTTTACCATGTGGTTAGTTTCTTCAAGGAATCACTTTTGATTCACAAGCTAGGTAAGCTCCAGCATTTCCAAAACATTTCCCTCATGGGTTATCCTGATTCTCTCAGAGGTCAGCTTCCTGGAAAGGTTGCATCAGCTGAATAAGCTGATGAGGTCTGCAAATGAGCCAGACCCTTATTTTTAAAAATTAATTAGTTAATTTTTAATTTTCAATATTCACTTTTATAACATTTCAAGTTCCAAATTTTCCTCCTCCCTTCCCTGCCCCCCCTACAACAGCATGTAATCTGATATAGGTTATACATGTACAATCAGATTAGACATATTTCCACATTAGTCATGTTGGGAAAGAAGAATCTGAACAAAAGAGAAGGAGTGGCTAGGTGGTGCAGTGAATAGGGCACCGGCCCAGGAGTCAGGAGGACCTGAGTTCAAATTTGGCCTCGGACACTTAACACAAAAACTAGCTGTGTGACCTTGAGCAAGTCACTTAACCCCAATTACTCTACCTTCCCCCCTCCAAAAAGCAAAAAAAGGAACAAAAGGGAAAAACCATGAGAAAGAAAAAAAGAAAGAGAGAAAATAGCATGCTTAGATTTGCATTTAGACTCCATACCTCTTTCTTTGCATGTGAACAGCATTTTCCATAATGAGTCTTTTGGAATTGTCTTACATCACTGTATTGCTGAGAAGAGCTAACTCTGGCAAAGTTGATCATCAAACAATGTGGCTGTTACTGTATACACTGTTCTCTTGTCACTGTTCTGGTCACTTCACTCAGCATCGGTTCAGATAAGTCTTTCCAGATATTTCTGAAATCTGCTCATCATTTCTTATAGCACAATAGTATTTCGTTACATTCACCTACCACGCCTTGTTCAGTCATTCCCCCAATTGATGGGCATCCTCTTAATTTCCAATTCTTTACCAACAAAGAAGAGCTGCTATAAATATTTTTGTACACACGGGTCCTTTTCCCTTTTTCATGATCTCTTTGGCATACAGACCTACAAGTGGTACCGCTGGATCAAAGGATATGCACAATTTTGTAGCCTTTTGGGCATAGTTCCAAATTGCTCTCCAGAACGGTTGGATCAGTTCACAACTCTACCAATAATGCATTAGTGTTCTAATTTTCCCACATCTCCAGCATTTATCCTTTTTCTTTTTTGGAAACAGACCCTTATTACAGATTCAAAATCACAGGATCATCCAACATTTTATCCATTGTTGTGTTCTGGAAAAAGGAATGGAGGCATTTTGTTCTCATACAATGTGCTCACTGCTAAAACACCTAAACAACCCCTCCCATGGGGAGCACTCCCTGAAGAATTTTGTAGATTATTAATAGTAAGAAGGCACTTGTATTCTAAGTTTTTATACCTCAATGTTTGGGTGTTATTTCTTGAAAGGAATCTTGCATTATTTTCACATAGTGGAGAGATGGACTGCCTAGTTGGAGGAGAGCCTTTAAGCCTCTTAGTAAGCAAAATAGGAGCTTTCATTATCTACACCTTTCAGTCAGCCGTGTGATTTCCAGGATGTGATTGGCTATAGAACACCATGGAACTGACATCTCATGCTTTCATCAAGGATACTCTCCATAAACCTGCAGATAATTTTCAGAAGGATTTTTGTAGAGAATGGGAAAGCAGACACGCGGGTTGGAATCGACGGATATTTTTTCATTCACTTTTTTTATTTAATAGTCAAAGCATTTATAATTCTTTCCCTCCCCCCCCAGCATTTAGCATCTTTTTTTCCTTTCAGCTTCTTGAGAACTGATCCCTCAATGCTCTAAAATTTCTATGCCTTTTCAGTATATACACCTGCTCTTCCCATTGTCCTTAACCAGGCTGCAAAGACTCCAGGCATGAGTTTGGTGAGACTATCTCTATAATTCCCAAACCAGCCTAGCCAGATTGAGAGTGTTGCTAGTTGGCAGATTGGCAATGGGACCAGTCAAGGATTTTTCAGCTTCAGTCACTGATAAAAGACAATCTCCTAAACCGTGAAAGGGATAGTCATTTAATGTGGTGGAAAAGGTGTACTCAGCAATGACATCATGGGCTAATTTTTGGCTGTATTGAAGTAATTGTTGCTATTATATTTAATGCTTATATAATTGTATGATTTTATTTAGTAATTCTATAATCACATCATAATGTGAATAACGTCTCTGAGCCTCTATCAAATGGTGGGGAAATAATTTTGGGAGTCTATGATCCCTTGCCTGTTTCCCTAGCAGGATTATTGAGAGTATTAGGTGGGTGTAGAAAGGCCATGTGTATTGGAAAGTATAAGGCAATGTACAAATGGAACAAATGATGATAACTGCTGGATATTACCCAGGGTCCTTCTGAGGAATGTCCAGAGGAGGTTTAATGCTGAGAAAGTCGGGGGAAGCTGGACATTGTGGGAGTTTGCCTCACTCTGCCTCTCAATGACCAATGCCTCTCTGCCTCTACTAGGGACCCTTTCCCAGGCTATGATGCCATGAGGTGTCTTGCCCCTGCAATTCTTCCAGCCTAGGAGGTCCCCAATCCATATTAGGAGTCCCTTCAACCACATAGAGCCAGCCTTGGATAAGAACTATTCCTTCCTCCCACGTTGCTTCAACATATCCCCCTCTCACTTGTGTCCAACTGTGCCTGGTTATAATTTCAGGCTGTGAGGGCTTGAGGGTCTCTGTGATGACCATTTCTGTCCTGGTTTCCATGGTGACACTTGCACTTTGACCCCTAGCCTTTCTCTGTTCCCAGGGCAGAATAAAGAGGTCTTCCAAGTGGAAATCCCAGTGTTGGGGCCAAACCCGGTACCTCTGGCATTGTGTGTATGAGTGTGGGGGGAGGGGGGTCCTCCTCCTCCTCTTCCTCCTCCTCCTCTCTCCCAACCAGTTACAGAGCAGGGTCTTAAGAGATGGGAATCTGGCCTTCGGGCCCTTCACCTTCTCCCCTCTGACTGTGAAAGAGAAAGCAATGAACAGCTAGGAGGCCACAATGCATGGACATTATTGGCAAATAAGGGGGAGTGGAAAGAAAGCCAACAATAAAAAAGGGAGTGGGGGGTGGGGAATGTGCTGGGGTGTGGGAGAGGAGGAGCCTGCAGCCCGGGAATCTCCTAGGAGAGGTAAAAAGAACCAGGCATAGATGCACAGAGCTTGGCTAAGCATCCAATTAAAGACTGGACCTAGACCTTAGAGAATCCTATAATGTCAAAGCTGGAAGGGAGCTCAGAGATCACTGAAACACAGGAGATCAGATTTAAAGCTGGAAGAAACCTCAGAGGCCACAGAGTCTGAGCCTCTCATTTTAAAAAGGAGGAAACCAAGGCCCAGAGAGAAGTAACGTTCTCAAGGTCATTCATGCAGTACCAGAGCCAGGATTCAAATCCATGGCCCCTGATCCACTGCTCTTCCCACAGTCCTGCCTCCAGGTCTCCCCCTTGGAGATGGCTGTTTCAGTAGCAGGTATTGTCAAGTACTTTCTTCTCAAGACTATTCTACCCTTCCTCTAGGCCAGAGACTTCACTCTTTTCTTCACCTGTAGGACAAATTCAGAGATTTGAACTGTCCCTCTGCAGAGATCCAGGCATTCACACTAATTCCCCATCGGGAACTTTTCATCTTGCCTCCTTTCCTGAATTTTCTCTGCTGGCACCCAGCCCTTCCATGTACCCATCCTCTCTGAAAAGGGTTATTAAAAAAAGGTCACGTTGGTTATCCGCTCCTTTGCAAAATCTCTTTCCTTAGTGCAGGGAAGGGGCTAGTCATTATTTGTTAGTTTATACACAAAATCATACAAAGCTCCCCCCAAACACATGTATGCAACCAGCTATAAAATATAGCTACAAAAACACACACACACACACACACACACACACACACAGATGTATACACAGTACCTCCTGAGAAAGTGACCTTCTCTGTACCTTAGTTTTTTCCTCAGTAAAATGAGAAGGCTGGACCAGGGGGCCTCTGATGTTTCTTCCAAATACACTTACGTACATGGAGAGGTATACATGTTCAGAAGTGGGCACATACAAATTAATACACAAAGATACACAATTGTAGAAAAATAGATCTTTACATACAGAAAGATTTGAAAACACAAGTACATACAAACAGATCCATACCCCTAAGTACACACGTTACATATGTAGAGACAAGCAAATGCATACACTGAGATGTGTGCATACAAATGAATTTATACATTGATATATACACACATAGAGATGGGAATATTCATATGCAGACATGCTCATTGTATATACAATGTCTTTATACAGAAATATGAATAAGCACATATAATGTACACATATACATAGAAATGTATACACATACAAAAGCATGTAAATACATGCACATAGATGTACACACATATATAGTATGTGCAGAAATCTTTTCATACAAATGCATATACATAGATGTACATGCCTACATTTACACATACATGTACATATAGAGGTACATCGGGTCCCTGATTACATGTACATATAAATACATAGGAAGAGAAATAAAGGCACACACAAATACATAGATATACACAGATGAACCCATGAGTAGGCACTCACAGTTACATACACACACCCCCACACAGAATGGTTCACAGATTCACATCCATGCAGGGAAGCCTGCTGAGTAGTCATTTGCTAATCACAGATTTAAGGCCTACCATGGACTAGGTACTGTGAAGGCTCCAAAGATGAATAGCATATAATCTCCATCTTGTATGGGCATATCTTACACAAACACACAACTCTGATGGAAGGCAGTGTGTGATATGTATTGGAGGAATGGTATAAACTGAGTCCTTTGGGGGGGGTATGAAGAAGGGAAAGGTCAAGAGGATGCTCAGGAAGACCTAAGGCTTCTGCTTCCAGAGCCTCTCACCCTTCCTCCATTGCTCCCAGTGACCTGGCCTTCGTTGAAGGGCCCTAAAGGAACATCAGAAGTTTCTGCTTATGCAAGGGTGCCACCAGAACCATGTCCAGGCTATTCTCCATTTAGAGGAGTTACTCGTATTTTGCATGTGCATGTGTGTACATGCGTGCACACGTAAACACATACACATACACACTGTACCACCTCCATACTTAACTACTCCAGGAAGGCCATGGTGTAAGACACCCTCCCTCCCCATAGATAGCTTTCGCAGACCTGGATACTATGGTCTGCTAATAGTAGCATTGATAGAAACTTCTATCAAGACAGGCATTTGAAAATCACATGTTGGCTTTCCTATGTTTTCCTCTACCCCATACCCTTGATAATAGTTACTTGAGTATCTGTCTTACCTCTCCACAAGAGATGGTAAGGTCCTTGAAGTTAGGGTTTATGTCTCACGTGTGATATGTAGTTGGGGAATAGCATATATTATAGTATGGCTTGAGGGTGGGGCAGGTACCCATAGGGTGGCTGAGGAATGAGGCTGCAAAGTGATACTGGGGCCAGATCAACTACTTTTTAAGAAATTTAATGTCTTTCACAGTCTGGCTTCAATCTATCGAGATGGATTCCCATTACTGTTCACATACTATTCCAGGCAAATTGGCCAACATGCAGTTCCTTATACATAATATTCTGTTTCTGTGATCTTATAGTGTTGAAATGAACACTTGTGTTGGGAATACTACCCTTTTTACAAAGACTAAATTGTGTCAACTTACATATGAGGCCTTTCTTGGTCCCTGCAGTTCTTAGTGATAACTACACCCTGAAATTACTTGGTATATATCTAACACATAGACTAGAGACAACCACTTGGCTGATGCCCCAGAACCAATGACCTTCAAGTGTCCCTGTATTTTACCTAGCCATTGTGGTTTGCTTCAGTTTATTGCTAGGGTCAATTTGAGTTCTCAGTTGGAGAAGCTAATTCTCCATTTCTCCAATGGATTGGTTCAACACCCCCACTTTCCTACTTTGGGAACAATCTTATTTTTGGCTCTAGTCTATGGTTTCATCAATAGAAAGAGAGTAAAAGAAATAGTCGATGCACAAATATAAATTGTGTATGGGACCAGTGATTTATTCCTACTTGAAGAAAGTCATGATAAGCACAAGGGAATCATAGTACACATTACCAAATTTCAAGTAGCTCAGTTTTTACCAATAGCATTGTCAGCTATGAGGCCAATATTACAGCCTCATTGGGACATAGAATGGTTATTGCAAGGCTGCTGATCAGGCACTTCTCATTTTGCATCTTCACTGGGCAGTATCCCAAACAAAAAGCCCACAGGGATTTTTCTGGTGGCCCCTCTAATGCTGATGTTTTCCTTGTCCTGAGATAGATCCTGCTAGTGCTGCTGCAATGATAATTGCTCTGGTAGAAACTGTCCCTTAAAATTAAAAAAAAAAAGAGCCACTTGGGTCTTCTGTACTTTTGTCTTAGCAGCCAATCAGTTTACTCTTAGAAGATGATTTATAAATGGCCTGAAGGTGGCCCCCAAGGGTCCTTCATCGTGAATGGGAGTCGTTGAAGAAGGTCACTAACTACACTTAATTTTGGTATTTGCTTATCTGTGTACACACTACTTCTCCCTAATAGACTATAAGCTCCTTGAGGGCAGGTATTTGTTATGAGCAGTTGTTCATAAACTTTTTGGTCTGAGGACCTCTATGCACCCTTAAAAATGATTGAGCAATCCTCAAAGATTTTGGGTTATGTGAGTTACAGCTCTCAATATTTCTGTTCTAGAAATTAAAGCATCTCAGTATTATTATCAAGTCAATACGCATCTATTAAACACCTACTGCGTACCAAGTACTTTACTAAACACTGAGGATACAAAGAAAGGCAAAAACTTATTCCCACCTCTCCAGGAGCTCATGCTGAAAATAGTTTTGACTTTGTGGTCTCCCTGAAGGGATCTTGGGGACCACTGGGGGTTATCCAGACAACACTGATGTCGAGCCTAGCACACTGCTTGGAACATAGTAGGTACTTAGTAAATACTTAAATTGAATTGACTTCCATGGTAAGTAAGGAGTTTGGACTTTATCTGGTAGACAGGGAGGAGCTGTTAAAGATTTATGAATAGAGAAATAATATGCTCAGAGCTGTATTTTTAGCAGCTTAATCTGGCAGAAGTACAGCACACAGGAAGAACCAGAGCTGAGACAGCCTGGGAAATCAGGTATAGAAACATAGAAATTTGCAAGCTTCAATAACTCTCAGAGGACATCTGGTCCAATAGACAAGCATATATTCAGCTTTTGCTTGAATACTTCCAGTAATGGGCAACTCACTACCTCATAAGGCAGCCCATTCTACTTTTAGGCAGTTTTGATTTGATTTAATGTCTTTACATCACGTAAAAATCTGTACTTCTTTGTGACTTCCACTCATAGCTTTAGGTTCTGCTGTCTGGGGCTACCAGAACAAACCTAATCCCTGTGCCCCATAGTAAACCCTCAAATACTTGAAGGCTGCCATCATATCCCACCCTGAATCTTCTCTTTTCCAATCCATTTAACTGACCCTCACATGGCCTGATTTTGATGTCTTCCTTGTCACTGTCTTCTGCATGCTCTGCAGCATGTATGCTTTTCCTAAAATATGGGCCCAGAATGGAAGGATACAGTCAGGAGGATGGTGCACTCACAATGAAAATCCCAGAGTCACTTTTGTATTCATATGCAGCTTTGTATCAGTTTTTTTTTTGTCTAAGTCTCAGTCCTACACTGAAATTGTAAACTCCTTAAAGAGTCATTGAATTTAGAGCTGTAAAAAACCTAGGCAGGGGCTCTCTCCAGGGAGTCTTACCTCAGCTCAGTGCCTTATCATTAGCTTTGCACTTCTGTCTGGTGTTTGTGGATCTGCTCTTTCCTCTGCTCACCAGGACAGGCTGGGGTTGCTTTCTTTCTGTTGAACTGTCTCTTTGTCTTTCCCTCCCCACCATGTTTCTTCCCTTGGAAAGTGTTCCCTGTGTCCTTCAAATCTATGCTTATTTTTAAAAAATGTATTCATATGAGCATTTTTATCTCTCCCTTTTATTGATCTGAACATCTGAACAAGAACAAAATGAAAAATAAAACTCTTATAACCAATATGCATAACCCAGTGAAGCAGTAACTTTATAGATTGACCATGTCTCAAAATATATGTCTCATTCTGCATCTTGAGTCTATTTCCCCTCTGGTAGAGCTGGGGAGGAGAGAGAGAGAGAGAGAGAGAGAGAGAGAGAGAGAGAGAGAGAGAGAGAGAGAGAGTTTCATTTTCAGTCTTCTGGACTCAAGGTACAATATCATATTGAACAGAATTCAAAAGTCAAAATCTATGCTTATACATATATTTGAAACAATACAGGCATCCTGTATTTTATGATTTATGCTTATTTCACTCTTAGAATAATCTTGTTCAAGTTTTAACATGATCTCCTATTTGACAGATAAGGAAATGGAGGCTCAGAGAGTTTAAGCAATTTGCCCAAGGTTTCACAGCTAAAAGATTTCAGAATCCAGACTCACATCTAGGTCTTCTAACCCCAAGTTGAGGGCTCTTTCAATTATTAGTTATAAAACCAGCTGATTTCTTTTGTTTGTTTATTTGTTTTGTTTATTTATTTATTTTACTTTTCAACATTCATTGCCACAAGATTTTGAGTTCCAAATTTCCTCCCCATCTCTCCCCTACCCCTACCACAAGATGGCAAGCATATGGATTACCCCTTACCCCAGTCTGCCCTCTCTTCTATCCCCTCCATTTCCCCCTTACCCTCTTACCCCTTACTTTTTTTGTAGGGAAAGATAGATTTCTATACCTCATTGCCTGTATATCTTATTTCCCAGGTGCATGTAGAAGCAATTTTTTAACACTTGTTTTTAAAACTTTGAGTTCTGGATTCTTTTCCTTCTTCCCTACACACCTACCTTCATTGAGAAGACAAGCAATTCAATAGAGGTTATACACATGTAGTTATGCGAAACATTTCCACAGTAGTCATATTGTGAAAGGCTAGCTATATTTCCCTCCATCCTAACCCGTCCCCCTTGAATTCTATTTCCTCCTTTGATCCTGTCCCTTTTCAGAAGTGTTTGCTTCTGATTACCCCCTCCTCCAATCTGCCCTCCCTTCTAACATACCCAGTCTTATCCTCTTCCTCCCTACTTTCCTGTAGGGTAAGATACCCAATTGAGTGGTTATGTTATTCCCTCCTTAAGCCAAATCCAATGAGAGTAAGGTTAACTCATTCCCTTTCAGGTTCCTGCTCTTCCCTTCCATTGTAACAGCTTTTTCTTTCCTCTTTTATGTGGAATAATTTATCCTGTTCTATCTCTCATTTTCTCATTCTCCCAATATATTCCCCTCTCACCTCTTAATTTTATTGTTTAGATTTCATCCCTTCATATTCAGCTCACCCTGTGCCCTCTGTCTATGTATACAGATACACACATATACACATATGTACACATATATACATACATATACACATACATACATACGTACATATATTTATATTCCTTTCAACTATTCTAATACTGAGAAAAGTCTCATGAGTTACGAATACTGTCTTTCT